>JAJQKJ010001061.1:0-127018 GCA_029574335.1 Rana kukunoris
CGGCGTAGCGTAAATGGCTGGCGTAAGGCCGTGTAATTCAAAGTAGGAAGGAGGTGGGCGTGTTGTATTTAAATTAAGGGTGCCCCCGCGCCGAACGAACAGCTTATGCGTAAACGTAGCCCACTGCGCATGCTCCAAAGTACGCCGCAAATACATTGGTTTTGACGTGAACGTAATTAACGTACAGCCCTATTCGCGATGAGTTACGTAAATGAAGTAAACGACGGAAAAACACAACGCTGTCCTGACGTCCATACTTAACATGGTGTACGCCGGACCTACGCAAGGTTACCCCTCATATAGCAGGGGTAACCTTACGCGTACGCAAAGTACGTAAACTACGACGATGGCGCGCAAATACATTCGGGAATCGGCGTATCAGGCTCATTTGCATATTCAATGCAGAAATATACGGGAACGCCATCTAGCGGCCAGCGTAGAATTGCATCTAAGTTCCGAAGGTGTAAGTGACTTACGCCAGTCGGATCTACGTCAAATCTATGCGTAATTGATTCTAAGAATCAGTCGCATAGATAGGAGGTCTCAGAAACAGAGATACGATGGTGTATCTGGAGATACACCGTCATGTCTCTTCTGAGAATCTGGCCCAGAGTCATTAAAATAAATTGTTATGTTTATGTTATTTTTAATTTGTGTCTCTGCCCCTCCCATAATAGTGAGATTTCCGTGCAGTAGTTTTTCATGTCTCTGCCCCTCCTACAATGATGAGTGTGACAGACTCACCAGGGACATCCCCGGACCCTCTTATGTCTAAAATCCACTAGGGGCATAGGATGACTGAGAACTAATATCTTGGACTACCTGAGGTGGGATTATTATGTAATTATTATCCACAATATATTCCAGGATATCTGTGAAGAACTATTTACTGTTTGTTGATTCTGAACTCAACGGGTTAATTGTAAGAGTGACTTGTTCATAGTGTTGGGACACATACTGTTAGATGTTAATGTCCTCACCTCCAGCCATCTGTATGTTCTCTGTGCTAATTGGCCCGGCTATTGTGTGAGGATGTCCTGTGTTTACACTTATGATAATGTGTATTGTATAGCAGGTGAGTGAGGAGACGTGACGTCTACCCTGAAAGGTCATATCTATGAGTCGCTTAGTCTGGGTAAATGATTAGTTAATTAGCTCATGTTAATTTACGCAAACGACGTAACCAACGTACAATTCGACGCGGTCCCGACGTCCATACCTAACATTGGCTGCGCCTGCTATAGCAGGGGTAACTTTACGCCGATTTAACACTTACGCAAATGACGTAAAATACGATGCGCCCCCGCAAGTACATCCGTGAATCGGCGTAAATAGCTCATTTGCATACTTTACACGGAAAACGACGTACGTGCCACCTAGTGGCCAGCGTAAATATACAACTTAAGATATGACGGTGTAAGCAACTTACCCTGCTTGTATCTTAGGAGAAAGCCGGCGTATCTTGTTTTCTGAATACAGAAAAAAGATACGCCGGCTATTCTTAGTATTTACGCAGCGTATCTATAGATACGCCGACGTAAATACTTTCTGAATCTGGCCCTCCATGTTCAGCAGACACAAAAGTCTCGTCTCGTTGTGTGCTTGTGAGCAGCTGGAATATATGATATCTATATCCAGACTGATAGGAAGCGGTATATGACGGAAGCACGCAAGCGGAGTGTGGGACGTTCCATTACAGTGAGATTTCGCTGCAATAGTTTGTGTCTCTGCCCCTCCCACAATGGTGAGATTTCGCTGCAATAGTTTGTGTCTCTGCCCCTCCCACAAAGATGAGAGTTGCCCACCTCAGCTTTTGACACCCTAGGCGAAACTTCATTCAGCATAAAGCATTGGGGAGTGGTTCCAGAGAAGTTGGGACAATGGGGTTAGATCTGGCCAGGCCACATTCCCGGTCCTCATTGAAAAAGCCATCAGCATAATTTCAAGCCAAAGTACCGCTACTACATGTTCCGTAGGTGGCTCTGAATGGCTGTGCTCTCCCGCCAGTCCTAGTTGTACCTGGTTGGACCGTTCTGCAGTTCTGTGTGGTTTCTGCTACCGTCACACCGCGATGCCCTCTACTCACAAGCATCTTGGGGGAAGCCCTAAGCAGTATCTCGAGAACCCTTGAAGGCCCCGAGATCATCTTGGGTTTACCATTAGAATATGAAGGGCGTGGAAATTCATCACAGGCTTCACACTCAGAAAATGCTCACCGATCCATAGAGGCAACCCTCGGAATTCATGGCGATGTACAGGCCACAGGCCGAGCTCTGGATGGCCACCACCCGAAGACCCACGGGGATAACGTTAAAGAGAGCTAAGAAAACAGAAGGAAAGGACGGTTATGGGAAGAGAATTGGAAACAATGTGTTGATAATTAACACAAAACTACAAATTCACATCCCCAAAAAGCATGATCCCTGAATTCCATCCTTGTGACCTCCTCCTCCCATCCCTCAGTGGGTGTCACCTGGTGCCAACTCATGCCCCCTAAGGACACACACGTTTTAGGTCATCCGCCTCACCTCAGGCTGGTGGAGATCGACTCTTCAGACTTGGGTTGTCACCTTTTCCTCAAGTCAAACCCGAAGACTTCAGCGGCGCACAGGCTTGAAGGACTCAGCGACCTCTTCTAGGACTCCCCTGATGCCTGATAAACTTGTACATCCATCATTACAATGACTGGAGGTCAGAAGAGTGACCTCTGACTGGTAGGCATGTAACAATTCCGGCAGTTAATTAATTGAAAAATCACAGCTGATCGAATGTAAACAAACTTGCCGGTCATCGGCATTCCTTTTCCTCACGTGCTGTCACAATGTGAGGAGAGGAGAGCCGGTGACCAGCAAGTGTGGCAGGAGACATTTACACTGATAATCAGTGCAGCCCCATCACTGCCTATCAGTGCCTCCTCATTAGTAACAGCTTCAGTACCACCTATCAGTGCCCATCGGTGTAGCCCATCAGTGCTACCTATCAGTGCCTCCTCTTCAGTGCCAGCTTCAGTGGCTGTTGGTTCTCAACATTTTTGGGGGGGCGCAAACAAACTGAAAAAAAAAAACATCAATTGCAGCCACTGTGCCCATCAAATGAAGCTACTGTACCCATAAATTGCTGCCATTGTGCAATAAAACACAGCTTCTGTACCCATCAATTGCTGCCAGTGTGCTCATCAATTGCCGTTACTGTGCCCATCAATTGCTGCCAGTGTGCCCCGCAGTTGGCCCTACTGTGCCCATCAATTGCTGCCAGTGTGCCCATCAATTGGCCCTACTGTGCCCATCATTCTCTGCCAGTGTGCTCATCAATTGCTGCTACTGTTCCCATCAATGGCTTTCACTACGCCCATCAATTTCTGCTACTGTGCCCATCAAACACAGCTTCTGTACCCATCAATTGCTGCCATTGTGCCATCAAACACAGCTTCTGTACCCATCAATTGCTGCCAGTGTGCTCATCAATTGCCGTTACTGTGCCCATCAATTGCTGCCAGTGTGCCCAGCAGTTGGCCCTACTGTGCCCATCAATTGCTGCCAGTGTGCCCATCAATTGGCCCTACTGTGCCCATCAATCTCTGCCAGTGTGCTCATCAATTGCTGCTACTGTTCCCATCAATGGCTTTCACTAGGCCCATCAATTGCTGCTACTGTGCCCATCAAACGCAGCTTCTGTACCCATCAATTGCTGCCTGTGTGCTTATCAATTGCTGCCAGTGTGCTCATCAATTGCCGCTACTGTTCCCATCAATGGCTTTCACTACGCCCATCAATTGCTGTTACTGTGCCCATCAAATGCAGCTACTGTACCCATAAATTGCTGCCATTGTGCCATCAAACACAGCTTCTGTACCCATCAATTTCTGCCAGTGTGCCCAGCAGTTGGCCCTACTGTGCCTATCAATTGCCGCTACTGTTCCCATCAATGGCTTTCACTACACCCATCAATTGCCGCTACTGTGCCCATCAAACGCAGCTTCTGTACCCATCAATTGTTGCCAGTGTGCTCATCAATTGCTGCCAGTGTGCTCATCAATTGCTGTTACTGTGCCAATCAATTGCTGCCAGTGTGCCCACCAATTGGCCCTACTGTGCCCATCAATTTCTGCCAGTATGCTCATCAATTTCTGCTACTGTTCCCATCAATGGCTTTCACTACGCCCATCAATTGCTGCCACTGAACCCATAAATTGCCGCCATTGTGCCATCAAACGCAGCTTCTGTACCCATCAATTTCTGCCGGTGTGCTCATCAATTGCCGTTACTGTGCCCATCAATTGCTGCCAGTGTGCCCACCAATTGCTGCCAGTGTGCCCAGTAATTGACCCTACTGTGCCCATCAACTGCTGTTACTGTGCACATCAAATACTGCCAGTGTGCATCCCCCGCCCGCCCGGCACTTACCTGTCTCAGTGGGGCAGCGGATCACAGCAGCAGTGTCCTCCACACTCCTCCCTGTCTTCTCCCGTCCTCTCTTTCCGACCTCTGCTATGATTGGACACCTGACAGGTGTCCAATTACAACGCTTGTCATTTTAGCCAATCAGGTGACTGGTAACAGACCCAGCAACATGATTGGCTGAGAGGCGGGTCAATTTTAGCAAAGCAAATTCCTTCACTTTGCTAACACACAGCTAAATTAACAGTCAACGCCCAGCATGGCGCCCGCAGTTCGTTTTTTTTGGGCGCCAGTAGTGATTAAATACCACCAAAAGAAATCTCTATCTATTTAAAAAAAATATATATGATAAAAATTTCATATGACTACAGTGTAGCATGACCGCGCAATTGTCATTCAAACCCTAAACTGTCCCCTCCTAGTACACGTCTTCTACCCCTCCCCCACCTCAAATGTCCCCCCCCCCCAAAAAAAAAATAACAGCACAAATCCTCTACCCATATTCTGTCCCCTCCTAGTACACGTCTTCTCCACCCCCCACTTCAAACCCCCCCCCCCCCCCTCACTTCAAATGCCCCCCCCCCCCCAAAAAAATAACAGCACAAATCCTCTACCCCTCAACTGTCCCCTCCGTACACATCTCCCCCCTGACTTCAAATCCCCCTACCTCAAATGTCATCCCCCCCAAAAAAAAATAACAGCACAAATTCTCTACTCCTAGTACACGCCTTCTCCTCTGAACCTCAATTGCCCCCCCCCCCCCCCCAAAAAAAACAACAGCACAAAAAATGTCCCCTCCTAGTACACGTCCTCGTCCCCCCCACTTCAAGCCCCCCTAGCACAAATTCCCCCCAAATCTCCCTCCTAACAAATATTATTTCCCCCCCATCTCCCCTCCAAACACAAATCCTCCTTAAACACCACTCTTAGCACCCCCCAAAATGTTGACTCATAGAAGAATCTTTACCCCCCCCTGCTGTCCCCCCATCTCACATGATACCACAATGTCTAGGGCAGACGTCCCTCCTGCCCACCCCTTGTCCCGGCCCTGGACAATAGGACCAGACATTATACGAGAGCTGCATAGCGTTCATGAGAAGCGGAGAAGAAAAAAGAAGAAGAAAAAGAAGAAGAAGAAAAAGAAGAAGAAGAAGAAAGAATAATAAGAAGAAAGAATAAGAAGAAAGAAGAAGGAATAAGAAGAAGAAAGAAGAAAGAAGACGAAGAAAGAAGAGGAAGAAAGAAGAAGAAAAAAGAAGATGAAGAAAGAAGAGGAAAGAAGAAGAAAAAAGAAGAAGAAGAAAGAAGAAGAAGAAAGAAGAGGAAGGAAGAAGAAGGAAGAAGAAGGAAGAAAGAAGAAAGAAGAAGAAAAAGAAAGAAGAAGAAGAAAGAAAATGAAGAAGAAAGAAGAAGAAAAAGAAAGAAGAAGAAGAAAGAAAATGAAGAAGAAAGAAGAAGAAGAAGAAAGAAGAAGAAGAAAGAAGAAGAAGAAGAAGGAAGAAAGAAGAAAGAAGAAAGAAGAAAGAAGAAGGAAGAAAGAAGAAAGAAGAAAGAAGAAAGAAGAAGAAGAAAGAAGAAAGAAGAAGAAAAAAGAAGAAGAAGAAAGAAGAAGAAGAAAGAAGAAGAAAGAAGAAGAAAGAAAACGAAGAAGGAAGAAGAAGAAAGAAGAAGAAAGAAGAGGAAGGAAGAAGAAGGAAGAAGAAGGAAGAAAGAAGAAAGAAGAAGAAGAAGAAAGAAGAAGAAGAAAGAAGAAGAAGAAAGAAGAAGAAAAAAAGAAGAAGAAGAAAGAAAACGAAGAAGAAAGAAGAAGAAGAAGAAAGAAGAAGAAGAAAGAAGAAGAAGAAGGAAGAAAGAAGAAAGAAGAAAGAATAAGAATAAGAAAGAAGAATAAGAAAGAAGAATAAGAAAGAAGAAGAAAGAAGAAGAAAAAAGAAGAAGAAGAAAGAAAACGAAGAAGAAAGAAGAAGAAGAAGAAGAAGAAGAAGAAGGAAGAAAGAAGAAAGAAGAAGAAGAAGAAAGAAGAAGAAGAAGAAGGAAGAAAGAAGAAAGAAGAAGAAGAAGAAAGAAGAAAGAAGAAGAAGAAGAAGAAGAAGGAAGAAAGAAGAAAGAAGAAGAAGAAGAAAGAAGAAGAAAGAAGAAGAAAAAAGAAGAAGAAGAAAGAAAACGAAGAAGAAAGAAGAAGAAGAAAGAAGAAGAAGAAAGAAGAAGAAGAAAGAAGAAGAAAAAAGAAGAAGAAAAAAGAAGAAGAAGAAAGAAAACGAAGAAGAAAGAAGAAGAAGAAGAAAGAAGAAGAAGAAAGAAGAAGAAGAAGGAAGAAAGAAGAAAGAAGAAGAATAAGAAAGAAGAAGAAGAAAGAAGAAGAAAAAAGAAGAAGAAGAAAGAAAACGAAGAAGAAAGAAGAAGAAAGAAGAAGAAGAAAGAAGAAGAAGAAGAAGGAAGAAAGAAGAAAGAAGAAGAAGAAGAAGAAAGAAGAAGAAAAAAGAAGAAGAAGAAAGAAAACGAAGAAGAAAGAAGAAGAAAGAAGAAGAAGAAAGAAGAAGAAGAAGAAGAAGGAAGAAAGAAGAAAGAAGAAGAAGAAGAAGAAAGAAGAAGAAAACGAAGAAGAAAGAAGAAGAAGAAGAAAGAAGAAGAGAAAGGAAGAAGAAGGAAGAAGAAGGAAGAAGAAGAAGGAAGAAGGAAGAAGAAGGAAGAAGAAGAAGGAAGAAGGAAGAAGAAGAAGAAGAAGAGAAGAAGAAGAAGAAGGAAGAAGAAGGAAGAAGAAGGAAGAAAAGAAGAAGAAGGAAGAAGAAGGAAGAAGAAGGAAGAAGAAGGAAGAAGAAGGCCTCAATAAACGACTTGGGTGGCTCGTATAGAAAAGTGTAAATTCGAGGCATTCTCTCGGACCATGTGATTAATTGGTGCCGGTGAGCTGCATAATAACATCCAAATAGATTGGGGACTTAGAGACTCCCTGGAGAGACTTGGGCTTGAAGGACTCGGCGACCTCTTCTAGGACTCCCCTGATGCCTGATAAATGTGAACATCCATCATTGTAATCACTGGAGGTCAGAAGAGTGAACTGACTGGTAGTCATGTAACAATACCGGCAGGATATTAACTACAAAAGAGACCCCCAAACCCAAGAAATAGCATAGGCAGTGCCTGATTTGCTCTCCCTGCCGCCCCAAGGCCAGGTTCCGCAATGCACCACCTCCCCGCCAACCAAACCCCCCCCCCCCAAATCAACTATTATATATATTTAATTTATTTGTTGCTTGTCGCTTACTTTTTTTTATTTTTGTATAATTTTCTTATTATTTTTCTTATTTTTTACTTTTTAATTACTTTTTTATTTTATTATTTTAATTATTATTTCTTATGATTTATTTATTTTTATATCAATTTTTTTTCACTTAACTTTTATTCTATCACACAGGAGAAAACAATTCCCTGTGTGATAGCAATTGGAGGTGACATGTTCTCTTTATTGACCCTGTCACCTCCAAAACAGGAGTCCTAGCACTGTGCTAGAACTCCTGTCACAGCTGAGGTGGGAAGAGCACAGCTCACCCCTCTCACTGTGTACATCGGCAGCAGGAACAGGAGACAGACTTGGTGGCCGGTGGGAGGACGGGGTCCCGACACAGAGCCAGTAGAGAGAGGTATGTGGGGTGGGGGGGGGAGAGGGGAGGACAGACGGGAGCACACAATTTACAACATCACCGCAATCACTTGTTAACGAGCGAGTGGATTCCCCCATAACTTACTGCCCTTAACTGTATGTTCTGGGCATCAGGGGACTCCATGCCACTGCCGCCCCTTTGCGCCCTGCCGCCCCAAGGCCTGGCCTCCGTGGCCTTGTGGGAAATCCGGGCCTGAGCATAGGAGTCCCATTTTAAGAACTGGACCTCTGCAAACAATAGAGGGAAGTCACCAGTGGCGGTGCGTCAATAAGGGGCGCACAAGCACCACCCCCTCTCTCCTACCACTTCTCTATCACCATAGATAGATGCCGCTGACACCCCCTATTCAGGTGCCCAACTCCTTTTCCGCACCGGGAGCCTAAATTACAGCAGCAGGGTATTTTTGGAAGCACCGTCCTGATTAGATCCATGGGCTCTAATAGGCGTAAATAAAGGTGAACAGCGGGCTCCATGCTGGGCGCTCGCTGTTCACTCAGCGTTGTGTTAGGAAAGCGTAGGAATATTCGCTTTCCTAACACTGAACTGCTTTTCAGCCAATCAGGTGCTCGGGTCTGTTACCTGTCACCAGATTGGCTGAAACATCAGGCGCTGGAGGACACCACCGCTGTGACACGCTGCTCCACCGATTAAGGCAAGTACCGGGCGGGCGAGGGATGCTTGCTGGCAGCATTTGATGGGCACAGTAGCGGCAATTGATGAGCACACTGGCAGCAATTGATTGGCACAGTAGCGGCAATTGATGAGCACCCTGGCAGTAATTGATGGGAACAGTAGCAGCAATTGATGGGCACAGTGTCAGCAATTGCTGAGCACATTGGCAGCAATTGATGGGCACAATAGCAGCAATTGATGGGCAAACTCTTAGCAATTGATGGGCACAGTAGCAGCAATTGATGGGCACAGTAGCAGCAATTGACGGGCACAGTAGCGGCAATTGATGGGCACACTGGCAGCAATTGATGGACAAGCTGGCAGCAATTGATGGGCACAGTGGCTGCTTTTGATGGGCACAGTGGCGCCAATTGATGGCACAGTGGCTGTGTTTTATGGCACATTGGCTGCGTTTGATGGCACAGTGGCTGATTTTGATGGGCACAGTGGCAGCGTTTGATGGCAGCGTGGCAGCGTTTCCGAGGTAGGTGCTCCTTCAAGGGAAGTGCTCCTTCTCCAAAATAAGTGTTTCTTCTCCAAGGGAGGTGCTCCTCCTCCAAGGGAAGTGCTCCTCCTCCAAAGGAAGAGCCCCTCCTCTAAAGGAAGAGCCCCTCCTCTAAAGGAAGAGCCCCTCTTCTAAAGGAAGTGCTCCTTTAAGGGCAGTGCCTCTCCAAGGGAAGTGCTGCTCCTCCAAAATTAGTGCTTTTTCTCCAAGGAAAGTAATCCTCCTCCATAAGAAGTGCTCCTTTTCCAAGGGAAGTGCTCCTCCTCCAAAGGAAGTGCTTTTTTCCAAGGGAAGGGCTCCTTCTTCAAACGAAGTGCTCGTTCACCAAAGGAAGTGCTCCTCCTCCAAGGGAAGGGCTCCTCCTCCAAGGGAAGGGCTCCTTCTTCAAGGGAAGGGCTTCTCCTCCAAGGGAAGGGCTTCTCCTCCAAGGGAAGTGCTCCTCCTCCAAGAGAAGTTCTCCTCCTCCAAAGGAAGTTCTCCTCCTCCAAAGGAAGTGCTCCTTCTTCAAGGGAAGGGCTCCTCCTCCAAGGGAAGTGCTCAACCAAGGGAAGTGCTCCTTCTCCAAGGAAAGTGCTCCTTGTTCAAGGGAAGTGCTCTTCCAGGGAAGTGCTCCTCCTCCAAGGGAAGAGTTCCTCCTTCGAGTGAAGGGCTTCTCCTCCAAGGGAAGTGCTCCTCCTCCAAGGGAAGTGCTCCTCCTCCAAGGGAAGTGCTCCTTCTCCAAGGGAAGGGCTCCTCCTCCAAGGGAAGTGCTTCTCGTCCAAGGGAAGTACTCCTCCTCCAAGGGAAGTTCTCCTTTTCCAAAGGAAGGGCTCCTCCTTCATGGGAAGTGCTCCTCCAAGGGAAGGGCTCCTCCTTCAAGGGAAGGGCTTCTTCTCCAAGGGAAGTGCTCCTTATTCAAGGGAAGGGCTCCTCCTTCAAGGGAAGGGCTCCTCCTCCAAGGGAAGTGCTCAACCAAGGGAAGTGCTCCTTCTCCAAGGGAAGTGCTCCTTCTCCAAGGGAAGTGCTTCTCGTCCAAGGGAAGTACTCCTCCTCCAAGGGAAGTGCTCCTTTTCCAAGGGAAGGGCTCCTCCTCCATAGGAAATGCTCCTCCAAGGGAAGTGCTCCTTTTCCAAGGGAAGGGCTCCTCCTCCATAGGAAATGCTCCTCCAAGGGAAGTGCTCCTCCTCCAATGGAAGTGCTCCTTCTCCAACGAAAGTGCTCCGCAGACATTCTGTAAACTCATATTATATTTCAACAATATAATTTTTCAGGAGAGCCTCACCTTTTATTACAAAGCCATTCTTGACCTCCAATCAGTGACTTTTCCTAGGCTGAGATGATGTCATTAGTCTGCTGCAGCCAGGAGGAAACATTTCCTTAGTCTCCGATCCCCCAGTGATCAGACTGTACATTGCAACTTTGTAGAAGGAGGAGGAAGCATTTCCTCAGTCTCCCTTCCACCAGTGATCAGACTGTACATTGTAACTTTGTAGAAGGAGGAGGAAGCATTTCCTCAGTCTCCCCTCCCCCAGTGATTAGTGTTGAGCAGAATATGCCATATTCGATTTCGCGATATATCACGAATATATAGTCGAATATTCGTGATATATTCGCTAAATACGAATATTCGTGATATATTTTGGAAATGAAATCATTGCGAATTTTCGCTATCGCGAATGCGAATGCGAATTGCGAATTGCGAATGCGAATGCGAATATTCGAGAAATGCGGAAGGAGCACTCTGATTGGCTCAGAATATTCGTGATATATTACAATACACAATAATTGCGAATATTCGGCAAATGCGGAAGGAGCACTCTGATTGGCTCAGAATATTCGTGATATATTACAATACAAAATAATTGCGAAATTTCGAGAAATGCGGAAGGAGCATTTTGATTGGCTCAGAATATTCGTGATATATTACAATACAAAATAATCGCGCGATATCGCTATTGCCGAATAATCGCATTGCGATTTTTCGGCAATATAAAATGAGCGCTGCAGCTACTCGGCCCAAGGTCTCTAATCATACCAGCAATGCTTTTACACGTCGATGGGGATCTCTAGGATGTGATCTGTTCTAAAAAAAAAATTAAAAAATACGAATATTCGAAATAGCGAATATTCGCCGCGATATTCGCGTTATTCGCGAATACTCGAATATGCAATATTCGTAGCGAATATTCGCAATGCGAATATTCGTGAGCAACACTACCAGTGATCAGACTGCACATTGTAACTTCCTAGAAATATGAGAGGCTGCGCCAGGGACTGATCTGCGTCAGACATTTGTGGTCCCTAATAATCGGTAGTGCTCTAATCAGTGATGACGATGCATCTGGCTTTGCTGTCTAAGGTCACACGCTCACTTTATATGTACAGCACCCCCCCCCCCCCACCCCCTGCTTTTCTTCTATAAGTGCTCCCGGTGACGGCTCCAATTTGTCTTCCAGTATCAGAAGCTCATCACTTATCCTGCTAATAACTTGGCTCTGTACGTCTCCCGGCAGCCATGACCTTCCACCAGCACAAAGACTAACGCTCCAACCACGGGGGGTGAGACGAGGGATCTGTGCTGATCTATAACCAGCCCAGCTCTGCAAATGAGGTCATTCCACCTAAAAGTATTATTCCTGTTCCCGGTGGAGCCGGTGGGATAAGGCAGACCCCGGCTTCCTAAAATCTCATAGGCCAGGAGATCTTCCTGTCGTAATATCAGGCAGGTTAAGCCACGTGAAACGCGTTAACTGCCCCCTGTCTAGGGTGACCACATTTCCAAACCCCCCTTCCTAAAAAAAAGATAATTTTTTATACATTTTTTTGTGACCCCCATAGATGTCACTGGTTCATCCTGGGACCTGTAGTTCTTCACTGGTTGGGGGGGGGGGGGGGGTGTCGCATCTTCTTCAGCTCTGAGGGGTTCATGGTGGGACCTGTAGTCCTTAACTTTTGGAGGTCACACATCCCCCCCCCCCCCACAAAAGTGAAGGACTACAAGTCTCAGCCTGAACTCCTAATATCTAAAGATGTGACCTCCCCAAAATTTGAAGAACTACAAAACCCAGCATGAACCCCCTGAGATCTAAGGGTGTGATCCCATAGATTTCACAGGTTTATGCTGGGACTTGTAGTCCTTTACTATTTGGGGGGCGGGGGTCTCACATCTTCAGCTCTGGGGTGGGTCATGCTGGGACCTGTAGTCCTTAACTTTGGGGAGGTCACCCCCCCCCAAAGTAAAGAACTACCAGTCCCAGCATGAACCCCTGATATCTAAAGATGTGAGCCCCCCCCCAAATGTGAAACTCCCAGCATCAACCTGTGAGATCTAAGGCTTCGTACACACGATCGGACATATCCGATGAAAACAGTCCGCGGACCGTTTCCATCGGATATGTCCGATCTGGAGTTTGATCCGATGGCGTGTACACACCATCGGATCAAATTCCCCGCCGGCGGACGGCGCGGTGACGTGTCGGTGACGCGGCGGTGACGTTGACGCCGCCACGTCACCGCCACGTCACCGCACCAGGAAGTAAAACACTTCCGCGCATGCGCCGAATCCATTCAGCGGCGGCGCGGCGGCGGTGCGGGACGACATGTCTGCTGGTAAGTGTACTAACCAGCAGACATGTCGGGCGGACAGATTCCCACCGGATAGATTTTAAAGCATGCTTTGAAATCTGTTGGGTGGACAAATCTGTCCGCTAGCCCATACACACGAGCGGAGATGTCTGCTGAAACGGTCCATCGGACCGTTTTCAGCGGACATATCCCCTCGTGTGTACGAGGCCTAAGGGTGTGACCCCATAGATTTCACAAATCTATGCTGGGACCTGTAGTTCTTCACTATTTGGGGGGCCACATCTTAAGCTCTGAGGGGTTCATGCTGGGACCTGTGTCAGTTACATTCCGGGACACTGTATTGTCCCAGAGTGAAGGTGCCCGGGACAGACCTGCAGAATGCGGGACTGTCCTAAGCAATCTGGGACACATGGTCACCCTACCCCTGTCCTGTGGTCAGGCCCGGACTGGGACAAAAAATAGGCCCGGGCATTTTAGACTGAGCAGCCGCAGGGGGGGGGGGGGGGATCACTGCGGGTGTTAATGATGGGATGTTGGTGAGATAAAGAAATATAGATAGACAGACAGAGAGAGAGAAAGAAAGATAGATACAAAGAAAGATAGAGATAGATACAAAGAAAGACAGATACAAAGAAAGATAGAGATAGATACAAAGAAAGATAGAGATAGATACAAAGAAAGATAGAGATAGATACAAAGAAAGATAGAGATAGATACAAAGAAAGATAGAGATAGATACAAAGAAAGATAGAGATAGATACAAAGAAAGTTAGAGATAGATACAAAGAAAGATAGAGATAGATACAAAGAAAGATAGAGATAGATACAAAGAAAGATAGAGATAGATACAAAGAAAGATAGAGATAGATACAAAGAAAGATAGATACAAAGAAAGATAGATACAAAGAAAGATAGATAGATAGATAGATAGATAGATAGATAGATAGATAGATAGATAGATAGATAGATAGATAGATAGACAGATAGACAGATAGATAAAGATAGAAATAAAGGAAGGAAGGAAGATAGATAAAGATAGCAAGAAAGAAGGGAAGGAAGGAATATGGATAAAGAAAGAAAGATAGATAAAGATAGAAAGAAATAAAGAAAGAAAGGAAGGTAGGAAGATAAAGAAAGATAGATAAACATAGAAAGAAAGAAGGAAAGGAATATAGATAGATTCCAAAAGATAGATAAAGTTAGAAAGAAAGAAGGGAAGGAAGATAGATAGATAGATAGATAGATAGATAGATAGATAGATAGATAGATAGATAGATAGATAGATAGATAGATAGATAGATAGTGTAGACATTGGGGGTGTTTAGCTCTTGTGACAGATGCGTTATTGGGTAGTGAGTCCACACCAAACAGGCATATAGTGTTAAGGGGCTGGTAGCCCACGTTTATTAGATGAGGAAAACGAAACAAAAACAGTCCATTGAGGAATCCCACGCAGGGGTTTTAACGTTATTCATCGACAACCGAAAATAACAGCCCACCTGGCCTCTCTTTAACAGCACTGCGGCTACAGGTACTGGTCCCTCAAACCATCACCTCCTCCAGACCCACGGTCCTGGATGCACAAGGCCCCGAAGTCCTTCAATACGTACAGCGTCTATCCTCACACAGAGACAGCCACTGCTCCACCTTCCTCTCACTCTCCTCTGCTCTCACCAGTCCCTCATTATATTGGCTGTAAACAAGACCCGGACACAGGGTTGGAGATCCAATCCCACCCAGGTCTCTGCAGGATCTGAGCCCCATTCAAACTTAATAAAACCCGGAGAAAGCTGCCAAAACAGTTTTCTCCTTTTTAAAGTTATGCTGTGAAGTTCTGCAGTCCACTGACATGCAGACTCTGTGTCCGTTTTTCCTCCCTTTCCATACGTACAGGGACTTCCACTATTACGATAGATAGATAGATAGATAGATAGATAGATAGATAGATAGATAGATAGATAGATAGATAGATAAAGATAGCAAGAAAGAAGGGAAGGAAGGAATATAGATAATGAAAGAAAGATAGATAAAGATAGAAAGAAATAAAGAAAGAAAGGTAGGAAGATAAAGAAAGATAGATAAAGATAGAAAGAAAGAAGGAAAGGAATATAGATAGATTCAAAAAGATAGATACAGATAGAAAGAAAGAAGGGAAGGGAGATAGATAGATAGATAGATAGATAGATAGATAGATAGATAGATAGATAGATAGATAGATAGATAGATAGAATGCGTTAGGAAGACACCAAACAGGCATAGAAGGGGCTAGATAGATAGAAAACGAAACAAAAACAGTAGAAATCCCACGAGGGGTTTTAATTATTCATCGAAGATAGATGGCCTCTCTTTAGATGCGGCTATAGGTCCCTCAAACCATCACCTCCTCCAGAACGGTCCTGGAGAAAGGCCCCGAAGTCCTTCAATACGAAGCGTCTATCCTCACACAGAAAGACTGCTCCACCTTCCTCTCACTCTCCTCTGCTCTCACCAGTCCCTCATTATATTGAAAGAAACAGGGTTGGAAAATCCCACCCAGGTCTCTGCAAAGAAAACTTAATAAAACCCGAAAGAGTTTTCTCCTTTTTAAAGATGCTGTGAAGTTCTGCAAAGATCTGTGTCCGTTTTTCCTCCCTTTCCAAAGATACTATTACGAAAGAAAGAAGGGAAGGAATAGATAGATAGATAGATAGATAAAGATAGCAGAAAGAAGGGAAGGAAGGAATATAGATATAGATAGATGGAAAGAAATAAAGGAAAGGTAGATAGATAGATAGATAGAAGAAAGAAGGAAAGGAATAGATAGATTCAAAAAGATAGATAGATAGAAAGAAAGAAGGGAAGGGAGATAGATAGATAGATAGATAGATAGATAGATAGATATAGATAGATAGATAGATAGATAGATAGATAGATAGATAGATAGATAGATAAAGACAGATATAGAAAGAAATGGATAGGTAAGGGAAGGAAGGAAGGATAGATAGATAGAAGATAGATAAAGATAGAAATATATAGAAATGGAAGGTGTGAAGATAGATAGATAAAGACAGAAAGAAAGAAGGGAAGGAAGGAAGGAAGATAGATAAAGATAGATAAAGATAGAAAGAAATGGAAGGTGTGAAGATAGATAGATATAGATATAGACATAGATAGATAGATAGATAGATAGATAGATAGATAGATAGATAGATAGATAGATAGATAGATAGGAAGATAGACAAAGAAAGAAAGATAGATATAAAAAGATAGAAAGAAGGGAAGGAAAGAAGATATATATATAGATAGAAAGGAAGGAAGATAGATAACGAAAGAAAGAAAGAAAGAAAGAAAGAAAGAAAGAAAGAAAGAAAGAAAGAAAGAAAGAAAGAAAGATAAAGATAGAAAGAAAGAAGGGAAGGAAGACAGATATAGATATAGATAGATAGATAGATAGATAGATAGATAGATAGATAGATAGATAGATAGATAGATAGATAGATAGATAGATAGAAAGAAAGAAGGGAAGGAAGACAGACATAGATATAGAAAGATAGATAGAAAGATAGATAGATATATAGATAGATAGATAGATAGATAGATAGATAGATAGATAGATAGATAGATAGATAAAGACAGAAAGAAAGAAGGGAAGGAATATAAATAAAGATAGCAAGAAATAAGGGAAGTAAGAAATATAGATAAAGAAAGAAAAAAAGAAAGAAAGAAAGAAGGAAAGAAAGAAAGAAGGGAAGGAAGGTAGGAAGATAAAGAAAGATAGATAAAGATAGAAAGAAAGAAAGGGAAGGTAGGAAGATAGATAGATATAGACATAGATAGATAGATAGATAGATAGATAGATAGATAGATAGATAGATAGATAGATAGATAGATAGATAGATAGATAGATAGATAGATAGAAAAAGATAGAAAAAAGGGAAGGAAAGAAGATATATATAGATAGAAAGGAAGGAAGATAGATAACGAAAGAAAGAAAGAAAGAAAGAAAGAAAGAAAGAAAGAAAGAAAGAAAGAAAGAAAGATAGATAGAAAAAAGGGAAGTAATATAGATAAAGAAAGATAAAGATAGAAAGAAAGAAGGCAAGGAAGATAGATAGAAAGGAAGGAAGATAGATAAAGATTGAAAGAAAGAACACAGACAGGAGGAGAGGATGAGAGGAGGGGGAGGAGTAGAGCAGCTCCTCTCCTCTAATTGGTCCTGCTGGCAGCAAGGGGAGGGGGGAGAAATGTCAGAGCTGGCTGTGATACGCACAGCTCATCTCTCTTTATCTGGAGCTCTCTATCTGGAGCTGTGTTGGTGGCGGGGTGGGGAATCTCTGCTATTAGCAAAACTGGGCGCCCCCTCTCGACCTGCAACCCCTTGGGGGACATGACATGCGGCCCACCGAGGGCCAATCGCGGGCTGGGGCCACCAAGGGCCATTTGCGGGCCGCTAAGGGCCGTTTGCGGCCCGCAGGCCTCCGCGGCCCACCGGGCATATGCCCGGTTTGCCCTATGGCCAGTCAGAGCCTGCCTGTGGTATGGAACTGTGATATCTGTATGTTTTATGCTTTGAAGTTTATCCAATAAATCAGGGGTCTTCAAACGGTGGCCCTTTGCTTGCCTTTATTCAGCCTTTGGGGCACTTTTCCATCAACAGACACCAAAAATGGGGAATTATCTTTATTGCTGACACCAACAATGGGGCACAATTCCTCCAACTGACCAATCGAAAGGGCACAATTCCTTCTATTGACACCAATAATGGGGCACAATTCCTCCCACTGACACCAAAGATATGGTATTGTTTACTCCCACTGGACATCTGGACATTTCCTACTCCCAATGACCCTAGTCCAGGGGTGCCCAACCTTTTGAAGAGCGAGGGCCACTTAATCGACTTGGTAACCGGTCGCGGGCCACAATGAGCGGAGCGGGTGGATAGCATGTCCGTGTCTGCTCTGCATATGCAGAGCGGACAAGGACACAGCCCACTATACTTTTTCGCGGATTGGATTGGAGGTAGGACACAAGTTGGTTTATGTCTCCCACTATTTAGAGGTGAATGAAGGGTCCAATTGGTCGGACTGACCATGTGAAAGGGGCCCCAAGGCTGCTTTCACACTGATGCGCTGCGGTTTACCCAAACCGCGGGTGCAACGCAGTGTACCTTTTGGCTTTCCTGCACTTTGCAATAGACTTCTATTATATATCTGCAGGTTTGGTGCACAAAAACTCGCAGGTAATAGCCGAACTCTATGGCTCAGTGCAGGTAACCTGCAGGTAAACTGGTCTGCACCTACGGATCAGTTTGAAAGCAGCCCAGTAACCACTGCAGAACAGATATGCCCGTATATACACTGTGATTTTGGTAATAAACTGACCTTTTAATAACGGTATTCAATTCCATCCCAGAGCAGGAGGCCGCGGGCCACATCAGAGGGCTCCACGGGCCACATGTGGCCCCCGAGCCACTGGTTGGGCACCCCTGCCCTAGTCTGACACCCCTAAAGTCTGAAGGACAGTAAACGGGCCCTTTGTCTAGGAAGTTTGGACCCCTGCCCCTAAATAAACAAAACCAAAAACAAAGCCCCCTGGACTGATCATTGAGCCCGTGAAAAAGTTGAAAAATTGCTGGTGCCTGGCTGTGAAAGAGGGAAGGCCCAGAAATCCAGTGGCTCCAAAAAAGTAAGCCGGACATTCACATAAAGTTGCCCCCCACAAGGGTTTCAACCGCACAAAGCGAACAGTTACGTGAAAAATCCTAAGCCACCTGGCTCTCTTGCCAGCCCCACTGCCAGGGATGGACTGGCCATTGGGACTACAGGGAGTTTCCCGGTGGGCCGATGGCTCAGTGGGCCGGCTTCAGTGACAGCGGACAGCCGCCCCCCTCTCCTTTGTCTCCCCCTTCCCGCAGCGCTCACCTCCACTCCCTCCCCGCAGCGCTCACCTGGGGGGAATAGAGAAGCATGGAGAGGACCAGAGGAGCAGGGGGGATGACAGAGGAGCATGGGGGAGGGGACAGGCAGCTGACTCAACAGCTATGGCCTGGGAGTTTCTCACTTCTGCCTAATCTTGTCCCATGGGGGGACAACGAACTGATTCTTTGCCCCACGTGAAATAATGTCTAGCTTCCCCACTGGTACTGCCTATAAGAGTACCAGTACCAGCCGTTCTACTCTAATAAAGTAGAATGGCTAGTGGCTAGTGAAGGGGGAGAGGGGGCTTGGATGGCCAGGGGGGGGGGTGCGGGAGTTGTCCGGCCACCATGGGAGAGACCTGTCAAAGTGGGCTATTCTGGATGAAGTCCAGTGCCAAATTTTTGTCTCAGTCCAGCCCTGCCCACTGCTGTTCTTGTCTTTGCTCTACTGGCCCATGGACTCCCCAGGCTTACTCAGCATTTAGTCACAGCAACTCGCTGCACATGCCCACTTCTAGCTTCTAAATAGAGGTTCCCCTGACACTCCGGGTTCTTTCACTCCCCTGAGATTTAGATTCCCTCAGGCCTATGGGCTCACCTAGTTGTCCCAGCCCTATAAGTCTCCCTGACTCCCCTCTATTGGTCTCCCAAATTTGCGTAGCTGTCTCAACTTTCTCAATCCCATGGACATACAACCCCTCCAACATGGAGTGCAGTCTCCCGGATAGAGAACCTCGGTCTCCAGACTGGATCACACACCTGTCTTCACACAAAGCTTGTGTCTCAAAATGGGAGTTCTAAGCTCTGCTAAGGCTTAAGTAATAACCACTTGCTGCCCGTCCGCAATGTACTGCAGGCGAGCGGCATCTGTACCAATGCTTCAATGCCAACTTGGGACCCAACGTATCAGCAGGGGTGAAGCTTGAGGAGTATCTGTGAGTGCCAAGCCAGGGACCTAAAGTGTGAGCAGGGGTGAAGCTTGAAGAGTATCTCTGAGTGCCAAGCCAGGGACCTAACGTGTCAGCAGGGGTGAAGCTTGAAGAGTATCTCTGAGTGCCAAGCCAGGGACCTAACGTGTCAGCAGGGATGAATCTTGAAGAGTATCTCTGAGTGCCAAGCCAGGGACCTAACGTGTCAGCAGGGGTGAAGCTTGAGGAGTATCTCTGAGTGTCAAGCCAGGGACCTAACGTGTCAGCAGGGGTGAAGCTTGAAGAGTATCTCTGAGTGCCAAGCCAGGGACCTAACGTGTCAGCAGGGATGAAGCTTGAAGAGTATCTCTGAGTGCCAAGCCAGGGACCTAACGTGTCAGCAGGGGTGAAGCTTGAAGAGTATCTCTGAGTGCCAAGCCAGGGACCTAACGTGTCAGCAGGGGTGAAGCTTGAAGAGTATCTGTGAGTGCCAAGCCAGGGACCTAACGTGTCAGCAGGGGTGAAGCTTGAAGAGTATCTCTGAGTGCCAAGCCAGGGACCTAACGTGTCAGCAGGGGTGAAGCTTGAGGAGTATCTGTGAGTGCCAAGCCAGGGATCTAACGTATCAGCGGGGGTGAAGCTTGAGGAGCATCTGTGAGTGCCAAGTCAGGGACCCAGCAGGGAAGCGGGAGTGACGCTTGAGGCAGATACTGAGTGCTACAGTGGAAGAGCTCAGGGGATCCAGTGGCGAGTGGATATGAAGTCTAATGCGAGAGACTGGGAGCTCATTGAGTGAAGACCCACAGTGAGTGAGTGTGGGGTAAAGAGAACTGTTTTTGTTGCAGATAGTTGAATACCTTTAGTGTTAGTTACAGCTACAAGATTGTTGCCATAGGAGACAGCGGTCCTACCTATACAGAAGTGGTGTCCAGCAGGGGGCCTTCACCTGTATAGCTGTCTACCTATAGAAGTCTCAGAGTCTGCCAATTAACATTGCATCTACCTAACGGGTGTCCTGGCCCCAACCCACCATGCCTTGTAACCCACTCTACACAGAAGGATGTCAGCTGTCCCTGGCTCTCTGGAGGTCACCATTGGGCCCCAGGGCCTAGTAGCACTGTCACAATGGATAGAATTCCAAATGGAAATTCTTAGGAAAAGTCTTACTAAAATATGTACAAAAATTCTCAGAACCTTCAATTGTCTTCTTTTTCTTAGAACATTATTTTCCTAATTTTGTTTGGAATTCTACCCATCTACGGCCAGCTTAAGGCTTTCTTTATTAAAACAGAAGCAATGTCTGATATTTGGGGTCACCTTATCCCCCAAAGCCTTCTCAGTTTTGTTGTGTTTGTTTTCTGCCGCTCCAGCCTGTCCTGTTTATCAAAAGTCAAATCACTCACTACAGGATCGTAGATTCTGTCCTGTCACATAAAAACAAATATCAGATCCCGGCAGGTCGTCCTGTGTATGGCGGTTCCCTACGGCAACAGCTGCACATTCCGGATGGTGCTGCATGTCTCTGACAAGGACACAGGTCTGGCCATTGGCCAAGACTGCAACTCTTTGGAGACGCCAATTCAAATCCTTGGCTTTGGCTTCTTGGGACTGGCAATAAATCACTTTCCTGAGTGCGCAACAGGCACAGAATCCACCGATGTCATTCTGGCCCCATAAAGCCTCGCCGGAATCAATAAAGCAAAAAAAAAAAAAGGTCCGAGCTCCTCTCTGCCAACCCTTTTACAACTTCGTAATTTGGATCATCTTGTTCTTTCTCTCATGACCCCCCGTCCTTCAGCAGTAGACTTGGTTCCTCTGCCATTACTCAAGTGACCACCCCACACCTCTCAGCAGTAGACTTGGGGGCTCTGCTGTTGCTTTTGGTGACCCCCCGTTCCTCAGCGTTAGACTTGGAGGCTCTGCCAAAGCTCTTGGTGACCCCCCTTCCCTTAGCAGTCGATTAAGAGGCTCTTCCATTGCTCACGGTGACCCCTCCATCCCTCAGCAGTAGACTTGGAGGCTCTGCTGTTGCTTTTGGTGACGCCCCTGTCCCTTAGCTGTAGACTTGGAGGCTCTACCATTGCTTTGGTGACCCCACCTTTACCTTAGCAGTAGACTTGGAGGCTTGGTCATCACTCTTGGTAACAGGGCTTGACAAAATCCGGGTGCCAGGTTGCAACTGTGACCTGGCGCCCGCGTCCGCCGGTAATTGGGTAATTGAGGGCGCGGCTTTGCGGCCTACAAGGCCGCAAAGCCGTGGCCTCAATTACGGGCCATCGCGGGCCTGCCGCGATCGTGCGGTGGGGGAGGTGGGGGCGCACATAGGCACAGAATCCTGTGTCTCCGTGCGCCCCCACCTCCCACGACGGCCGTAAATTGAGGCCTTGCGGCCTTGTGAAGTCCCAAGCTTCCTTTTGTGACCTGCGCCATCTGGTGGTGGCCGTTGGCATTACAAGTAAAACAGCAGTTCTAATGTGTAATTTTTCACTCTTTTCACTAACATCTCCTTCGCTCTAATTAGAACCCCCAAACATTATATATATTTTTTATTCTAACAGCCTAGAGAATAAAATGGCAATCATTGCAATACTTTCTGTCACGCCGTATTTGCGCAGCGGCCTTACAAGCTCACTTTTTTGGGGAAAAAATACACTTTTTTAAATTAAAAAATAAGAAAACAGTAAAGTTATCCCAATTTCTTTTATAGTGTGAAAGATAATGTCACGCCAAGTAAATTGATACCCAACATGTCATGCTTAAAAATTGCGTCCGCTCGTGGAATGGCTACAAACTTTTACCCTTTAAAATCTCCATAGGCGACGTTTAAAAAATTCTACAGGTTGCATGTTTTGAGTTACAGAGGAGGTCTCGAGCTAGAATTCTTGCTCTCGCTCTAACGATCGCGGCGATACCTCACATGCGTGGTTTGAATATCATTTACATATGCGGGCGCTACTCACATATGTGTTCGCTTCTGCGCGCAAGCTCGTCGGGACGGGGCACGTTTTCTGGCTTCTAACTTTTTTTGCTGGCTCCTAGATTCCAAGCAAATTTGTCAAACCCTGCTCAGTAACCCCCCCAACCCTCAGCAGTAGACTTGGGGGCTTGGCCATCGCTCTCGGTGACTCTCCGTCCCTCAGCAGTAGACTTGGGGGCTTGGCCATCACTCTCGGTGACTCTCCGTCCCTCAGTAGTAGACTTGGGGGCTTGGCCATCGCTCTTGGTGACTCTCCATCCCTCAGCAGTAGACTTGGGGGCTTGGCCATCACTTTCGGTGACTCTCCGTCCCTCAGCAGTAGACTTAGCGGCTCTACCGTCGCACTCAGTGACCCTATCGTCCCTCAGTATTAGACTTGGAGGCTCGCTCATTGCTCCTGGTAACCCCCATACATCAGCAGTAGACTTGGTGGCTTTGCCATTGTCCTTGGTGACCCTCCCGTCCCTCAGCAGTAGACTTGGAGGCTCTGCCATAGCTCTCGATGACCCCCTGTCCCCCAGCAGTAGACTCAGAGGCTCTGCCATCGCTCTCAATGACTCTCCTATCCCCCATCTTTAAACCTGGAAGCTGTGCTAAGGCTCTTAGTGACCCCCTGTCCCTCAGCAGTAGACTTGGAGGCTCTGCCATTGCTCTCGGTGACCCCCCGTCCCCCCCGTCCTTCAGCAGCAGACTTGATGGCTTTGCCATTGCTCTTAGTGATCCTACCATCCCTCAGCATTAGACTTGGAGGCTTGGTCCTTGCTCTCGTTAACCCCCACCATCCCTCAGCAGTAGACTTGGCGGCTCTGCTAGTGTTCTCGGTAACCCCCCCCCCCCCCCTCCGTCCCTCAGCAGTAGACTTGGAGGCTCTGTCATCGCTCTTAGTGACCCCCATCCCTCAGCAGCAGTAACAGCAACCCCCCGTAAAGTTACGGCCAGCCCGGAAATTTCAACCCATTTTTGGGCTGCCTGTAAATGTCCATTACAGGCATCGGTGCCCATAAAAAATATGGCTGCGGGCCAACAGTGAAATTGCAAATGCACCATTCCAAAGTCTGCCGGGCTCGTACATTACAGTTATAGTTACGTACTGGCTCCGCATTGGCACCATTCTTGAATGGACAGCAGTACAGCAGTTGATCTTGGCTACTCTGCAGCACATCAGCGGCCACAAGACCTGACCCACACCATGGCTGGAGGAGTGAATGAGGACTCTCATCACCAACACAGCACTATACCCTGTGTACCATTCATCCATGAATCATGGCTGCTGGAGAATCCCACCACTGGGCCCCAGCAACATCCATCCACCCATGTCTTGGCTGCTATCTATGTGATATTTGCACAGTTTAGCACGAAAAGCAGCCATTTTAGGCACTTTTTTTGCAGTGTCAATAAAAAATCTGGCTCTGTCAGTACATTTCATGATTATTGCCAGCAAACAAATTGGTGCTGTTTGCAAATTTTGGCATCCTGTCAGCAAATTTCACTTTGGGGTGGCCAACATCAGCAGTAGACTTGGAGGCCCTGCCATCGCTCTCAGTGACCCCCTGTCCCTTAGCAGTAGACTTGAAGGCTCTGCCATCGCTCTCAGTGAGCCCCTATCCCTCAGCAGTAGACTTGGAGGCTCTACCATCGCTCTCAGTGACCCCCTGTCCCTCAGCTGTAGACTTGAAAGCCCTGCCATCGCTTTCAGTGACCCCCTGTCCCTCATCTGTAGACTTGAAGGCTCTGCCATCGCTCTCAGTGACCCCCTATCCCTCAGCAGTAGACTTGGAGGCTCTACCATCGCTCTCAGTGACCCCCTGTCCCTCAGCAGTAGACTTGGAGGCTCTGCCATCGCTCTCAGTGACCCCCTGTCCCTCAGCTGTAGACTTGAAAGCCCTGCCATCGCTTTCAGTGACCCCCTGTCCCTCATCTGTAGACTTGAAGGCTCTACCATCGCTCTCAGTGACCCCCTATCCCTCAGCAGTAGACTTGGAGGCTCTACCATCGCTCTCAGTGACCCCCTGTCCCTCAGCAGTAGACTTGGAGGCTCTGCCATCGCTCTCAGTGACCCCCCTGTCCCTCAGCAGTAGACTTGGAGGCTCTGCCATCACTCTCAGTGACCCCCTGTCCCTCAGCAGTAGACTTGGAGGCTCTGCCATTGCTCTCAGTGACCCCCTGTCCCTCAGCAGTAGACTTGAAGGGTCTGCCATCGCTCGCAGTGACCCCCTGTCCCTCAGCAGTAGAATTGGAGGCCCTGCCATTGCTCTCAGTGACCCCCTGTCCCTCGGCAGTAGACTTGAAGGCAATGCCATCGCTCTCATTGACCCCCCGTCCCTCAGCAGTAGACTTGGATTCTCTGCCATTGCTCTCAGTAACTCCCTGTCCCTCAGAAGTAGACTTGAAGGCTCTGCCATCGCTCTCAGTGACCCCCTGTTCCTCAGCAGTAGACTTGGAGGCTCTGCCATCGCTCTCAGTGACCCCCTGTCCCTCAGGCATTAGACTTGAAGGCCTTGCTATCGCTCTTAGTGACCCCCTGTCCCTCAGCTGTAGACTTGGATGCTCTGCCATCACTCTTAGTGACCGCCCGTTCCTTAGTAGTAGACTTGGAGGCTCTGCCATTGCTCTCAGTGACCCCCCGTCCCTTAGCAGTAGACTTAGAGGCTCTGCCTGTGCTCTCGGCTATCACTCTCTGCATTTTGGAGAAGAGAGGGTTATCCCTTATCGCAGAGAATCTGGGACAGGAATGGTCATTACAAGGTGCACGTGAACCTCATTATACTGTGCGGAGACAGAGATGGAGAGAGCAGAGAGGGATCGTTCACAATCTAGGCCACACTCAGGCACAAAGCTGTCACTGGCCCTGTGAAGGTCTATGGCCTCCACACACTATCACTGAGGTCATTTATTGGCTGCAAAGCACAGGAAGGTTAAAGTGTCACTCCACCCAACACATTGGATTTCAGGGATTGGTAGATGCAAAGGGCTCCCAGCTCACTGGCACAGTGAGGTCTCCCAATTCTCATCTGTTCTATAGGAGTGACGGATGTCTAGACCAGGGGTCTCTAAACTGCGGCCCAAGGGCCAGATGTGGCTCTTTACTAGCCTTTATCTGGCCCTTGGGGCACTATTCCTCCAACTGATATGAGGCACTATTTCTCCCACTGACACCAACAAGGGGGCACTTTTTCTTCCACTGATACCAACGATGGGATACTATTCCTCCTACTAATAGGGACACTAGCCCTCCTCCTACTGAGACCAACCTTGAGGCCATATTTATTGTCACCGATGCTGGGCCCGAGACATTTGCCATCTCCTTTGGCCACAATTCGGCCCTCCTAAAGTCTTAAGGACAAAAAACTGGGCCTTTGTTTAAAAAGTTTGGAGACCCCTGGTCTAGACCTATGGCAGGTAAGGGTCACAGCACCTACCTGATCCATATCTTGTGTAAATGGGCCCCTTAAATTCCATAGGGCCCCTGTGCAGCTACACAGTCTATCCTAGCTAGATAAAGTGGAAATAAAAATTCAGTCTCTTCTATCCTGCAGGGACTCTGATGGCAAGTTCTCTCGTCACACCTGCTGTGCACATTATGAGGGTTTACCACCATCCCTGTGCTGAGTTCCCGGGTCTGTATACCTGCTGTGCCCATTATGAGTGGTTCCCATCATCCCTGTGCTGAGTTCCCAGGTCTGTATACCTGCTGTGCCCATTATGAGTGGTTCCCACCATCCCTGTGCTGAGTTCCCGGGTCTGTACACCTGCTGTGCCCATTATGAATGGTCAGCTTCCCATCTTTGCTCCCAGGGCTGAAAACTGTCCATGTCCTTTCCTGGTGGAATCAGTCACCATTAACCGATTAAATAGAAGAACCCCGCCCCTTTCATTCTTTGAATTTCAGTTCTTACAATCATGGAGGCCTCTGCATCACATGTGAGTGTTGCCTGGGGGTGGTCTTAATACTATTAAATCCGGCCTAGGCTTCATAACTCCTCCCAGGAGGAGACTTTCATAACTCCTCCCAGGAGCCAGCCCACTGCTTGAATCAGAACTGAGGGCTCTTGGGAGGAGGTACTGAAGCAGGGTGCTGGGATGTTTTCAGGAAGCTATGGACAGCCCCCCTGCTGTCCCCTCCCACCAGTCATGATCTACCGTCATAGGATTTTTGACACCCTAGGCAAAAAACTAATTTTGCCACCCCCATTGGCTCCACCCCTGACTTCACCCCCTTTGCCCTGCCCATGTGACAGAAGGCGCTGATAAACAGGAAGCATTGGCTCTGCTTCCTCTAGCGATGCGCTGCACCTTTAATTACACTAACAGTCAGACTGAGTAAGTTACATGATGCATCCTGCAGAGCATGCAGATGTGGAGGGAAACCAGCGGCTGGGCACCCCTAGGCAGCAGGGCGCCCTAGGCGGCTGCCTAGTTTGCCTAGTGGTAGCATAGACCCTGGACACAGTGATTAAATCAAAAGTTGCCTGGGTGCCTTACAGACTGACTATATAAGATATCCCACCTCTGATAGGATGTGGTGGTGGTGGGGGACGGTACTTCCTTTTTCCTCCAAGATCAGTAGTTGTCGTTTTCAGCACAAGAATAGGGATGAGCTTCGAGTTTGAGTCAAACTCATGTTCGACTCGAACATTGCCTGTTCGGCGAACAACGAACAATTAGGGGTGTTCGCGGCAAATTCGAAAAGCCGCGGAACACCCTGTTAAAATCTATGGGAGAAATCTAAAGTGCTAATTTAAAAGGCTAATATGCAAGTTATTGTCCCAGTGAGGAGGGTGCGTCAGAGGGGGTGGGGTCACGTGACGGGTGGCCCCGCCTCCCCTATATAAGAAACGTCAAAGCTCCGGCGAGTCATTCACATAGGGGGGGGGGGCAGGATCTGGGGGTCCCCTTTGTTAAAGGGGTCTTCCAGATTCTGATAAGCCCCCCGCCCGCAGACCCCCACAACCACCGGCCAGGGTTGTGGGGATGAGGCACTTGTCCCCATCAACATGGGGACATCCTCCCCATGTTGAAGGCATGTGGCCTGGTGTGGTTCAGGAGAGGGGGGGGGCACACTCTGCCCCCCCTCTTTTCTGTGGCTGGCCAGGTTAACGTGCTCGGATAAGGGTCTGTTATAGATATTTGGGGGGAACCCCATGTTATTTTTTTTTTAAATTGACGGCGGGGTTCCCCTTAATATCCATATCAGACCTGAAAGGCCTGTTAATGGAATTTGGGGGGACCCCCACGCTTTTTTTTATTTATTTTTTTATTTTTTATGAATGAATCCTCTCTGAATTGCCAGAGCCGACAATTCATTATAGCCGCAAAGCCGGTTTTAAATTACTTTTTTTCTTTCAGAAGTGACACTTTGTGCAGGGCAGTTCTATGTACGGGAAACATGCGATATTACACATGCTGACTTTACACCCCCCCTAGGTAAACTTTTTTTTGCATTGATACATGTCCCCTGGGGCAGGACCCGGGTCCCCAAACACTCCCCTGGGACAGATTTCAAATATTCGAGTCCCATAGACTTTAACGGGGTTCTAAAGTTCACACAAACATTTGGTGTGTTCGCAAGTTCTGGTGCGAACCGAACCCAGGGGGGTGTTCGGCTCATCCCTGCACAAGAACAGAAGAAGCCTGCAGAGAGCTCAGCCCCTGCTGGCTGCAAATTGTAGATATGAACATCTAGATGCAGTACCCAGAAAACTCAACACCACAAAGTAAAAGATACAAAAACCATCAGAAATCCCCTTTAGAAAGACTTTCTGAAAGCCTGGAAAGAGCTCTAGTCACCGGACCGTTGTCAGGACTTGGAAATCCGCCTGCGTATGAGAAATCTGAGTCAGCACAGCCTACCTTGGTATAGACATCTCTTTTGGCAGCTACGGCGCACCAGAGATCTCCCAACGTCCATCTCTATGGAGTTTGCCGTTGGCCGTTCTAAGGTTTTATTTTTCTCGCCAAGTGCCGTAAAATGAGATTTCTATTCTGGCCGCGGCGGCACATCAGGCTGCATGCCTGGCTCGCCATATTTAGGGTGTGATCTAATGTGACTCAGCGATCGGGTTTAAATGCAGCACATCACTTTCACACATACCGGGCAATATGGGGACATCCCCATAGAGCACCAATCACTTTCGTTCTTTGAGAGTATTGAGGTTGTTCCAGTATACCATTGTGGGATGTTGTTGCCAGTGTTCTGTCAATATCTTCAACCCACCAGAAACTCCAACCAAGTCCCTTAGTAATCTGAGATTTTGATGAATTGGTGGTTGGACACAACACAGACAATCGAATAGAGTCCTGCACAGCAAGACTGAGCTGTTTTGACAGCACAGCGGCTATTGAGGACAAAATTGTTGCCGCCTTGGAGGTGGCCATTTTGTTGGTTAGCATCGAAGCGGAGTAAGAATCTCCGCTCATAATATCATGCTCCAGCTTTGTGTCCAACCACCAGTTCGTCAAAAATTCAGTAGTAGTCAGAGACGAGCCAAAATCGGTACACAGAAAGGTTAACGTAGCACATGGCAGACAGGAACAAGCTAACAAACAAAGTTGAACAGCAGGGCAGACCTGCAGTGCAACAGTTATATTATAGACTTCCTGGGATGGCCTGGGGTGGGGCCATACAGGGAGGAGAGATGATAAAAGGCAGCCAGATAAGGTAGTCAAACCGTAACCCTCTAGAGGTACTCTTGATGAAAGCAAGAATTGGCCTTGCTGTAAGAAATTGCAATTTGACCCCCCGGTCAACCAGTTGTGGAAAAAATGGTCCTTGGGTGTTAATTGTGGCCATGAAACCTATACCAAAAAATTAGAGTCGCACCTTACAGTGTAAGGGAACTCTGCAAGTTCATATGTAAGGGGAAACTCTGCGGATTCACATGCAAGGGGAAACTCTGCGGATTCACATGCAAGGGGAAACTCTGCGGATTCACATGCAAGGGGAAACTCTGCGGATTCACATGCAAGGGGAAACTCTGCGGATTCACATGCAAGGGGAAACTCTGCGGATTCACATGCAAGGGGAAACTCTGCAGATTCAGATGTAAACTCTGTGGACAGAGTTGATGTTAGGGGGAACTCTTGTGATTAAATACATATAATTATAAATGTTATTTATACACAAAATATATGTATGCAGGATTGGGGGAGTGTGGGTGGGGCAGACACAGGAGGAGAGGACAGGGGGAGTGTGGGTGGGGCAGACAAAGGAGGAGAGGATGGGGGTGTGTGGGTGGGGCAGACACAGGAGGAGAGGATGGGGGTGTGTGTGGGTGGGGCAGACACAGGAGGAGAGGACGAGGGGAGTGTGGGTGGGGCAGACACAGGAGAAGAGGATGGGGGGAGTGTGGGTGGGGCAGACAAAGGAGGAGAGGACGGGGGGAGTGTGGGTGGGGCAGACACAGGAGGAGAGGACAGGGGGAGTGTGGGTGGGGCAGACACAGGAGGAGAGGACGGGGGGAGTGTGGGTGGGGCAGACACAGGAGGACGGGGGAAGTGTGGGTGGGGCAGACACAGGAGGAGAGGAGGGGGTAGCGTGGGTGGGGCAAACACAGGAGGAGAGGACGGGGGGGAGTGTGGGTGGGGCAGACACAGGAGGAGAGGATGGGGGGAGTGTGGGTGGGGCAGACAAAGGAGGAGAGGACAGGGGGGGGGATGTGGGTGGGGCAGACACAGGAGGAGAGGACGGGGGTGTGTGTGGGTGGGGCAGACACAGGCGGAGAGGACGGGGGGAGTGTGGGTGGGGCAGACACAGGAGGAGAGGATGGGGGAAGTGTGGGTGGGGCAAACACAGGAGGAGAGGATTGGGAAGTGTGGGTGGGGCAGACACAGGAGGAGAGGAGGTGGAGTCTCTCTCTCTCTCTCTCTCTCTCTCTCTCTCGTTCAGTGTGATGGCATCCCCAGCATCCCTTTACATGGGCTCTGGGCTGCCCCTGCTCTAGATGTTTTATAGCATGATAGATTGCATAGGATACACAGCCCCTGCCCATCTCCTGTAGTATGTCTGCAGTCTCTGCCCATCTCCTGTACTATGTCTGCAGTCTCTGACCATCTCCTGTATCATGTCTGCAGCCTCTGACCATCTCCTGTATCATGTCTGCAGTCTCTGACCATCTCCTGTATCATGTCTGCAGTCTCTGACCATCTCCTGTATCATGTTTGCAGTCTCTGACCATCTCCTGTATCATGTCTGGGGGTCTAACAGAAGCCCCCTCTGTGTCCATTACAGGCCCCCCCTCCCCCTCCAGGTCCTAATAAAGTATTCTGCTTCTCTTCCTGTATTTTGTTTATTGTTAAGAGATCATGTAAGGATCCCAGGGTAATGAAGACTTTGTGGGGGGAGCATCTCTGTGGTTGAGTCGTTGCCATAGAAACATTTGTAAAGGGGTGGAGTCAGTAAAACGACCACGCCAATGTGGGGGCACTAGAAATATTTCTGCACCCAGGTGCCTGTGACCCTAGGGTCGCCACCGGTATTTAAACCCTGAAACAGAATATAAGCCGCCTGCATTCCAGGGAAATCTGCTTACTAGGAACAGATCACGTTGACCAAAGAAAACTTAAGTTGTCTACTCACTATAAGGGCTGAGCTCCTCCGCAGTCCCTGATATGGTCCCATCCGGTAGGAATTGAAGGTAATATCCCACTCGACTGAGCAAACGGGTCACAATCCCTCTCAACTGCGGTTCTGCAAAAGAAGAGTCAAAAATTTCATGTGAAATAGAAAAAAAAATCAACTTGAGTCCCCCCCCCCCCCTACCACCACCTCCTCCTCCTCTAATCACACTGCTGTTCTATCTTCTCCGTGCCCCTGACCTCTTTTCTTTCATCTTATTGTCTCCAGGGACAAACTATTCAATCCATTATACCGACAGCTCAACTAGAGCGGGGACTAACACAATGTTCAATGACACAGCTTAGCAAGGCGGTCATTACAGAGAGATATTACCGAGCACGCTATGGAAGTCAGAGCGCTCTGCGAGGGGTCATTACAGGAATATACCGGGCAGGATGGAGGTGAGGTCACGGCGCTGTGCAAGGGGTCATTACAGGAATATACAGGGCAGGATGGAGGTGAGGTCACGGCGATGTGCGAGGGGTCTTTACAGGAATATACAGGGCAGGATGGAGGTGAGGTCACGGCGCTGGGCGAGGGGTCTTTACAGGAATATACCGGGCAGGATGGAGGTGAGGTCACGGCGATGTGCGAGGGGTCTTTACAGGAATATACAGGGCAGGATGGAGGTGAGGTCACGGCGCTGTGCGAGGGGTCATTACAGGAATATACCGGGCAGGATGGAGGTGAGGTCACGGCGATGTGCGAGGGGTCATTACAGGAATATACCGGGCAGGATGGAGGTGAGGTCACCGCGCTGTGCGAGGGGTCATTACAGGAATATACCGGGCAGGATGGAGGTGAGGTCACGGCGCTGTGCGAGGGGTCATTACAGGAATATACCGGGCAGGATGGAGGTGAGGTCACGGCGCTGTGCAAGGGGTCATTACAGGAATATACAGGGCAGGATGGAGGTGAGGTCACGGCGATGTGCGAGGGGTCTTTACAGGAATATACAGGGCAGGATGGAGGTGAGGTCACGGTGCTGGGCGAGGGGTCTTTACAGGAATATACAGGGCAGGATGGAGGTGAGGTCACGGCGCTGGGCGAGGGGTCTTTACAGGAATATACCGGGCAGGATGGAGGTGAGGTCACGGCGATGTGCGAGGGGTCTTTACAGGAATATACAGGGCAGGATGGAGGTGAGGTCACGGCGCTGTGCGAGGGGTCATTACAGGAATATACCGGGCAGGATGGAGGTGAGGCCACGGCGATGTGCGAGGGGTCATTACAGGAATATACCGGGCAGGATGGAGGTGAGGTCACCGCGCTGTGCGAGGGGTCATTACAGGAATATACCGGGCAGGATGGAGGTGAGGTCACGGCGATGTGCGAGGGGTCTTTACAGGAATATACCGGGCAGGATGGAGGTGAGGTCACGGCGCTGGGCGAGGGGTCTTTACAGGAATATACCGGGCAGGATGGAGGTGAGGTCACCGCGCTGCGTGAGGGGTCAATGCAGGAATATACAGGGCAGGATGGAGGTGAGGTCACGGCGCTGTGCGAGGGGTCATTACAGGAATATACCGGGCAGGATGGAGGTGAGGTCACGGCGATGTGCGAGGGGTCATTACAGGAATATACCGGGCAGGATGGAGGTGAGGTCACCGCGCTGTGCGAGGGGTCATTACAGGAATATACCGGGCAGGATGGAGGTGAGGTCACGGCGCTGTGCGAGGGGTCATTACAGGAATATACCGGGCAGGATGGAGGTGAGGTCACGGCGCTGGGCGAGGGGTCTTTACAGGAATATACCGGGCAGGATGGAGGTGAGGTCACCGCGCTGCGTGAGGGGTCAATGCAGGAATATACAGGGCAGGATGGAGGTGAGGTCACGGCGCTGGGCGAGGGGTCAATGCAGGAATAGTAGATATACAGGACGAGAAGGAGAGATGGGCCAAACACCCCCCCCTGTGTTTGGTTTGCACCAGAGATCCAAAACAGAGAAAAAGTTTTGACCCCGAATGGCAAACCCTATTAAAGTCTACGGGATCCGAACTTGAAAAATCAAAGTCCCTATTTCTAAGGCTTATATGCAAGTAATTGGCCATAACAAGGGAGTGGGGGGCCTGGGTACTGCCGTGGAGGACATGTATTAAGGCAAACATTTTTTTTTTATTTAAAATATGCTTGAGGTACAACAATAAAAATGAAAAATACCTTTGATTTTAGTGACTGGGGGGTCACCTTAGTCTGCCTGTAAAGTGGCTCATCTGTAGCATGTATAGAACCTGCTGCAGCAAAACTGTAATTGAAATTGCCAGAAATAGATGCAGTAAAACCTTGGTTTGAGAGTAACTTGGTTTGAGAGCGTTTTAGCAAGACAAGCAAGATGTTTTAAAAAAATTGCCTTGATATACAAGCAATGTCTTGATATAAGAGTAGTGTCATGTCACAACTGAGTATAAAAAGAAGAGAGGAGACTCTATGTGTAGCAATATGGTTACATTTAATGAAGGTACAACATTTAGCAACTTATTGCTACACTTAGAGGCTCCTCTCTTCTCTTGTATACCCTGTAAAAAAATGCTTTGATATACAAGTGCTTTGGATTACAAGCATGTTTCTGGAACAAATTATGGTAGCAAAAAGGTGTGCCCCCGTCCAAAATGTAAAAAAAATGGTGTGGGGTCCCCCTCAAAATCCGTACCAGACCCTTATCCGAGCATGTAGCCCAGCAGGTCAAGAAAAATGGGGGCAAGCGAGGGAAACCCCCCCCCCTTCTGAACCATACCAGGCCTGAGGGCCAAAGGGCCTCATTCCCACAACGCTGGACGGTGGTTGTGGGGTCTGCGAGTGGGGGACTTATCAGAAACTGGAAGCCCCCTTTAACAATGCATTCTAAGCCATGCACAGTGCATTCTGAGCCCTGATTGGGAAAAGCTTTGCCCATTCAGGGCAGAGTGAAAGCTGGTTATTTAGGTGCGAGGCCAGGAAGCCAGGCGCAGTGCATTTAACAACCGATTAGCAGCTGTCAATGGGATTCCCCGCTGACAGCTGAATGAAAAAAAAACATTGCCAGCAGTATAAAAAAGTGAAAAAAATATCCCATACTCATTCACATGGGGGAGGGGGGGATCTGGGACCCCCTTGCATGGTCTGGTGATCTGGTGCATGCTGGGTCAGTGACATCACATGTGGACAAGGTGCTTTGGGGCAGAGGGCACCCTTCCTTGCACTTTGTCCTGCCCCAAAGCACCCCCCCCCCTTGCTGAGGGCATGTGGCCTGAGGCACTCGCTTGCCTCCCTTTCCTGACCTGCTGGGCTGCATGCTCAGATAAGGATCTGGCATGAATTTGGGGGGGGGGGGGGCACCTTTTTTTTTATTTTGGTGTGAGGTTCCTCTTAAACTTCATTGGCCTGGCATGAACTGGGGGTGCCACGCCATTTTCTTCCCCCACATTTTTCTATTGCCAGCAATGGTGTTGTATTACCGTAAATTTAAATGTAATTTTCTTTTCTTTAGAAATGCCAGTTTTGCTGCAGCAGGTTCTATACATGATACAGATGTGCCACTTTACAGGCAATCTAAGGGGACCCCCCCCCCCCCCCCCGGCACTGTATTTAAAGGAATTTGTATTAATTTTTATTGTTTCACTTCAATGAATGAATGAATGAATGAAGAACTTAAATAGCGCAGCACATGCGAAGTAAATCGCCTCTGGGCGCTTGTTGTTCCTGTCTCCTTTGAGATCAAAAGAGATGCGTCTTAATCTTTCTCCTGAAGACTAAGTAGTTCTCCTCCAGCCGAATGCTGGCTGGTAAGGCGTTCCATAGTCTGGGACCTTGGACAGCGAATCTCCTGTCACCTTTGGACTTGTATCTGGCTTTCGGTATCTGAAGCCGATTTTGATTGGTGGATCGTAGAATACGATTGGGATTGTGAACTTTTAATTTTTCGCATAGATAATGGGGAGCATTCCCATGGATACATCTATGCGTTAGACAGAGAGCTTTAAAGGAGATTCTGTCTTTAACTGGTAGCCAGTGAAGGGATCTCAGTGAAGATGAGATTGATTCCCAGGGTTTTTTCCCAGTCACAAGTCTGGCGGCCGTATTTTGAACGACTTGAAGATGAGCGATTTGGTACTTGGGGAGTCCGAGGTAAAGGGCATTTGCATAGTCCAGTCTGGAGTTTACAATCGCTCCCACCACGACCGCTATGTCTTTCTTGGGAATAAAAGGCATGAGTCTGCGTAGTAGGCGCAGCAGATGGTGAGATCCGCTGACTACTGCCCCTATTTGTGCGTTCATTGTCATGTCTGAGTCAAAGATGACCCCAAGACTTTTGACTTTGGCGCTAGGGGTGATGACTTTGCCCAGAATGGGCGGCGGGATCCAGGTTGTTGTCGATTGATTCCTACGCTTGGCGTGAAACAGAAGAAGTTCTGTTTTCGCTCCGTTGAGTTTGAGATAACTCTTTGTCATCCAGTCCTCTATCAAAGAGAGGCATGTCTCTAGGTTGAGGTGGTGATCCTTTTTATTGCAAATGCGGAAGTACAGTTGCGTGTCGTCTGCATAAGAGTGATATAGCAGTTTTTGGCTGCTGATGATTTCGAACAGAGGACGCACATAGATGTTGAATAACATCGGCGACAGGGGAGATCCTTGAGGGACCCCGCACGATAATGTGCGTTGTTCAGAAGTGAAGAGTCCTAGCTTCACTATTTGCGATCGGTTTTCCAAAAAAGAGGAGAACCAGGATAGATCGCTTTCTGCGACTTTAGCTATTTTAGCCAGCCGAGTCAATAACAGCTTGTGATCAACTGTATCAAAGGCTGCGCTTAGGTCCAGCAGAACCAGAAGAGAAGATTCTCCTTCGTCTGCGGCCTCGAGAACGTCGTCCCATATCTTAAGCAATGCTGTTTCTGTCCCGTGTCCGGGACGGAATCCTGATTGAAATGGGTCGAGTAAGTTGTGGGTATCTAGATGCTGTTGCAGCTGCTGTACCACTGCTTTCTCCATTACCTTGGAGAGAACATTTAGGCCTGTTATGGGGCGCCAGTTGAGTGGATCCTTAGGATCCAGGGTGGCTTTCTTCAAGATGGGTTGAATAAAGCCCTCCTTCAGCTGGGAGGGCATTATGCCCTCCCTGAAGGATTGGTTGATAAGCTGCGTGACAGGAGGTGCCAAGATGTCGGCGCATTACTTCAGCAGTTTGGTGGGGATAATATCATTTGGCGCAGTGCTGTTGCGCAGAGTGCCGATGATATTTTTTGTGGTCTGAATGGAGATGGGTTCCAGCGTGAACTCACCTAACTGTGGTGAATTGCTGCCGGTGCTGTGTAAATGACTACGGGGGGGGGTGGAGAGAAATTGTTTTGCTGAATGCTTTGCCGGATTGCCTCAATTTTGTTAATGAAGCAATCCGATAACTCATCGCAAAATTCTTGTGTATCCAAGTTGGGGGCTTCAAGACATCCTGGATTCATGGTCTGAGTGACCAGCTTGAAGAGTTTGCGGGGGCGATTTAGGGCACCGTTGATAGCCTCAGAAAAATAGTTTTTCTTGGCTTCGAAGATTTGCTTGTAGTATTTTCTAGTTATTACCTTGTAGATCGAGAGGTTCTCATCTGAAGAGCTTCTTTTCCAGGCTGCTTCTGCCCTTCTGCGCTCTTGCTTCAGTAACGCCAGCTGGTTGTTGAACCAGCCGGAGTTATTTTTCCTGATCTGGGTCTTTCGTTTCGGCGCTATCAAGTCAGCTGACTGCAATAGTGCTGTGTTTATGGCCTCCAGTGTTTCTTCCGCTGTTTGGTGCGGCTGAATTGTGTTTATTTTTTCCCCTAACGTGGCTTTGAAGAGTTCCGAGTGGAGCTTCTTCTGACATCTGGTCCAGTGTGTTGTCACTGGATTTGATGTTTTTGTTAAGGGGGGGAATTCGGAAATAATGAATTTAATTGCATTGTGATCTGTCCATGGCAATGGTTCATTTTCCAAGATTTTTATTTCCAGATCTTGTCTGAAAATAAGATCAAGCGTGTGACCTGAAGCATGTGTGGGCCCACATACCAGTTGCTGAAGCCCTAATCCTTCCAGGTGGTCGATGCAGGCGTCGGCAATAGGGTCTTGCGGGGAGTTGGCCCAAAGGTTGAAGTCCCCGAGCAGCAAAAGGTATAGGTGGAGACAAAGTCCGTCAAAGATGGGAGCAGCTGCGACTTGGGGCCAGGTGGCCTATAGCAGAGTAGAATCCGGACGGTCTCCTGACCGTTTACTTGCAGTTGAAGAGTAAGGGTTTCCATGAACGGAAGAGGGTTTTGGAGGCTTGGTTTTGTGATCGCAAGACGCGTCTTATGGATCACCGCCAGTCCTCCTCCTCTTTGCCCTATTCTGTTTTCCGTTATAATATGGTAGTTTTCTGGCACCAATTCTCCTAGAATGGTGTTACAGTCGGCTGTGAGCCAGCTCTCTGTAATGAAAAGGCAGTCTAAGTCATGTTGCAATAAGAAATCATGGATTTCTAATCTGTGTTTTACTGCCGATCTAGTGTTGATCAAAGCACATGATATGTGCTTAGGCTGGGGTAAATGGCTGCGACTTCTGGCAGTCGATCGACGATCGATCCTCAAAAGTCGCAGATTTCTTAGGGCTTTTTTGGTGGCAGCCGGCAGAATTGCAGCAGATCAACCCAGATCCCAAATGATCTCCGCCGAGTATTGCCGATTAACCATGGCCACCGTGGAACCAAGGGCGGGGGGGGAGGGGGGGGTGGATTCACAAGGATAACTGAATCCTCTGATCCTGGCTTGGTCCAGAGGAAGGCAAAAAAACCCTGACCACGCTGCGCCAATATGCTGTGGTAGGGAAAAAAATTCCTTCCTGACCCCTAAAGAGGCGATCGGGTTAAGCCCTGGATCAAGTTATAATGAGAGGGATAGGGCAGGGTGGAGCAAGATGGCCGCCGACCTGGGGGGTACCAGGCTAAGTGGCGCCTGAGGGGCTAAGGGAAATTATCGGAGGGCAAGGGGGCTCTACTAGGGTAGGGAGGGGGCTTTGACTCGTTTGAGAGCGTCCTGCTCTCTCGGTGTCTGACTGTACACTGACTGACAAACAGCAGCTAGAACTGGGGCTGCACTTATAATCAGTGCCCTGACTATCAGTGTCAAGTTGCCCGGTCACAATATAGCCAGTTATCCTCACACAATGTTATTGTTATGAGGGGGAGGGGGGGGGCTTTGTGGCCCGATTAATTGGGTAGTGCCGACTGTTGGGAGGTGGAGAGCGGCGCGCCGCTAGGCCGCGGATGAAGCCGCGGCCTTTCCTAAATGCGGCTGCCGCGAATCTCTACAGGTCGGCGCGGATGTTGGAAAACACGAGGAACAGAGGCGGGGAGGTGGCGGCGGGGTGCCTCGATTGCCTGTGTTTTTTTGGCCAGATGGCCGGGTGGCCAGGAGGAGAAATAGGAGGCAGTGAATTGCTGGGCAGAGCTGCGGCTTATCCTTAGAAGGACGGCCGCGCTGTCCCAGGGGAGGCGGGGGAAACACCAGTGCTCGGCTTACCTGTGAGACCCCTGGGGGAAGGAAGCGAGCTGGTGGTGGGGAAATATGGAGGCCAGAGGGTGGAAGGAGAGCTGTGATCCGTGAGTCCTGGAAGCAGCTGGAGCTGGGAGAACAAACCTGCCTGTCTAGCTGATCTATCCCTGGTGAGCCGACTCGTGTGAGAGCGTCCTGCTAGCACCACGGAACAGACTGACTGACTTAGCTGGTGAGCATCATTAAACCAGTTGGCTGACACCTCACTCCCAATAGCTCTTGGAGATGTCATTAGTCTAGGGATTCACATACTTTTTCCACCTGCACTGTGAATGTTTACATGGTGTGTTCAACAAAAACATGGTAACATTTAATTCTTTGTGTGTTATTAGTTTAAGCAGACTGTGATTGTCTATTGTTGTGACTTAGATGAAGATCAGATCACATTTTATGACCAATTTGTGCAAAAATCCATATCATTCCAAAATGGTTCACATACTTTTTCTTGCAACTGTATATATGGTTCTTTGACAAAATGTGTATATTTTTAATGCTACTAACTTAATTGTACAAAGCCCCTTCCAAGTTGTTTTCCTTCTTCCCTCCCTTCTTTTTTTATGGGATGCCCTATTTTTCTCCTGAGGAGTTTTTACCCCCCCCCCCCAGCCAATGGGGACACAACTGTTTTTTTTTGGGGGGGGTGAGTGTAGCACCCACTAGTGTAGTGCAACAGTAGTAGTGTAGGTTTGTTAGTGTAGGTAAATTTAGTTTAGCTCAGGACTAAGCCTGAGCTGAGAATCTGGGTCAGGGTTCAGTGAATCAGGACTGGGCGACTCATTTTGACAGCTCCCCTGGTGCCTCCCCCTGGTCTAGAATGTTGTAGAATCTTCTAAAGCTAGTGAGTGGAGGATAGGAGGAGCTGTCTTGAATATTTGTGAGGCCTCGGCCAATCCCCAGAAATGGGCTTGTAGGGGGCAGAGCTTACCTCATAAATAGTCGTTCGCCATGCCAGCAGGGGCAGTTGGGTGGAAGATAGAGATATAGTGCAGAGAAGGCTGTCGGTGGTGCCCCCTAGTCTGGGGGTGGGTAAACTTGAGCCAGGGCTTGGGTGCTGGAAGGATCCTGCCACAACACATGGAGGGAGACCTCCCCGGAGGCACAGGACCAAGAGAGAGAATGGTGTGAGTAGTTTAGCACTACTGGGAACTTACAAGGGGGGAGACTGCTACATGTAGCCAGATCTCCCTGAAGACAGCGGTGGGCCAAGTCTTCATCCCTTCCCTGGGAGATCTCCTGCAGAGTCAGCTGGTTGGGCTGGTGAGAGAGTCAGCCGGGTGGGCTGGTAAGGAGTCAGCCAGGTGGGCTGGTAAGGAGTAAGCCAGGTGGGCTGGTAAGGAGTCAGTCTGGAGGACTGCTGTGGTAAGGTTTGCCTGGAAGCCCAGTGAAAGGAGAAACTGCAGCCAGGTGAGTTGGCAGTGCCTGAGGTGGTGCTGGTATCAGTAGCCACAGTAGGAGGAAGCTGATCACTGTATACACAACAAAGGGGCTACAAGTTCCTGCCTATAAAGGGCTCCAAGTTCCTGCTTGCAAAGGGCTCTGAGTTCCTGTCTTCAAAGGGCTCTGAGTTCCTGCCTGCAAAGGGATCTGAGTTCCTGCCTGCAAAGGGCTCTGAGTTCCTGCCTGCAAAGGGCTCTGAGTTCCTGCCTGCAAAGGGCTCTGAGTTCCTGCCTGCAAAGGGCTCTGAGTTCCTGCCTGCAAAGGGCTCTGAGTTCCTACCTGCAAAGGGCTCTGAGTTCCTGCCTGCAAAGGGCTCTGAGTTCCTGCCTGCAAAGGGCTCTGAGTTCCTGCCTGCAAAGGGCTCTGAGTTCCTGCCTGCAAAGGGCTCTGAGTTCCTACCTGCAAAGGGCTCTGAGTTCCTGCCTGCAAAGGGCTCTGGGTTCCTGCCTGCAAAGGGCTCTGAGTTCCTGCCTACAAAGGGCCATTGCTAACATATGACTGAAGCTGCCTGATAAACCAACAGTGATTTAGCTGGGACCAGCATGCAAGTCTGTGCAGGAGAAAAGTGTTAAGTGAAGTGGGCATCCCATTACCTCCCATCCCTATCCAAGTTATTAACCCTCAATAAATAACAAAAACCAAGTCACGTTCTCTGACCTTGGAGTGCTTGTGAAAATTCGGTGTGCCTGGCTGTGCAGGATGGGGAATCCCAGATCATCTGTGGCCCCTAATGGTGTGCGCTTCATTTGGAGGCTCTTCTGGGATCTTGCCCAAGATAACCTGCACTGCTTTTGCTCCTAGCACCTGTGGCCCCTAAAGGAGGTGTGCTGCACAGGAAAGGATGGACTTCTAGTGACAGCGCTGTGTGGGGGGTCAGTACAGGAATATACAGGACAGGATGGAGGTGAGGTGACAGCGCTGTGGGGGGGGGGGGGGGGTCAGTACAGGAACATACAGGACAGGGTGGAGGTGACAGCGATGCCTTGGGGGTCAGTACAGGAACATACAGGACAGGATGGAGTTGACAGCACTGTGTGAGGGGGTCAGTACAGGAATATACAGGACAGGGTGGAGGTGAGGTGACAGCGCTGCGTGGGGGGTCAGTACAGGAATATACAGGACAGGGTGGAGGTGACAGCGCTGTGTGGGGGGTCAGTACAGGAACATACAGGACAGGATGGAGATGACAGCGCTGTGTGGGGGGTCAGTACAGGAATATACAGGACAGGATGGAGGTGAGGTGACAGCGCTGTGGGGGTGGGGGGTCAGTACAGGAACATACAGGACAGGGTGGAGGTGACAGCGATGCCTTGGGGGTCAGTACAGGAATATACAGGACAGGATGGAGGTGACAGCGCTGTGTGGGGGGTCAGTACAGGAATATACAGGACAGGATGGAGGTGACAGCGCTGTGTGGGGGGTCAGTACAGGAATATACAGGACAGGATGGAGGTGAGGTGACAGCGCTGTGTGGGGGGTCAGTACAGGAATATACAGGACAGGATGGAGGTGACAGCGCTGTGTGGGGGGTCAGTACAGGAATATACAGGACAGGATGGAGGTGAGGTGACAGCGCTGTGTGGGGGGTCAGTACAGGAATATACAGGACAGGATGGAGGTGACAGCGCTGTGTGGGGGGTCAGTACAGGAATATACAGGACAGGATGGAGGTGACAGCGCTGCATGGGGGGGGGGGGGGGGTCATTAGAAGGAACATACAGGACAGGGTGGAAATGTAGTGACAGCGCTGTGTGGGGGGTCAGAACAGGAACATACAAGACAGAATGGAGGTGACAGCGCTGTGTGGGGGGTCATTAAAGGGAACATACAGGACAGGATGGAGGTGAGGTGACAGCGCTGTGTGGGGGGGGGGTCTGTACAGATATATATAGGACAGGATGGAGGGGAGGTGACAGTGCTGTGTGGGGGGGTCATTAAAGGGAACATACAGGACAGGATGAAGGGGAGGTGACAGCGCTGTGTGGGGGGGGTCTGTACAGATATATATAGGACAGGATGGAGGGGAGGTGACAGTGCTGTGTGGGGGGTCATTAAAGGGAACATACAGGACAGGATGGAGGGGAGGTGACAGCACTGTGTGGGGGGTCATTAAAGGGAACATACAGGACAGGATGGAGGGGAGGTGACAGCGCTGTGTGAGGGGTCATGACGGTTGATACAGAGGACATTATCTCACCGGGGTCCTTGTCCATCGCTGCTTTCTGACTGCAGAGTCGGACTTTGGAGACCAGGAAAAGAAGCTGTTTCTGGCAGAGGGATTTGGTTCCTCGGGGGCAGACTTTCCTCTGGGGGGGTGCGGGGCGGGATCCTCCGGAATCTCGGATTTCTCTCTTCTGCCGGATCAATTTACTGGCAAGTGCAGCCATCACTGTGTCCGATCCTCCCGGTGTGCGGCGTGTCAGCTGTCATGGGTCCCCATGTCTCCACATCCCTCAGTGGGTCCTGGAAGGTGTTCCCCTGTTCGATTCAGGTCTCCTGGTCCCGGTGTTGGGGTGTCCAGTTCAGGTGTCTAGGTCCCAGTGTTGGGGGAACCGGTTGAAGTGTCCAGGTCCTGGTGTTGGAGTGTCTGGTTCAGGTCTCCCAGTCCTGGGGTTGGGGTTACTGGTTTAGGTTTCCCGGTCCCAGTGTTGGGGTGTCTGGTTCAGGTGTCCAGTCCTGGTGTTGGGAGAACCAGTTCAAGAGTCCAGGTCCCAGGGGAACCGGTTCAAGTTTCCAGGTCCTGGTGTTGGGGTGTCTGGTTCAGGTCTCCAGGACCTGGTGTTGGGGTGTTTTGTTCAGGTCACCCGTTCCCGGTGTTGGGGTGTCCGGTTCAGGTCTCCAGGACCTGGTGTTGGGGTGTTCTGTTCAGGTCACCCGTTCCCGGTGTTGGGGTGTCCGGTTCAGGTCTCCAGGACCTGGTGTTGGGGTGTTCTGTTCAGATCTCCCGGTCTCGGTGTTGGGGTGTCCAGTTCAGGTCTCCAGGACCTGGTGTTGGGGTGTTCTGTTCAGATCTTCCGGTCTCGGTGTTGGGGTGTCCGGTTCAGGTCTCCAGGACCTGGTGTTGGGGTGTTCTGTTCAGATCTCCCGGTCTCGGTGTTGGGGTGTCCAGTTCAGGTCTCCAGGACCTGGTGTTGGGGTGTTCTGTTCAGATCTTCCGGTCTCGGTGTTGGGGTGTCCGGTTCAGGTCTCCAGGACCTGGTGTTGGGGTGTTCTGTTCAGATCTCCCGGTCTCGGTGTTGGGGTGTCCAGTTCAGGTCTCCCAGTCTTGATGTTGGGTTGTCTGGCTCAGGTCTCCCGGTCCTGGGCTTGGGGTGTCTGGTTCAGGTCTCCAGGTTCTGATGTTGGGGTGTCTGGCTCAGGTCTCCCGGTCTCGTGTTGGGGTGTCTGGCTCAGGTCTCCAGGACCTGGTGTTGGGGTGTTCTGTTCAGGTCACCTGTTCCCAGGGGTTGGGGTGTCCAGTTTAGGTCTCCTGGTCCCGGTGTTGCGGTGTCTGGTTCATGTCTGTTGGTGTTGGGGTGTCCGGTTTAGGTCTCCTGGTAATAGTTTTGCGGTGTCCGGTTCAGGTCTCCTGGTGTTGGGGTGTCCAGTTTAGGTCTCCTGGTCCCGGTGTAAGGGTGTCTGGTTCAGGTCTGTTGGTGTTGGGGTGTCCAGTTTAGGTCTCCTGGTCCAGGTGTAAGGGTGTCTGGTTCAGGTCTGTTGGTGTTGGGGTGTCCGGTTTAGGTCTCCTGGTAATAGTTTTGCGGTGTCCGGTTCAGGTCTCCTGGTGTTGGGGTGTCCAGTTTAGGTCTCCTGGTCCCGGTGTTGCGGTGTCTGGTTCAGGTTTGTTGGTGTTGGAGTGTCCGGTTCAGATCTCTTGGTCCTGGTCCTGGTGTCCGGTGTGCGGTCACTGCTGCCCATCATTGATGTTCCGACACAAAGTATGGTAATTCCTCATCTTTATAAATCCCGTATATTAATAACCAGCTTTAGTCTCTCCGGATTCGGCTTTGTCTCGCAGAGAACGCTCACCAAAGCTCTGCTCTTCGCGTGTCTAATGTGTCCCAGTCTTCTCCTTCCAGCGTCCCGCTCCCCCCTCCCTCCTCCACCAGCACCCCTCCCTCCCCCCCCCCCCTCCACACTCCGCCACCACCGGCCGCCCAGACTCATCAATCTGCCTCTCCATTCACTCCTCGCCGTTATTGACTGACCTCAAGTAGCAGTGCGATCCGAGTACTACGCCGCCGCCGCCGCCGCCGTCCCTACACATCCGTACCGACACCTCGCACAGCGCTGTCGCCTCACCTCCATCCTGTCCCGTACCTTATAGGTCTACACTCACCGGCCACTTTATTAGGTACACCTGTTCAATCGCTTGGCAACACGAATTGCTAATCAGCCAATCACACGGCGGCAACTGCATTTAGGCATCTAGACGTTGAAAGACGACTTGCTGAAGTTCAAACTGAGCATCAGAATGGGGAAGAAAGGGGATTTAGGTGACTTTGAACATGGCATGGTTGTTGTGGCAGATGGGCTGCTCCGAGTGTTTCTGGGATTTTCACACACAACCATCTCTCGGGTTTACAGAGAACGGTGGGGGGGAAAGAGAAAACATCCAGTGAGCGGCAGTTGTGTGGGGGGGGAAATGACTTTATGATTTTAGAGGTCAGAGGAGAAAGGCAACAGTAACTCAAATAACCACTCGTTACATCCGAGGTATGCCGATAACCAGGGCTTTTTTCCAGCAGGAACGTGGGGGAGCGCCGTTCCGGCACCTCCAGCAATGAAGGAGTGCTGGGGTGTGCTGGAGGGTCTATTGGTGCTGGCTGCTGGGAGATCTATTGTCACTGGTGGGGATCTATTTTTGTGTGGGGGTCTCTTGGTGGGAAGATCTATTGTTGCTAGTGGGGGGGGGTCTTATGTATCTAGGGGGAGCAATTGTTGCTGGGATGGATCTACTGTTGAGGGACAGGTCTATTGTTGCGGCCTGCTGGAGGGTCTATTGATGCAGTCTGCTGGGACATCTGTTGTTGCTTCGGGGGGTCTATTATTGCTGGGGGGGGGGGTGTCTATTGTTGCTCATTGCAGGGGATCAATTTTACTTTTTGTTATCATTAACAAACTCCATGCAAATCACTTAGAACCAAAAATGATACTTGGTTCTGTATTCTCTAAAATGGTTGGAGGTCGGTAGAAGGTGGAGCCAAGGAACGGTGCTCAGGGGCGGGTAGGGAGCAGAAACGAAGAGTGAAGGTCGGAGTTCCTGCACCTATTCTCTGAGAAAAAAAAAGCCCTGCCAATAACCATCTCCGAACAACCAACACATTGAACCTTGAAGCAGATGGGCTACAGCAGCAGAAGACCACACCGGGAGCCACTCCTGTCAGCTACAGAACAGGAACCTGCTAAGGCTACAATTGGCACAGAATCACCAAAATTTGGCAACTGAACATTGGAAAAACATTGCCTGGTCTGGATTTCAGCTGTGACATGTAGATGGTTGCGTCAGAATTTGGCGCATGGATCCATCCTGCCTTGTATCACCGGATCAGGCTAGTGGTGGGGGTGTAATGGTGGGGGGGGGGCATTTTCTTGGCACGCTTTGGGCCCCTAAGTACCAATTTGTTTAAACTAGGGTTGTCCTGATACCGATACCAGTATCGGTATCGGGACCGATACCGAGTATTTGCGGGAGTACTTATACTCCCGCAAATACCCCCGATGCCTAAATAGAATACTTTGTCGTCGTCCCCGCTGCCGCCGCATCGAAAGCCGCCGCATGGGTTAAACAGGAACGTGCGGGAACATCACAGCTTTCATTTGAATAGCTGTAGTGTTCCCGCGCATATAGACACTGGCTAGAGGGACATGGCTAGAGGGACATGCCTGGAGGGACATGGCTGCATATGTGGGGGACATGGCTGGAGTGACATGGCTGCATATGTGGGGGACATGGCTGGAGGGACATGGCTGGAGGGACATGGCTGCATATGTGGGGGACATGGCTGGAGGGACATGGCTGCATATGTGGGGGACATGGCTGGAGGGACATGGCTGGAGGGACATGGCTGCATATGTGGGGGACATGGCTGGAGTGACATGGCTGCATATGTGGGGGACATGGCTGGAGGGACATGGCTGGAGGGACATGGCTGCATATGTGGGGGACATGGCTGGAGGGACATGGCTGCATATGTGGGGGACATGGCTGGAGGGACATGGCTGGAGGGACATGGCTGCATATGTGGGGGACATGGCTGGAGGGACATGGCTGCATATGTGGGGGACATGGCTGGAGGGACATGGCTGCATATGTGGGGGACATGGCTGGAGGGACATGGCTGGAGGGACATGGCTGCATATGTGGGGGACATGGCTGGAGGGACATGGCTGCATATGTGGGGGACATGGCTGGAGTGACATGGCTGCATATGTGGGGGACATGGCTGGAGTGACATGGCTGCATATGTGGGGGACATGGCTGGAGTGACATGGCTGCATATGTGGGGGACATGGCTGGAGTGACATGGCTGCATATGTGGGGGACATGGCTGGAGGGACATGGCTGCATATGTGGGGGACATGGCTGGAGGGACATGGCTGGAGGGACATGGCTGCATATGTGGGGGACATGGCTGCATATGTGGGGGACATGGCTGGAGGGACATGGCTGCATATGTGGGGGACATGGCTGGAGGGACATGGCTGGAGGGACATGGCTGCATATGTGGGGGACATGGCTGGAGGGACATGGCTGCATATGTGGGGGACATGGCTGGAGGGACATGGCTGCATATGTGGGGGACATGGCTGGAGGGATATGGCTGCATATGTGGGGGACATGGCTGGAGGGACATGGCTGGAGGGACATGGCTGCATATGTGGGGGACATGGCTGGAGGGACATGGCTGCATATGTGGGGGACATGGCTGGAGGGACATGGCTGGAGGGACATGGCTGCATATGTGGGAGACATGGCTGCATATGTGGGGGACATGGCTGGAGGGACATTGCTGCATATGTGGGGGACATGGCTGGAGGGACATGGCTGGAGGGACATGGCTGCATATGTGGGGGACATGGCTAGAGGGACATGGCTGCATATGTGGGGGACATGTCTGCATTTGGGGACACATTTAAAAAAAGTATCGGTATTCGGTATCGGCGACTACTTGAAAAAAAGTATCGGTACTTGTACTCGGTCCTAAAACAGTGGTATCGGGACAACCCTAGTTTAAACACCACAGCTACCTGAGTATTGTGGGTGGCCATGTCCATCCCTTTATGACTACAGTGTCCCCATCTTCTGATGGCTCCTCCCAGCAGGATAATGTCACCATGTCACAAAGACCCAATCATCTCACCACTGGACAATGAGATCACTGTACTCCAATGCAGTGGTGGTGCGTCCACAGGAGCGCAGGAGCGCCGCCCCCTCTCTCCTGGCACCGCTCTATCACCAATAGATAGATTCATACATTGCATGAATCTATCTATAGTCACCACTTCCACCGCATATTCAGGTGCCCGGACCCTTTTCGGGTGCCGGGCATCTGAATTACAGCAGCGGGGTATTTTTTGGAAGCACCTGATTAGAGCTGTAGGCTCTAATAGGCGTCCAAAAAAGGTGAACAGCGGGTGCCATGCTGGGCGCTCGTAGTTCACTCAGCGCTGTGTTAGGAAAGCAAATAAATATTTGCATTCCTAACACTGAACTGCCTCTCAGCCAATCAGGTGCTCGGGTCTGGTTACCCTGTCACCTGATTGGCTGAAGCGACAGGTGCTGTGATTGTCCAATCATAGCAGAGGACGGGAAGAGAGGACGGGAGAAGACATTGAGGAGTGTGGAGGACAGGTAAGTGCTGGGCAGGCGTGGGATGCACACTTGCAACAATTGATGGGCGCAGTATCTGAAATTGATGAGCACACTGGCAGAAATTGATGGGCACACTGGCAGCAATTGATGGGCACAGTGGCAGCAATTGATGGGCACAGTAGCGGGAATTGATGGGCACACTGGCAGCAGTTGATGGGCACAGTGGCAGCAGTTGATGGGTACAGTAGCTATGTTTGATGGCAAAGTGGTGGCGATTGATGGCACAGTGGCTGCGTTTGATGGGCACACAGGCGGCCATTTATGGCACAGTGGCTGCATTTGTTGGGCACAGTGGCTGCGCTTGATGGGCACAGTGGCAGCGTTTGATGGCACAGTGGCGGCAATTGATGGCACAGTGATGGCATGTGATGCTTTTTTTCTTCAGTTTGTTTGTGCCCCCCCAAAAATTGTGAGCACCAGCCACCACTGCTCCAATGGCCTCCACAGTCACCAGATCTCATCCAATAGAGCACCTTTGGGATGTGGTGGAATGGGTGATTGGCATCATGGATGTGTGGCGACTGCGTGATGCTATCATGTCACTATGGACCATAATCTCTGAGGAATGTTTCCAAGGGGGTCCAACCCGGTACTAGCAAGGTGTACCTAATAAAGTGGCCAGAGAGTGTATTCCTGTACTGCCCCAACATACAGTATATATATATCCACTTCCCGCCCGGCCAATAGCCGATTTACGGCAGGGAAGTGGTTATGAAATCGTGACTAGACGTTCTCAAACGTCTAGCACGATTTCATGCCGCACGCGCCCGTGCGGGCGCGCAGCGCGGCGATCGGTGATGCGGGGTGTCAGTCTGACACCCTGCACCTCCGATCTCGGTAACGAGTCTCCGGCGGAGCCTCGTTACCACGTGATCAGCCGTGTCCAATCACGGCTGATCACGATGTAAACAGGAAGAGCCGCCGACGGCTCTTCCTCACTCGCGTCTGACAGACGCGAGTACAGGAGAGCCGATCAGCGGCTCTCCTGACAGGGGGGGTTTGCGCTGATTGTTTATCAGCGCAGCCCCCCCTCGGATCGCCACACTAGACCACCAGGAAAATAAAAAAAATACAAAAAAAAAGACACAAAAAAATGACAAAAAAAAAATGACAAAAAAAAAAAAGACAAAAAAAAAAAGGGGTGGCAGTAAAAAAAAATTATGCCAATCAGTGCCCACACATGGCCACTGATTGGCAACATTGATCCATCAGTGCCACCCCTCAGTGATCATCAGTGCCACCCCAGTGTCTGTCAGTGCCACCCCACAGTGCCAATCCATGCCCAGTGCCCACCTACCAGTGCCCACCTGTGCCGCCTATCAGTGCCCACCTGTGCCGCCTATCAGTGCCCACCTGTGCCGCCTATCAGTGCCCACCTGTGCCGCCTATGAGTGCCCACCTGTGCCGCCTATGAGTGCCCATCTGTGCTGCCTATGAGTGCCCAGTGCTGCCTATGAGTGCCCATCAGTGCCGCCCATGAGTGCCCATCAGTGCCGCCCATGAGTGCCCATCAGTGCCCAATACCAGCGCCGCCTATCAGTGCCCATCAGTGCTACCTAATCGGTGCCCATCAGAACTACCTCATCGGTGCCCATCAGTGCCACCTCATCGGTGCCCATCAGTGCCACCATATCAGTGCCCATAATTGAAAGAGAAAACATACTCATTTACAAAAAAATTAACAGAAAAAAATAAAAACTTTATTTTTTTTTCAAAATCTTCGCTCTATTTTTAGTTGTTGCACAAAAAAAAAAAACGCAGAGGTGATCAAATACCACCAAAAGAAAGCTCTATTTGTGGGGAAAAAAGGACGCCAATTTTGTTTGGGTGCAGTGTAGCATGACCGCGCAATTGTCATTCAAATTGCGACAGTGCTGAAAGCTGAAAATTGGCTTGGGCGGGAAGGTGCGTAAGTGCCTGGTATGGAAGTGGATATTCATGATTCAGTGGTCACTAGAATGGAGACAATGTTCACGATTTAGAATTAGAATACATATATTGGGTTTGGCTGGATATCGGAAGAGTTAACATCTCGCTGCCAATGAATCTCTAACAAGACCCCGCAGGCTTCATGGCTGCAGATAAGGATGGACAACTATCACAAGCCATCCAATTAATTCTCTGAACCTTGTGACGGGAAAAATCAGCGGGTGGTAGAGGTCACCCCATGCTGGAGGCACCGGGCCGTTTTCAGTCGTTTATCATTTTTGTAGATCAGCAGGAATATGTTTCATCTCTCATAAAACCCTTAATATTCATTGTGAGGAGATAGGAGTTATTTCTTCTGATATAGTCCTCCCCATCGTCCACCCACTAAATCACTGACTGCCCAGGAGATTGACAATCATTTCCAAAACAAGACTGATGATGTGATGAGACCTTCACTGATCAGATATCTCCCACAACAGACCTTTTCTGCCACCACGTGCCGTACATTTCTCTTTGGACAACTTTTTTCTGATGCCCACCTTACCACCCACCCCCTGGACCCCGTTCCCTCACAATTGGAACAATCATCTTCTGCCTCTATTTAAGGGTGCTGCTGGTCCTGACCGTTGAAAAGCCTGTGGAGATAGTGCCCCTGGAGGGGCAGTCCAGGGGTGCCATACATTGCACGAGTTTGAAAGGGGCACTCATCGTGTGGCACCTTGGGTCACTGATCTCCACAAACACACATTTCACACCTGCCTCTAGGGCCGAGCCTTTTGGCCAGGACCAGAGGAATTTTTCCTGGCCGGAGGGCCGGCCAGCGTATTGCACGTTGGTCACTTTACACTCACCTCTCCCACCTTCCTTCTCCCCCACTTTCTTTTTTATTTTACCCCCATTTGTCACGTTATGTCTTCTTTTTGTTGGTGCACTGCACTTTTAGTGTGATGAGTAGGGTGCTGGTCCTCGGGCCTGCTCTGAAAGTCTTGGGAGTGGGTGGACATGGCCTTCTGGCTTAGTTCGCCTGCTCTCATGGGGTCTCCCTTCAGGGGAGCCTCATCGAGGACTCGAGGAGGGTTCTGTTTCGGCAGTCCCTCCAAGGATGTTGGATCCATGTGGCTTCGGCTGCATGGGCCAGTTGGGTCCATGTGGCTTCGGCTGCATGGGCCAGTTGGGTCCATGTGGCTTCGGCTGCATGGGCCACAGATCACTCTTTTCCCTGCCAGGAGCCTAACGCCCCGGGGGATCAGAGCTAGGTCCTTTTCGAGGGACAAATTGACATTGCACCCGTCACAGTTTTTTGTTGCACCTCTATATGTGTGTGCACATTTTTCCTGCACGGGTGAATTTTTTGGGTTATGTTTGCACGCCACAGGCTTTTCAATAGAAGTGATGTGGCAGTCTTTTTTTTTTTTTTTTTTATTTCAATAAACTTTATTTACAACAAACAGCAATAAACAATAACGGTTCCAGCAGGTTTGTGTCTTTCGGAATCGCCGTGTCGCCGTTTTCTTGTGGGGGGGTCACACAGCGTCTGATGTCGGGTATTGGGGTACCATGTGACCCCCCCTCCCCCCAGTCTTCTCCACCACCGCTCACAGTCTCTGCCGGTGGAAGGTCTGGCTGAGCCGGTGCAGCTCCTCCTGGAATTGCCGGTGCTCCGAATCTAAGAGGTGTTTTAGCGCCGCCCTGCGGGTCAGGAGGAGCTCCGCCCCTGCCGTCCTCAGCTCCTGGCGCTTCTGCGCCAGGCGGTTCCTGTGCATGCGACCCGCACTGACCCCCCGAGCGTCCTCCTTCCACTCCGACATGTACCGCTCCCCGCGTTCCCAGGGAAGTTCGGTCTCGGCGACGCAGAGAAGATCGTTCCTCTGGGTGGAGCTCCGGGTCTCTCGCAGGGTCCTTGCGGAGATCATGATCTGTGAGGATCCCAGCAGAGAGATCGATGGATACTTTGTATCGGCACAACTTCCTCCCCAACACTCCGTCGCCGTGGAAATGAGCCCGTCACCGTTTTCCTAGGTGACCAAAAGTATTGGGACGCCAGCCTTCACACGCACACGGTGGTGAGCTCCCTGAGGGCGGGGACTGCGGTGAATGTACGATATATATGTAAAGCGCTGCGTAAATTCACGACGCTATACAAGTACCGGAAATAAATTAATGGCATCCCAGTCTTAGTCCGGAGGGTTCAATATTGAGTTGGCCCCGCCCCTTTGTGGCTATAACACCTTCACCTCTTCTGGGAAGGCCGTCCACCGTGGCAGTCTTTTTTGGGGTCATCAGATTGGCCCGGGGGGTGGCTGTGTAAGTTTCATTCCGGGACTCTCCTCATGCCAGACTCATCTATCTTACCGACCACTTGGTGCCCTCCACCCTTCTCTGCCAATCCTTCCACTGGCCTCCTCTCAGCGTCCTCCACCCCTCTCTGCCAATCCTTCTACTGGCCTCCCCTTAAGCGGCGTACACACGACCGAGGTTCTCGCTGGAAACCAGCGAGAACCTCGCTGGAAGCTGCATTCCAGCGAGGACCTCGGCCGTGTGTACACAGAGCGCTCGCCCCGCCCGTCGGGAATCCCGTCGAGCGAAAAGAGAGCACGCTCTCTTTTTGCTCGACGGCCTGCCTGGATGAATGGCTGGTTGCCATTCCCGACGGGCGGGTCGCCGATTTCGACGGCCGGCAGAGAACCTCGACGGGCGGAATGATGTGTTCTGCCCGTCGAGGTTCTCTGCCGTGTGTACGCGGCTTCAGTGTCCTCCACCCCTCCCTGCCAATCCCACCACTGGCCTAACAAGAACCAACAAATCCAATCGACATCTCTGCTCCCAGCTACATCACCAACCTCTTCACAAATTATCACCCAAACCCATGCTCACCTCCAAAACTTTTCCAGGGCGTTTCCCATTCTGTGGAACTCCCTACACCTATCTGTCTAGCTATTTCCTACTCTGTCCAACCTTAGGTGTCAGGGCCTGGACCTGAGTTTGTCACCTCTGCTGTGTCTGGGAGTAATGCCGCGTACACACGACCGTTTTTCGGGTTGTGAAAAATTAAGTTTCACGATGTAAAAAATGGTCATTAAAAATTTCGAACATGCTTTAATTTTTCACTGCGTTTTTAACGTTGTCGTGTGTGGGCTTTAACGACGTGAAAAAAACACGCATGCTCAGAAGCAAGTTATGAGACTAAAGCGCTCGTTCTGGTAAAAGTAGCTTTCGTAATGGAGATGCACATTCGTCACGCTGTAACAGACTGCAAAGCGCAAATCGTCTTTTACTAACACAAAATCAGCTAAAGCAGCCCCAAGGGTGGCGCCATCCGAATGGAACTTCCCCTTTATAGTGCCGTCGTACATGTTGTACGTCACCGCGCTTTGCTAGAGCATTTTTTTCACGATCGTGTGTGGGCAAAGGCCGTTTTAATGACCGGGTTGTAGTTTTTTCTAGACCCTTAAAAACTTCATTTTTTTACAACCCGAAAAACGGTCGTGTGTACGCGGCATAACTTTTATCACTGAGCCACCTAAGATGCTGGACAGATCCCTGCCTTATTGCTTGGGAAACCTTGCCTTGCCTTGTTTCTCTTGAACCTTGAAACCTTTGCTCCTCCCATGAACATTTAAGCCATGCCATTGGACTTCCCGTTTTCCAGATTGTTGTGCTCTTCTCCAGCCAATATCTTGCTCGTGTCTCTCCAGCTGTCGTTTATATCGCCACTACCACTTGTTACTGACCTTTGGCTTGATCCCAACCTGCAAACATTTTTTATTGGCCTTTGGCTTGTTTACTGACTACACTTCTGCTTGATCCCAACCTGCTATATCTGCTACTGGACCCCGGCTTGCTCACCTCCTGGTGGGGCAATCCTGAGGACCACGATCTGGTACTAACAAGCAGCAAAACCCATCTCCACCATCAGGAGCTCTGGTGAACACAGGTAGTGCTTAGACCCCTCACTTCAGGTGAGCCAGGGTCATCCACCAGGGAGACCTGTTTGTTCACTTATCCTGCTCCTCGGTGGGATTCTCTCTACTGCTATAGCTACTGGTCTCCAGGTCTGACCCCTGACCATGATATTAGGTGATTTTTGGGAAACCAGTTTCTTCTGGACTGGAAAGCCTATTCCATATCCACTTCTATCCTGTCCTGTATATCTACTATAACTATCCCGACCCTTCGCAAAGCTCTTTCCACGCTCCCCCACCCTCTCCTGTGTGCTTCTACTTTTTTTTTCCAACATAAATAATAGCAGATGTTCTGCAGCGCTCTCTGCATCCAGACTGCAACGTTTTTCAATTGACACATTTATTAAAAGTGTATTTTTTTTAGATGGGCCGGGGGCCAGTTTGGCAGAATGGACAGGGAGAAGCAAGGAGAGGAGGGAGTGCCAGGAATCTGTCAGTTTGCTGTGCCAGCTTCTTTGTCTATGCGGAGCGGAGTGTGGGTCGGGGTAAGGTGAGGGATGGTACGGCAGCTCGGGGGGGGGTTTGGGTGGGAGGGTGAGGATAGGGAGGTCAGGAAGACAGCAGAATTTAATATACACTGCTGTATCTGATCTGTGTTTGTCTTCTATATTTAATCGGTTATGTCCGTGGAATAGTATTGGTGTGGGGATTAATCTTAATATATGTCACCTAACTAGCCGTGTCCTTGGTGTAGAGCTGAGGAGAATGTTGGCTCCATCAATATAAAAGAAGCTGTGATATTCATTGCCACATAAATGGTCACTCCGATTCAAACCTGTGTCTGGTGGATGGTGGAAACCTAAACCCCCCGGCATACACACCTATCTCTCATGGACTTTATTGCTGAGGTGTCTGTACTGAAATCCCGGGTCTGTACACCATTCTGAGGGGTTCCCATCATCCCTGTGTTGAGTTCCCGGGTCTGTGCACCCACTGTGCCCCTTATGAGGGGTTCCCTCCATCCCTGTGCTGAGTTCCCAGGTCTGTACACCCGCTGTGCCCACTACGAGGGGTTCCCTCCATCCCTGTGCTAAGTTCCTAGGTCTGTATACCTGCTGTGCTCATTATAAGGGATCCCCACCATCCCTGTGCTGAGTTCCCGGGTCTGTACACCCGCTGTGCCCCTTATGAGGGGTTCCCACCATCCCTGTGCTGAGTTCCCGGGTCTGTACACCTGCTGTGCCCATTATGAGGGGCTCCCACCATCCCTGTGCTAAGTTCCTAGGTCTGTATACCTACTGTGCTCATTATAAGGGATCCCCACCATCCCTGTGCTGAGTTCCCGGGTCTGTACACCTGCTGTGCCCATTATGAGGGGCTCCCACCATCCCTGCGCTAAGTTCCTAGGTCTGTATACCTACTGTGCTCATTATAAGGGATCCCCACCATCCCTGTGCTGAGTCTTCAGGTCAGTACACCAGCAGTGTCCATTATGAGGGATTCCCAATTTTTCAAATCAGAGGCATAAATGTGAGTCCGGGTTTGAACCACATAGAATTGAGTTTCATACAATTTCCATAATTTGTGCTATGATGTATTTACATGAATAACAAGTGCCACTGCCTACTAAATTGTATGAGGGGAGTATAGATCAGGTACCAAACACGCCTAGGTAATAATGTCCATTGGATGGTTTGGTCACGGACCTCCTAAGGACAATTCACATAGGATCAATATCATGCTTGAGGTCTATCAAACTGTGATTTCGTTCTGTGCAATAATATGTTGGATTGGGAACCCTTTTAATTTACTGTCTATTTTTTCAAAAAAAAATATATAAAATATATAAATGTTTTCTTGCAACTTTTTATTCTCACATTATAACAATATATAAAACATTTAATGTTGATCCTCTTTACGCTCTAAACAAAACAAATAAAGATCCTCCTTGTTGTTAAGATACTGGGTGTACTTTTCTGGGAATCGCAGGGGTAACCAGATTGGTATGCTGCAAATAGTGGAAGTTCAGGCTCTAATTAACGAACCTTTAGGCTCGATTCACACAAATGCGTTTTTTTAATGCATTTTGCAGAAATGCAGGGACATTTTTTTAACATGGGTTTCTATGGGACATGTTCACATCAATGCATTTTTGTGCCTTTGCGTTTTTGAGAGGGGCCAAGGACTTTTTTTGCGCAAAAATACAGCTTTTGCATGTAGTAGACTTCAATGGACTCGCATCCAAAATGTCACGCATTTTGCGTTTTTTTTTTTTTACACTGTATATAGCTGGTTGCTAAGGAGGGAGTCGTGAAGCTGGCTGCCACGTCCTTGACAACCAATGAGTCATCAGTTGTCAGTGGGCTTCCCGCTGAATGTAAAAAAACAAAAAAGAACTGCTGGCTAAAAAACAAAATAGTGAAAAAAAAGTGTGGGGGTCCCCCAAGGTCCTTAGGTCTAGTAAGGATTCGGAGGGGACCCCCTATGCAAAAATGTTAAAAACATGGCGTGGGGGTCCCCCCAAAATCTATGCCAGACCCTTATCCAAGCGAGCTCCCCCCTCCTAAACCATACCAGGTCGCATGCCCTTAACATGGGGGGGATGGGTGCTTTTGGGGAAGGGAGGCTCTGTACCCACCACCCCAAAGCACCTTGCCCCCATTTTGATGGGGACAAGGGCCTCTTCCTGACAACCCATGCCCGGTGGTTGTTGGGGTCTGTGGGCAGGGAGCTTATGGAAATCTGGAAGCCCCCTTTAACAAGGGCCCCCCTATGTGAAGGAGTATGGGGTACATTGTACCCTTACCCATTCACCCCCAAAAAAGTAGTGTAGTGTTAAAAATACAGTAGACAGTTTTTGACAAGTCTTTTATTAAAAAATATCTTCTTTGCCGCTTCTACCTCTGGTCTTCCTACATCTTCTCCCACATCTTCATCCTCCGGTCTTCTCCCCCTGCTTCTTCTGTCTTCTTTGTCCAGTTCTTCTTCTTGCCTGCCATCACTCCCACCGATGACTCAATCTGTCCGCGCCGATATCAAGCATTACTTGTGACATCACAGACCCATCATGCCCCGGGCACTGGAGAGGACTAGGAGCAAGCCTCTTACCTACTGACTATTTATAGCACTGATCGCTGTATAAATGACAATGGTCCCAAAAATGCATCCAAAGTGTCCGATGTGTCTGTCGTAAAGTCGCAGTCATGATATAAAAAAAAAAACGCTGACTAGTAAAAAAAATAAAAATATTTTATAGATGCTATAACTTTTGCGCAAACCAATCAGTAAACGCTTATTGCAATTTCTTATTACCAAAATTAGGTAGAAGAATACGTATCGGCCTAAACTCTGGAAAAATTTAGGTTTTCTTTATTGATTTTTGGGGATATTTATTACAGCAAAAAGTTAAAAAAAATATAGAATTTTTTTCAAAATTGACACTCTATTTTTGTTTATAGCGCAAAAAATAAAAACCGCAGAGGTGATCAAAATACTACCAAAAGAAAGCTCTATTTGTGGGGAAAAAAGAAAAATAATTTTTGTTTGGGAGCCACGTCTAACGTGCCGAATCGCAAAAAAGTGCTCTGGTCTTTGGCCAGCAAAATGGTCTGGGGCTGAAGTGGTTAAATAGGCAAGAGGTGACGTCGCCTGGCAGCAGTGCCCCCATTTGTAACGTCATGGACCGATGCATGAACTTTTTTAATGATCGAGAGTTCTGGTGCAAACCGAACCAGAGGGATGTTTGACCCATCACTAATTGACACAGTAACCCTCTGTCATGGATATGCAGTAATGTTTGTCTGTCGGCTTACCTCCTCCATGTGTTCACCTTAGAGGCCAGCCACTCTCACCTGGCTGCTTAAGTAATCTCTCCTCTAGCATGGCTCCAACCCAGGCCCTATCAGAGAACTCCATATTAACCTGTGCTCTGCAAGTCAGCCGTGCTGATCAACAGTGTTTGTTAAACTATTGTGTGGTTGAGTTTCTACTTGCCGTGTGCTACGTCTGTCTCCATCTTACCGATCTTGGCAGGTTCTTGACTATCCCTGTCTGCTTGTGACCTTGACCTTTGGCGTGCCCTTTGTTTATCCTTGTATCCTAGTCACCCTGACCTTTGGCTTATCCCCTCACTATCTCTTGTATCATGAGCTGCTGCTTCCCCTCTATTCTCTATAGCAGGGGTTTGCATACTGTGGCCAGAGGGCCAGATGTGGCCCTTTTCTAGTCTTTATCCGACCCTTGGGGTACAATTCCTCCCACTGATATGAGGCAAAATTTGTCCCACTGACATCAACAATGGGGCACTCTATCTTCCACTGATGGGATACTATTTCTCGTATTGGCTACCAACCCTATGGGCATATATATTCTCACTGATGCTGAGCCTGTGACATTTTCTGCCCCTGATGGCCACAATCTGGCCCTCCTAAGTTTGGAGTTTGGAGACCCCTGCTCTATAGACTACTGTGAGCATGAGCTGGGGGACTCTGGGGGTCCCGACCTAGAGCCAGTTGCAGCCAAGTTCATCCCCACCACTAGAGGCTCTGGTAAACACCTGCTGGATCTTAGACTCCATGCCCTGGGAAATCTTAGGCTCTAGCTCCCCGTGGGATCCAGTAACCTGCCTTCCTTAGCCACCCAGTGTTCCTACCACAGGAGTAAGCCATAGGGTTCACTACCTTAGCGGTGCACTCCTGACCCCAAAGGTGTGAATCTGTCACCTGACCACAGGTGACCCGACACCCTTGTTTAGGTCAAGGGGGCTACATATAAAAGTAACAATGCTGTATCAAATGTATTTATAAATTATATTTATTATAAGTATTGTTATAATTTGTTATCCGTCAATCCTTTATACAATGAGAATATTAAAAATTCTTGGAGAGGAAATGAAGGTTGATTGGAGAGGAGGAGGGTTGAGTGGAGAGAATGGGGTGGTGATATCCTTGGAGAGGAGGGGGGTTGAGTGGAGAGATCGGGGGGTGAGATCCTTGGACAGGAGGGTTGAGTGGAGAGATCAGGGTGGTAAGAGCCTTGGAGAGGAGGGTTGAGTGGAGAGATCAGGGTGGTAAGATCCTTGGAGAGGAGGGTTGAGTGGAGAGATCGGGGGGGGGGGGGTGAGATCCTTGGAGAGGAGGGTTGAGTGGAGAGATCGGGGGGGTGAGATCCTTGGAGAGGAGGGTTGAGTGGAGAGATCGGGGGGCGAGATCCTTGGAGAGGAGGGTTGAGTGGAGAGATCGGAGGGGTGAGATCCTTGGAGAGGAGGGTTGAGTGGAGAGATCAGGGTGGCAAGATCCTTGGAGAGGAGGGTTGAGTGGAGAGATCGGAGGGGTGGGATGCTTGGGGAGGAGGGTTGAGATCCTTGGAGAGGAGGGTTGAGTGGAGAGATCGGGGGGGGGGGGTGAGATCCTTGGAGAGGAGGGTTGAGTGGAGAGATCGGAGGGGTGAGATCCTTGGGGAGGAGGGTTAAGGGGAGAGATCAGGGGGGGGGGGTGAGATCCTTGGAGAGGAGGGTTGAGTGGAGAGATCAGGGCAGGGCTGAACTGGGACAAAAATGTGGCCCTGGACTTCATCCAGACCGGCCCAGAACACAACACATTAGGGTACAGGGCACGGTACAGAGCTCAGCACATCACATCAGGGTACACCACATTAAGGCACAGCACATCGGGCATGCGGCACATTAGGGCACAGGGCTCATCAGAGCACATCAGGGCACATAGCACATCAAGGTACAGGGCACATGGCACATAGTTTAACAGTATGCATGCAGAGTAGCGCCGGAAGCGTGTGTTCTCTCTCGAGTTAAGCTGCGGCTACTCCCCGCCCCCCCGGCGGCCCCTGCTCTCTTCTTGTCCATCCCAGATGATGTCACAAGCAAATGGGAATGGATGACAAGAGAGGAGGGGCCACCGGGGGGGGGGGGAGCAGCCGCAGCGTGACTTAAGAGAACAGACGCTTCCTGCGCTACTCTGCATGCTGGCTAATTTTGATCTACCCGTCAGGCGCCAGCAGATCGCTGCAGACCTCCAACCGGCCTACTGAGCCATTGGCCCACCGGGAATCTCCGGGTAGTCCCAATGGCCAGTCCATCCCTGGATCGGGGGGGTGGGGTGAGATCCTTGGAGAAGAGGGTTCAATGTAGAGATGGGGGGGTGAGATCCTTGGAGAAGAGGGTTGAGGGGAGAGATCGGGTTGGTGAGATCCTTGGAGAAGAGGGTTGAGGGGAGAGATCGGGGGGGTGAGATCCTTGGAGAAGAGGGTTGAGGGGAGAGATCGGGGGGGTGAGATCCTTGGAGAAGAGGGTTGAGGGGAGAGATCGGGGTGGTGAGATCCTTGGAGAAGAGGGTTGAGGGGAGAGATCGAGGGGGTGAGATCCTTGGAGAAAGAGGGTTGAGGGGAGAGATCGGGGGGGGGGTGAGATCCTTGGAGAAGAGGGTTGAGGGGAGAGATCGGGGGGTGAGATCCTTGGAGAGGAGGGTTAAGTGATGAGATGGGGGGGGGGGTTGAGAGGAGAGATCGGTGTGGGATCCTTTGAATCTGGAAGCATTCTATAAAATATATCTCCCCCTATATACAAATAATTGGAATAATCAGACTTTTCCATTCTACACAAATAATTATCTCCACTTCCTTCCATTTCCACTCCTGAAATTTGTACAGTAACAATGTAAACTCTGTAAAGATAAAATAGAATTTTCCGCCCGGACACATGGAAGAGAATTTTGTCTCCCGATGTGAAGAGCTGATCCTGAGCAGATGAAGGTTTCTATGGAGAGATGCCTCCAGATATATATATATATATACGGTTGGGGGTGACATCGCCCTCTGTGTGCTGCCAGCAGGGTACGGATATAATATATACATGCACACCGCCGCCAGCCACTGAGCTAATCAGAAAATTGATCAGAATTAAGGGAGGGACACCCTGTACGGGACGTGAGGCGAATCCATCATGCGCGATGCATCGCCGCCCTGCAACACTTTAACTTGTGATGTCATCACGGTTAATAAAACCGAGACAGGAAAAATGCTCTGCAGGAATCGGAGGGCGAAGGGTTAATAACCGGAGAGCGCTCTGCAGAAATCGGAGGGTATGGGGTTAATGACGGAAGAGCGCTCTGCGGGACGTAGAGGAAGATCTGCGGGATGTGGAGGGCGAGGGGTTAATGATGTTACTATGGGTAGTGGAAAGGCAAAGACGTTCTTCAAGAAGCGGAGGGTGAAGGGTTAAAGGGAGAAAGATTTTATATTCACTGCAATGTTATTAAAGTGGTCTGCAGAGCATCTCTGCCTCTCCCACAATGCAAGCCGTTATGGTAACTCCTGTGCTCTGCAAAGCATTGCCAATGCCTTGACCTTTGGAGAACGTCAATGCCTGACGCAACTCTCCCCATGCTTTAAAAGGATGTTGCTGGAGTAAACTTTTCTCTATGGAGCATGGCTGAGCCGCCTCATGGTCTTGCAGAGCAATAAAAAGATTCATTATGGTCTTGCAGAGCATTGCTTAGCAGCCTCATGGTTTTGCAGAGCATTGCTAAGACTACTCATGGTCTTGCAGAGCATTGCTGAGCAGCTTCATGGTCTTGCAGTGCAATAGAAATTCCTCATGGTCTAGCAGAGCATTGCTTAGCAGCCTTATGGTTTTGCAATGCTCTGCAAGACCATAAGGAATCTCAGTATTGCTCTGCAAGACCACAAGTAAAGATTTCTAATGGCCTTGCAGAGCATTTCTGAGAGTATTCTTGGTCTTGCAGAGTAATACAGAGATTCCTTATGGTCTTGCAGAGCATTGCTTAGCAGCCTCATGGTTTTGCAGAGCATTTCTGAGCAGTCTCGTGGTTTTGCAGAGCATTGCTGAGCAGCCTCATGGTTTTGCAGAGCATTGCTGAGCAGCCTCATGGTTTTGCAGAGCAGCCTCATGGTTTTGCAGAGCATTGCTGAGCAGCCTCATGGTTTTGCAGAGCATTGCTGAGCAGCCTCATGGTTTTGCAGAGCATTGCTGAGCAGCCTCATGGTCTTGCAGAGCATTGCTAAACTGTCCCATGTTCTTGCAGAGCATTCCTTTGCAGCCTCATGGTTTTGCAGAGCATTGCTGAGACATCTCATGGTCTTGCAGAGCATTGCCGACACTACTCACTCATGGTCTTGCAGAGCATTGCTGAGCAGCTTCATGGTCTTGCAAAGCAATACAGTGTTTCCTTATGGGCTTTCAGAGCATTGCCGAGACCATTAATGGTCGTGCAGAGCATTGCCGAGACCATTAACGGTCTTGCAGAGCATTGCCGAGACCATTAACGGTCTTGCAGAGCATTTCCGAGACTATTCATGATCTTGCAGAGCATTGCTGTGTGTCTAGAGCTGTGTACACTTGCGCTTCATACTTTCGGGTCTCAAAAGCAAAATAAAAACCATTATGATGCACCCAATCATAGTTTTAATTTAAGCAGGCCACTCCCGCTTTTATCTGCTCCCTTAAGGGGGGGATGTAATAAAATTGGAGTAGGTCTCAATCTCAGCAGAGGTATGGTTGGTCAGGACCGCACTTTCCTAGCAGCAATTAGAAATTAATATACAGTGGAACCTGGGATTACGAGCATAATCCGTTCCGGGAGAATGCTTGTGATCCAAAGCACTCTCATATCAAAGCGAGTTTCCCCAATGAAGTCAATGGAAACAAAAATAATTTGTTTTCTGCATTGACTTCAATGGCATGCAATACAGCATGCTGCCAGAGGTGGGGGGCACCGGAGAGCCTCGGAAATGGGCGGAAAGGTCCGAGTACAGTTCAGCTGACCTTGGCAGACCTCGGGAATGGAGTGTTTCCTTGTCTTTCTGAGCATTCCCGAATAACACAGGTGCCCCCCCCTATCAGGCCAAACACAGTACTGCACACCTCTTTGGCCTGAATCCTGCTCGTTTTGTGACACAACACTTGCAAACCGAGTTAGGATTTCTTTTAAATACACAGTGCTCGTATTGTGAAACGCTCGTTAACCCGGTTACTCGCACTCCGAGGTTCCACTGTAGTGCCATTTGAGGGGGATCATTACCCTAGCTGGGGTAACAGCTGGACCCTCTTTCCTCCTTCTCCTCAATATCCTCCTTCTCCACCTTCTCCCCTTTCACCACCTCCTTGGCCTCCCTCACCACCTCCTTGGCCTCCCTCACCACCTCACGGAGGTAGTATACTGGCTGTGTTCTTACCTCAGACACCTTACGGGCAAGGTAGTGGCCCCGGGCAGAGCCCAGTAGCAGATCACATCCTGGTAGGAATGGGTTGGGGCATGAGCCGCGAAGGAAGGACAGGGAAAGCTCCTCAAGAAGCCCAAGAAAACAGGAGGCCGCATTCTGCCCTTGGCACAGGTACCCTTGTGGTAGCCTCTCACAGGCGTGGATGAGGGTGATCCATAATACATATGGACCTGGACCTCCGTGCTGTTGAAGTATGGGCCCCAACACAGCCATGGAGGCTCTTAGCACCCTGCACAGTGTTGGGTGCAAGCATCGTCGCATGTAAAGCTCAACCCCTGGGAAGCCCACCCTCCACTGTCCCTCAGCTCCCCATGGGAGAAGATGGAACACCTGAGGTGGGACTCCATCTTCACCTAACCAGTCATCTAGATATTGAGCCCCTGGGGGCCAACCCCGAACTTCCACTACGGGGACAATGTCAAAGCGAATGAGGAGGGCACTAGATGTAGACAGCAGGATGGAGGCACAGTTACCCCACACATCAGCCCTCTCTAGGGTCAGGGGAGGGGAGGAATGACGGAGGCTGGACACCGCAGAGAGGAAAGAAGGAAGGAACCATTGAGATACATGGTCTGGGGTGAGGTGCGGGCCCTCAGAGCCGAGCTCTGGATATGGAGGCTCCCAGAGAGATATGGGAAGGTGGTAGTGACATGGACAGGGCTGCGACAGGACATCGGGGGATGGTAGACGGAGGACGGGGACTAGGAGCGTATAGGAGATGGAGTACGAAATGAAGGGGGTCCGTGTTCCTAAATCAGTTGGGGAAACATCAAGAAGTCCAGAGCACAGTCCACCGGAGAGGAGAAGGAAGGCGTTCGGAGATGGCAGAGGATGGATCTGACCTGGAGAAAGAAAAAAACACAAATATTACATTATATCTTTGGGTCGTGGTCTTCTCAAAGATCTACAGACAGTACTATGCATTCCGTGCAAAGAGAATACCGTATATACTCGAGTACAAGCCAAGGTTTTCAGCCCTTTTTTATTACCAGCCGGGTAAAAACAATGAAAGTAGAAATGGAAATGGCGGATTAAGGGTTAACTTGTGTGGAAACAATCCTGTTCTTCTTCCCCACTCTAGCACCCATATAGGCCTCTCTCACCAGCCTAGCAGCGAACTTCAGGTTAAAGTCCCTGCCACAGACCCTCCTAAAAGATGGAGACAATCTCGGTCCAAAATCCTTCTCAACTGGATTCAGCCCCCGGATCTCCTTCAAAACAGCTTCAGTTACATCAATAACTGACAGGCGACCATCGTTCAGGTACGAAGTGTCCTTCAATGTGCAGATAGGCCTCTCCTGTGACACCAGCCTCATGCTCGGTGTCCCTCAGAGACAGGTTCTCCATCGACTGGCCTCCTCCACTTTGGACGGACAGCACAGGACCACTTGCAAGTCTGCTTACTGAGCCTACAAGGTGGATTGGTGCTCCAGACCAACGTGGTCCCAGAGCCAGGAACACAGCAACACCTGCACACACCCCAACCAGGAGGGCCACACACAGGGGTAGGCGGACGACTGCCAAGGTGGAAGGCGTGAGGCGACGACCCGCATCAATGGCGTCTGCCCCCCAAATACCCCTCCCCAGCATGCACACTGAGGCAATCAACCCTCCTGATTGGCTGCCGAGGAGAAGTATCCACACTACCCCGATTCCAATGCTGCCCCTGCCATCTGGGGGTGACTGGAGTCCCCAAACAGAAGGATAGGCACCCAGCACAGCCAGGGCTGGAACAGAAGCCTGTAAAATTTGGCTAAAACGACATGGTCAAAGCCAATTAACTCTCTGACCCCCTCTAAATTTACAATGGTACCCGCCCTCAGAGGCGTATCTAGTGAAAATAGCGCCTATGGCAAGCACTAAAACTGCGCACCTGTTGAAAAATTTGAAACCCATCTTTCAGATAACCTTAACAAAACTAGTGATATTTATCATCCCTTGTGATACCTTGGGTGGTGACATATCCTCTTTTTGGAGAAATCTGGGGTTTATTAGACCCATGATCCCTCCTCTGCCCTCCAAGGCTTATTGGCTGCTTTCTTAGCTGGTACCAGCCAGGTAAATGCAGAACCAATACTGGAAGTGATGAAATCTTCATCATTTAAGGCCTTTTCACAGAGGAGAGGGAGAATCTGATGTTCCTCCTTTGTGCGCTGCCAATCCAACCAGATGGAATGGGAGAGCCTGGGAGAACAGGAGAGGGCTGTGGCTGAACGCAGCAGGGATAGTGCTGCCATTGTTCATGGTGCTGAAAAGGAGATCCTGCCTAAGAGACCCTCAGACCCTGGGAAGTGCCTTGCTGCCCAGCCACTCAACAGCGCCCCCTTCATATGCCGTGGCTGCCATATCCTAGAGATGCCACTGCCTGCCATAAAAGTAAGCAGGTGCTACATATACAATATCACACTATTATAGTTCCTTGTTCCTCCACACCCGTGGCTTTTTGGTCAGAGAGTGCATTACCCCTAGATCGGAGTCCTTGCTCCTCTAAACTGAGCATTACGGAGGCTTTCTGGCTACACTACGAAGATTCCGGTGACACAGGAGATTCATCTGACCCTGCAGAGGGCTTTATCTGCCTGTGTTTAAGACCTTACTATTTAGGTGGTCCACCATTTCCGGTAAGGGCACCCATATACAGCGTGGGATTTATCTTCGATTGGGGGACTCCTTCCACACCCCCCTCTTCTCTGGTGAAGGTGGATGAATCCTGGATCTTAGCTCTTTATTGTTTTTTTTTTTTCTTCCACCACTGTTTTTCCACAAACTTTATTTTTTCATTTTTGGGATAATTATTTACGCTATGAGCGTATACCGTATATACACCGAGGAGCACCGATTTTTCAAAGCCGGGCACCCTCTCCCATGTTAAAACTGTAATTTCTCTGGTGATTTTGGAGACCCAGTACTGGCCGGTGGTAGGTCCCCTGTACCCAAAACTTAGCACACACGCAGCCCCATTTCTCCTCTACAAGTGTGCAAAGTTTGTTGTCCGGTTGACCCACAGCCGGAAAGCACCGATATTTCAAAGCCGGGAACCCCTTCCATAGACTCCCAGGTTAAATATCAGTCTAGTCATGGGCACAGTGAGGCATGCACATGGACACCCTAGGCCAGGGGTGGCCAACCAGTGGCCCGGGGGCCACATGTGGCCCGCGGAGCCCTGTGATGTGGCCCGCGACCTCCTGCTCTGGAATGGTGGGTTGGCAAGCCCAGATCGCAGGTTGCCAACCCACCATACCACAGCATCAGTGTTGTGAATGAAGCTGATGGTAGAGGAAGAAAGCGGCTGCGGAGTAGAGCCCCATAAACCGATGCTTCCTCTACAGAGCCGGCTTTTGTTACAGGCGGAGTCTATGGCAAAGTTCAGCTAATTACGCTGCACCCGCGGTGTAGGTAAACCGCAGCACATCAGTGTAAAAGCAGTCTTGGGCCCTTTTCACACGATCAGCCCAACCAAATGGGACCCTCAATTCACCTCTATAGAGCGACAGATGTCTGTTTAGGCCCGCCTACCTCCAATCCGAAAAACAGAAGGGAATGCGCCCCCTTTCATCTGGGCGGATCGGAGGGCCTATAGAGTAGCCATGGCCTGTCATCTGCCCGCTCTGCTCATTGTGGCCCTCGACTGGTTACCAAGTTGCTTAAGTGGCCCTCGCTCTTCGTAAGGTTGGGCACCCCTGCCCTAGGCTTATACTCAAGTCAATACATTTTTCCAGTGGTAAAATGAGGTGGGTCGGCTTATACTCGAGTATATACTGTATTTATATAATTGTTTTTGCACCGTAGAGATATTTGATGGTTTGTGTTGCAGCTGTACATTTATGTTTTATCTCTAGCGCGTTAGAACCACTTTTATTTTCAGACACCTGAAATTCAGGAAAACACTCATTATCAAGCTCATCATAGAGCAATATGTGCTTCTGGATCAGTATTGTCAGTAACTGGAAATGCACATCGCCAGAAGGCTTTTACATTATTATGGAGGGAAAGGTGGGGGGGCTACCTGTTCTCATCTATACGTGAAATGAAATTATATATATACATATATATAAAAAACTCAACGTGTGTGTGTATGTATGTATGTATGTTCCAGCATCACGTCCAAACGGCTAAAGATATTAACATGAAACTTGGCACACATGTTACTTCTATGTCAGCCACAAACATAGGATAGGTGGTTTAACCCTTACCCACCCCCATTTGCCATGGTCGGGGTTTTTCTTTAAAGTCCCATTCAACTCTATGGGAAATACATATTTTCCTCCCCAAAGGTTAAGATAGGAAGACCGGGCAACACCGGTTATTCAGCTAGTGTATATATATGTGTGTGTGTGTGTGTGTGTGTGTGTGTGTGTGTGTGTGTGTGTGTGTGTGTGTGTATATATATACATATACACACACACACACACACACACCTCTCTCTATCTTGTTATTCCATTTATAATTTAAAAAATATATATATTTAAAAGCAAATTTTAGTTTATTTACCGAATAAGCTTTTCTTTCAAGCCTAAAATATATATATATATACACACACACACACACACACACACACACACACACAGTTCACCTTCCCAGTGTAACAAAACAACTTTCAATTTGTAAAGCTGCCCCCCCCCCCCCCCCAAAAAAAAAAAGCTTTTTTTTTTACTTTTTGCTATAATAAATATCCCCCAAAGAATGAGGAAGACATTTTTTAATTCTTCAGTTTTGGCCAATATGTATTCTTCTACATATTTTTCGTAAAAAAAACAACAAAGAAAAACGCAATAAGCGTATATAAATTGCGCAAAAGTTATAGCGTCTGCAAAATAGGGGATAGTTTTATGTCATTTTTAATAATTGTAATTAGAAATGGCGGTGATCTGCGATTTTTATCATGACTGCGACATTATGGGGGACACTTGACGCCATTTCGGGACCCATGTCATTTATACAGCGATCAGTGCTGTAAAACTGCACCAATTACTAAAATTGAATCAGTATAAATGACACTGTTAGGGAAGGGGTTAACCACTAGGGGATGAGGAAGGGGTTACGTGTGTCCTAGGGAGTGATTCTAACTGTGTGGGAGCTGGGCTACCAGTGACATGACAGCGATCAGTAGCTCACTGTCCTTTCACTAAGCAGAACAGGGAAATGCCCTGTTTACATAAGGAATCTCCCCATTCTGCAGCTCCGTGACATGATCGTGGTACACCGGCGGACAGAGTCTGCGGGACACAGTCACAGTGCTCGCGGCAGGGGCGCGTGCACGGCAGCAAATTCAAAGGGACATACAGCTACGCCCCTTTGCGCAGCCATGCCATTCTGCCAGCGCGAGCATTTGTGCGGCGGTCGGCAAGTGGCTGCTTAGGGTTTTTCACAGGCTGCTGCTCTGCTACTTCCACTATGTTGGAGAAATCTCTTACAAATTGGAGGAAGGGAAGGTAGAGGCTGCTGCCTAAATATTTATGGTACTTCAGCCAATCCCTGTGGAGGTGTAGCCCAGAAGGTAGGGAAGAGTCCATAAATAGTCTTACGCCTGTGCAGCAGGGGAAGTTTGCAGTATATGGTTGTATGGCGGTGTTCCCGAGTCCAGGAGACCTCCGTTGAGGGGCCTTGTCCTCCTGGGTGAGAAAACCAGCATGAAGACATGCAGGTCCCCGGTAGGCTTAGCTGAGGGGCCAATTTGTAAAGCAACCCAAGAAATCAGAGCCTCAGGAGAAAGCTCAAGTTGTCCAAGAGGCGGCATGAGTTGACATCTCCATCACTAGGAAGAACCTGATGAGATATCGGCAGAAGGCAACCAATGATCCAGGTGGCCGAGTGCCACAAGGGTGACAGTGAAGTACAGGTCACAGGCAGATGGAGATTCTGTGGGACTTTGTTGGGAAAGTGCAGCCATAAGTTGTGCAGCCAAGCAGTAGTGGAATACCGCCAGGAAGTGTACACATGTAGCCATAGTTGTTCAAGAGTTGTGCAAAGTGGGCAAAAAAGTTAGTAGTCCTCACGTTTCTTCAGTTCCAGAGTATCCCATGCTTCAAATCCCCCCCCCCCCCCCCCCCCCAAAAAAAGGGGGGGAAAGCCCTGGATTTCTAGGCCAGATGAAGAATTCTGAAAATGCTGGGTGTGCCCTAAAAGAGGGAAATGGTACCAGCGGCTCCTGCAAGAGTAGAACTTCTCTAGATTGCAAATGTCCTCCATTACCCAACCCCAGCCCTCCCAAGGTTAGTTATCCTTGTTCTTGCATGATCACTGTCCCAAACCGCTCCCAGTCTCTGAATAATATTGGGAATTGTAGGGAAGGGATCCCAATCATGTGACCACTCTGACAGCCTGAGCCAATCACAGTGATCACATGATTGGGAGGTCTGCCCATCCTTAAAGAGGTAATTCCCCCAAAAAACTTTTTTTAACATTGATTGAGGCTCGTTATGTCAAGGGGAATCGGGTGTTTTTCTTTTAGAATCTAAGCAGTACTTACCGTTTTAGAGATGCATCGTCTCCGTCGCTTCCGGGTATGATCGTCTGGTCTGGGCGTGCCTATTTGATTGACAGGCTTCCGACGGTCGCATACATCGCGTCACGAGTAGCCGAAAGAAGCCGAGCGCCGGTGCGGCTCTATACTGCGCCTGCGCACCGTCGTTCGGCTACTTTCGGAAAATCGTGACGCGATGTATCCGAACGTCGGAAGCCTGTCAATTAAATAGGAACGCCCTTCCCCGATGACCATACCCGGAAGCGTCGGAGACGATGCATCTCTAAAACGGTAAGTACTGCTTCGTTTCTAAAAAAAAAAAAAAAAAAACATCCGATTCCCCTTGGCAAAACGAGCCTCAATCAATGTTAAAAAAAAGTTTTTTGGGGGAACTACCCCTTTAAGACCCTGTTAAAAGGCTGCCAGGAGGGGATGGCAGTGTTTTTTTTTTTTTACTAGCACTATAAAACCAATACATTTTGCGTCAGTTTTATTCCGGGACACTATTGTCCTGGAATGAAGGTGCCCGGGACAGACCTGAAAAATGCAGGACTGTCCCTGGAAATCTGGGACACGGGGTGATGGTGGCAAGTGGTTTTGGGGGCACATTGCTATTTGCCCAGCGTACTGGTCTGTAGCCTAAATACTGAAATTTGCACCAAAAAAAATGCAATTTTGTAACTATTGTGAAATGGCAGTAAAATCTTGGCGGTGCCAGGAAATTTTGGGCGTCGTGCCAGGAAATTTCGATCTGTTAGGCTGGCAACCTTGGATCATCTGGATAGGCCCAAAGCCTGCAACTAGTGTTGCTCACGAATATTCGCATTGCGAATATTCGCTACGAATATTGCATATTCGAGTATTCGTGAATAACTCGAATATTGCGGCGAATATTCGCAATTTCGAATATTCGTATTTTTCAAATTTCGCAATAAATTTCGCAATAATGAAATTTCGCAATTTTTTTTTTTTTTTATAAAATATAGCGAATATACGTAAATATCGAATATTCGTGATATTTTATAAAAAAAAAAAAACGCGAAATTTCGCATTGCCGAAAATTCGCATTGCCGAAAATTCGCATTGGCGAAAATTCGCAATTTTTTTTTTACAAAATATCACGAATATTCGATATTAACGAATATTCGTGAATATTCTTCGAAATATTCGCGAAATATCGCGAAATCGAATATGGCGTATTCCGTTCATCACTACCTGCAACAAGGGGTGGAGGCAAGAGGGACAGCCGCCCAGGGCACAGTGGTAGAGGGATAGGCACCCCCCTCACCCCACACTAGACATGTGCAATTTTTTTCGTTACGAATACGTTTTCCGTCATTATTCGTTATTTTCGTTGATTCGTTAACCTACGAATAAACGAATGGTTTAGCGCAAATAATAACGAATAACGATATTTCCAAAAATAACGAATATGGAAAACTACGAAGATACGAAACTACTAAATGTAAAAGAACAACACAACGAAAGAAAAAAGAAACGAAAACATAGAAATAACGAAAATACCGAACACAAAAAAAAAAATCATAATTACGAAAAATAAACGAAAATGCAAACTTACTAATATTTGAAGAACGAAAAGAAAACAACCGAAATGCCGAACAAAGAATAAAAAACGAAAAGCAAAACTAATGAAAAATAAATTATGAATCTTCGGAAAACGGAAATGAAATAATGTAAATACACTTTCATTAGTACTGTGACCAATAGCCACTCAGCGCTGTCCCTTCCCCTGAAGAGCTTCTTTCTTATGTGGCTCCTTGACCTTGTGTCTTTATCTGTGTTAGTCAATCGCAGTAAATTACGATGTTTTACAAAATTAAGACGAGTAGCGTGTCGAATAAACGTAAAATGTATTTTAACAGAATTACGAATGCAATAAAATCTACAAAAGAACGTTGTTATAATCAAATGAAATTAGACACGAAAATACGAATGATCATAAAGCAACGAAGATTTATTTCTTACGAAAATACAAATGATGGAAAATATAATGTAAATACGAATATCAAAACAACGAAAAATAAACCAACGTAAAAACGAATAAACGAATAAATTCATTGTAAAAATACGAACGAGGCAGAATACAAAATTTAACAAAAATACTAATCTCCAATCAACGAAAAATAAACTAACATAAAAAAACGGAAACGGAAAAAAAAGTGTTACGAAAATACTAAAGAGTACGAATACGATAACTAACGTCTTACGAAATTACGACTCATTACGAATCACGATAAACGAACAGAAACGAAACAGAAATAAACGAAAATTTTTGTTGTGCACATGTCTACCCCACACTCCAGATCAGCGGTTAGCACCCAGCTGGCTGTGGCTTCACGTTTGCTTTTAAAGCTACTGCTGTCACATCGTGCTCCAAAAATGCCCAAATCCCACCCCATATGCCCACAATTGATACAAAACACATGCACAACTACCTTCTAGCTGTCTAGAAAGCAAATGATCGGCCAACCATGGGCAGCTGGAGCAAGGGTTTAAAGAATGGGCGCAGGAAAATACACCCATTCTACTCCATGCATTACTCCCCCTGCTCCAGAGCAGTCAAGAGTTAACAATTGGAACAAGGAAGGATGGTAACAAAAGCCGAATGATAATGGAACTGTTCAACTAAGAAATGTGCTACTAAAAACTGTCAACGCGATGGAATAAACACGTCCAAAGCAGTTGCAATTTATGCAGATATAGTGCAGAGTGCCTATGGCTTGGCAGCCGGGTGCTGAAAATCAATTGCCAATAGGAGGCAGTATGGCTCAGTTTCCTGGTTGCATCCCTTGTAGACTTGGAAGTAGTGCGAGGACAAGGTCCTTCTTCACCCAAGACGAAAGGCCAAAGTGCACCACCCATGGGCTGTGAACTACCAGAGCAGCATAAATTTCAGGCCTTGATCTTTTTCATTCACTTCCCACTGAAGGGCCCAAGGCAGATAGGCTCAGTTTCCTGGTTGAAGCCCCTGTAGACCATGCCAGGTCAAGGTCCTTCTCCACCCAAGGCAAAGGGCCAAAGTGTGCCACCCATGGGCTGTGAACGACTTCAGCAGCATAGGTCCTGCTCTTTTTGAACCCCCTTTCCTACTGAAGCACCCAAGGCAGATACTGCTTCTGGCCACCCCCTGATCTGCCCTAGCGTGGAAGGGTTCTTTGTTCCAGTGCCAGGTCTGTATCTCAACTGTCTGGGCAGTGCAGAGCCTATTGTTGAAAGGATCGAGTGGTTGTGAATAGATCTTGTTTTATGATCAATTATGGTCTAGACCAGTGGTCTCAAAACTGTGGCTCAGAAGCCGGAAGCAACCCTTTGCTTGCCTTTTTCTGGCCCTGGTGGCACGGTTCCTCCCACTGAACCCCAACAACTGGGGCATTCATCCTTCCACTGAACCCCAACGATGGGGGCACTGTTTCTCTCACTGACCCCCAAAAACAGGGCACGGTTCCTCCCACTGACACCAATAGCAGGGCACTATTCCTCTCACGGACACCAACGAGGTGGTGTTATTACCAATGCCAGGATATTTCCTACTCCCACTGGCCACAGTCCAGCCCCCCCCCCCCCCTCCAAAAGTAAACTGCCCCTTACTGAACATGGAGGAAGCCTTTAAATAACTTTGCAATCTCCGGGACCCCCTGCTAAAAAAATGACTATACCAACAACTCATTACATTAGTGTGCTGGCCAATGAGAAGAATACTTCTTTACACTTGTGGTCTTTGGGAAGATTCCCCCCTCCAGATAACTAAAAGAACAATGGTGTCCATGAAAGAAAAATAAATAGGGAGCTGCGGTGGCTCAACGTGATTGGCACTGCGCTGACAAGCCGTTCACCTCTGCAGCCAAGGGTTCGGATCCCGGTCTCGGCTACATGTGAATTGAGTTTGGTGGTCTCAGCCCGGCTCCCGGTGGGTGGGCTATGCAAGGTGTGCCTGTGCTTAGTACGCCCCCCCACCACACTTGCACGCACACAAAATTGGTTTAACACACACGCACTTTGGCCATGCGGTCTCCTAAAATAAAGAGAGGCGAAGGACCTACGGGGCTGGCTGGGTGGCCTAGGCCCCCCTCACTCCCTCATAGGGGGAGTCCCTCTGCCCCATTCTGGTCCCGTTGGGCCCCAGTTGGGCTCCCAAGACGAGCAGGTAGGGCGGGTTGAGTGGGAGGCCCCCCCTCACACCCGCCATTGCCACCGGGGACATGGAGAAGGATGGCGATTGCCTCCGGGGGGAGGGTCTGCCTACTCCCAACTCCTGCAGTCCGGCTCCTCTCTCGAGTTCACGCACAAAAAATACACTAAAAAAATAAATAAAAGGGATCTAATAGGCAGAAATTGCTTAAAAGGGTTGTAAAGGTTTTTGTTTTCCCTCTAAATTGGTTCATTTAAGCTAATGCATTGTTGGTTTTTTCTTTGTCTGAATCTCTCACTTCCTGTTCCTCCTCAGTAAGCTTGCCACCATCTGGCTGGGGGTTAGTCAGAACAGCTAACTGAGGAACAGGAAGTGAGAAATTCAGACAAAGAAAAAAAACATTTAGAAGGGAAATTGAAAGAAAAGGTAAGTGAACCAACAATGCATTAGCTTAAAAAGGAACCCATTTTGAAAAAAAAAAAAAAAAAAAAAAAAAAAAATGTACCTTTACAACCCCTTTAAAGTCTAAGGAACCCCTAGCAACCTTTGGAGGAACCCCGATTGAAAAACCCTGGTCCAAAAATAATGACCCAACCTGTTTAGAGCAATGAATCTTCAACCTGCCCCCCTCAGGGCTTTTTGGCCCTGCTGCTCTCTCCAAGTTACTTTTTCATAAAACTTTTAAATCGGAGAGAAACAGTCCAAAGGCAAACTTCTTCTACTCTCTAGGAATCTTGAGTGTAATATGTATTGAGGCCTCAATACGGTCTTTTTATTCTGCTTCCCTGGTCAAGGAAGGCTCACCTAACATCCCCTGTCCAATTCCACCCCCCCCCCCCCCCAAGACCACCAGTCTACTTGAGATGTCAGGGATGTTCTGACACCAGAGAGAACCCCCCTTTGTACAACCAATAGAAGGCGTCCACAACCTGCAGACAGTGATGTGGACACCTGAAGAAAGACCTCCAGGAAGGTGGGGGGGAGTCACTTGACAGTGGGTTTGGGCAAGTAAAATGGGAATTTAAATATATAGAGTGAATGAATGAATGAATGAATGAATGAATGAAAACTTATATAGCGCAGCACATGCAAAGTAAATCGCCTCTGGGCGCTTGTTGTTCCTGTCTCCTTTGGAATCAAAAGAGATGAGTCTTAATCTTTCTCCTGAAGACCAAGTAGTTCTCCTCCAGCCGAATGCTGGCTGGTAGGGCGTTCCATAGCCTGGGACCTTGGACAGCGAATCTTCTGTCCCCTTTGGACTTGTATCTGGCTTTCGGTATCTGAAGCCGATTTTGATTGGTGGATCGTAGAATACGATTGGGATTCTGAATTTTTAACTTTTCGCATAGATAATGGGGAGCATTCCCATGAATACATCTATGCGTTAGACAGAGAGCTTTAAAGGTGATTCTGTCTTTAACTGGTAGCCAGTGAAGGGATCTCAGTGAAGGTGAGATTGATTCCCAGGGTTTTTTCCCAGTCACAAGTCTGGCGGCCGTGTTTTGAACGACTTGAAGACGAGCGATTTGGTACTTAGGGAGTCCGAGGTAAAGGGCATTTGCATAGTCCAATCTGGAGTTTACAATAGCTCCCACCACGACCGCTACATCTTTCTTGGGAATGAAAGGAATAAGTCTGCGTAGTAGGCGCAGCAGATGGTGAGATCCGCTGACTACTGACCCTATTTGTGCGTTCATTGTCATGTCGGAGTCAAAGATGACCCCAAGACTTTTGACTTTGGCGCTAGGGGAGATGATTTTGCCCAGAATGGGCGGGGGGAACCAGGTTGTTGCCGATTGGTTCCTACGCTTAGCGTGAAACAGAAGAAGTTCTGTTTTCGCTCCGTTGAGTTTGAGATAACTCTTTGTCATCCAGTCCTCTATCATAGAGAGGCATGTCTCTAGATTGAGGTGGTGATCCTTTTTATTGCAAATGCGGAAGTACAGTTGCGTGTCGTCTGCGTAAGAGTGATATAGCAGTTTTTGGCTGCTGATGATTTCAAAAAGAGGACGCACATAGATGTTGAATAACATCGGCGACAGGGGAGATCCTTGAGGGACCCCGCATGATAATGTGCGTTGTTCAGAAGTGAAGGGTCCTAACTTCACTATTTGCGATCGGTTATCCAAAAAAGAGGAGAACCAGGATAGATCGCTTTCTGCGACTTTGGCTATTTTAGCCAGCCGAGTCAATAATAGCTTGTGATCTACTGTATCAAAGGCTGCGCTTAGGTCCAGCAGAACCAGAAGAGAAGATTCTCCTTCGTCTGCGGCCTCGAGAACGTCATCCCATATCTTAAGCAATGCTGTTTCCGTCCCGTGTCCGGGACGGAATCCTGATTGAAATGGGTCTAGTAGGTTGTGGGTGTCTAGATGCTGTTGCAGCTGCTGTACCACTGCTTTCTCCATTACCTTGGAGAGAACATTTAGGCCTGTTATGGGGCGCCAATTGAGTGGATCCTTCGGATCCAGGGTGGCTTTCTTCAAAATGGGTTGAATAAAGCCCTCCTTCAGCTGGGGGGGCATTATGCCCTCCCTGAAGGATTGGTTGATAAGTTGCGTGACAGGAGGTGCCAGGATGTCGGCGCATTCCTTCAGCAGTTTGGTGGGGATAATATCATTTGGCGCAGTGCTGTTGCGCAGAGCGCCGATGATATTTTTTGTTGTCTGAATGGAGATGGGTTCCAGCATGAACTCACCTAACTTTGGTGAATTGCTGCCGGCGGTGTGTACATAACTACGGGGGGGGCTGGGAGAGCAATTGTTTTGCTGAATGCTTTGCCGGATTGCCTCAATTTTGTTAATGAAGCAATCCGATAACTCATCGCAGAATTCTTGTGTGTCCAAGTTGGAGGCTTCAAGGCATCCTGGATTCATGGTCTGAGTGACCATCTTGAAGAGTTCGCGGGGGCGATTTAGGGCACCGTTGATAGCCTCAGAAAAATAGTTTTTCTTGGCTTCGAAGATTTGCTTGTAGTATTTCCTGGTTATTACCTTGTAGATCGAGAGGTTCTCATCTGAAGAGTTTCTTTTCCAGGCTGCTTCTGCTCTTCTACGCTCTTGCTTCAGTGACGCCAGCTGGTTGTTGAACCAGCTGGAGTTATTTTTCCTAATCTGGGTCTTTCGTTTCGGCGCTATCAAGTCAGCTGACTGCAATAGTGCGGTGTTTATGGCCTCTAATGTTTCTTCCGCTGTTAGGTGCGGCTAAATTGTATTTATTTTTTCCCCTAACGTGGCTTTGAAGAGTTCCGAGTGGAGCTTCTTCTGACATCTGGTCCAGTGTGTTGTCACTGGGTTTGATGTTTTTGTTAAGGGGGGGAATTCGGAAATAATGAATTTGATTGCATGGTGATCTGTCCATGGCAATGGTTCATTTTCCAAGATTTTTATTTTCAGATCTTGCCTGAAAATAAGATCGAGCGTGAAGGGGGGGGGGGTATGCCAATATACTGGAGGGGGGCTTCCAATGTTTATTTGTAAAACGAGGATTGTAAGATGTACATGGTAATAAAGGGACATAACATCAGTTGTAGAATGTAGAACATTGACCCAAACCAGTATATTGTGTGTTTAGGACTTGGGTGTGCTCTGCTGGTGGCAGATAAAGTAGCAGAACGATTTTTTGCAGAACAAATAATTGCTAACAGAACAAGCAATTAACTGAACTCCGGCCAAGTGCAGTGCTGTCAGGCTTTTATTCACTCTCCATGGCTTCCAAAAAAAAAAAAAAAAAAGAAGCAAAATACACCCGAGGGAAGGTCGGTAAACTCCCAACAGTGGTCCCAATCCTGGACCACTCCGTCCAAAACCAGAAAAGGTATAGGCTGGAGCTCTGCATGCCACAATTAAAGCGAAGCAGTGTCGAATCGCAAAAAGTGCTCTGGTCTTTGGGTAGCCAAATGGTCCGGGCTGAAGCGGTGAAGAATTCTGTGTTTAATGTTATTTATTTCCACTCCCCCACCTCCCTTGTGATAAATGTCTCCTACCTACTAAGGAGAAGATGAGGTCCTTGGCCTGCACACAGCTCTGCAGGACCTCCTTCTCCTGCAGGGTGCTGCTCTCTCTCCTCTCCAGCTCCTCCAGGAGTTTGTTTATCTCTTCGATACGAGAACCAGAACAGAAATCCACGTCCGTCAGAGGCCGGGCAGAAGAGGTCATCCTGCAAAACAAATATAATAATAATAATAATAATAATAGTAATAATAATAATATGGACATTTAGATTGCAGATCTGGTTATGGAGTTTTTAATTAAAAATACAACAAAGTCTATCAAAGTTCAATCTCTCACAGACTACAAAATAGAAAAAACACCTCCGAGGCAACCGAACAGAAGATATGAATTCAAAAAGAGAAAGAAACTTCTTCCTGACAGTGACAGAGCGATCCGCTCCTCGGATGGAAATTCTCCAGCACTATCCTTCCTTAATTATACCTTTGGGTGCAATTCATCTTTAAGATTCTCTAGTAGATTTTAAAATGATTTCTTTGTTCAGCAATTCCCACAAAGAACATCCAACACTGGCGGTAACGTCATCTTCCCTCCATATTTAGGAGGATATATGGGCCTCGATCTTTTGATAATTTGGAGGTTAAGGATTTGGTAAACAAAATGTTATGCATCATTACCCCCGGAGGAGCTGCTGGATTTTTGGGCGGCGTGTTCCCCTCATGGCTGCTCCAAAAATTCCTAGGGGTGGATGATGCGTATTGCATATGTAGCGCTCGCCCCCGAAGGAGCCGCTGGATAGTTTGGGACCGGCGTATTAAGTTACCTTCGTATAGCGTTGAGCAGAATATGCCATATTCGATTTCGCGATATATCTCGAATATTCGAGATATATTCGTTAAATGCGAATATTCACGATATTTTTTGGAAATGAAAGGATTGCGAAATTTCGCTATTGCGAATGCGAATGAAATTTCGGCAAATGCGGAAGGAGCACTCTGATTGGCTCAGAATATTCGTGATATTTTATAATACAAAATAATTGCGAAATTTCGAGAAATGTGAAATGGAGCACTCTGATTGGCTCAGAATATTCGTGATATATTACAATACATAATAATTGCGAATATTCGGCAAATGCGGAAGGAGCACTCTGATTGGCTCAGAATATTCGTGATATATTACAATACAAAATAATTGCGAATATTCGGCAAATGCGGAAGGAGCACTCTGATTGGCTCAGAATATTCTTGATATTTTATCGTAATTTCGCAAAAATGCGAATGAGAAATTGATTGCGGAATTTCGACAGTAACACTCTGAAATCGAATATATGTGTTATTTTAGCTAAAAAAAAATATTGCGAATTTCTCGAAAATAATCGCGCGATATCGCTATTGCCGAATAATCGCATTGCGATTTTTCGGCAATATAAAATGATTGCTGCAGCTACTCGGCCCAAGGTCTCTAATCATACCAGCAATGCTTTTAGAATCTCTAGGATGTGATCTGTTCTAAAAAAAAATTGAAAAAATAGCGAATATTCACAGCGAAATTCGGAATATATCGCGAATACTCGAATATGCCATATTCGAGCCGAATATTCGCAATACGAATATTCGTGAGCAACACTACCTTCGTATTCTTGTCTAGGGGTGAGAGTGTGGACAAAGAGCAAGTGTCCAGACATCGGCTTGAGTTTTCAATGCTTTATTCCAAGGCCCAACATGGCCAACATCAACATGACACAATAGAGAAAAGGTTGATGAGCAAGGAGATAACTGCAGTATCAGGCCTTGGATATGAAAGAGAGCAAGCCTGCTCTCAGCACAGTCAATTTCAAACGTCGCCACTCCCGCCGGAGTGGGTAAAGTGCCCCCGCACAGGCATTTAACTCGTACCTGGCAACCAGAGGGCCACTTGCAAAAGTCACTGGGAGGAAACAGGGCCTCTGCCACAGGCTCAGTGAATTTTCCATTTGTCAAAGATTAGAACTATCGAATCCTCCCAGTAAGTCCAATTTAGGGCCAGCAATTGACAGTTGAAGTGTACCTGCCGGATTCCCGATGGTTAGTCTAGGCCTCCCGGACAACCTCTATCTCTAGGTCCTCCCGAGCCAAATCCCCCCATCGCACAGCCTTCAGCTTAGGATCTGGGACCCAGCAAGTCGCTGGGGCCCCTCTCAACTGCAGGTTGAAACTCCACCCGGTGCGCAACCTCGACCAGGCAGGCCTCGGTGGCGGGGCCCATGGATGCGCGCACCCTGAAGGTGGATGCTGCACCTGGAACTTGCGCCCCGCGTAGAACAGACTCAAATGGCAGCTGCCACAGATATACTCCCCTCTCCAGCCCGCCCAGAGAGGGAAACCGCTCCCCTGATTGGCGGCTGGGGGGGGGGGGGGGGGAGTGGATCCATTAGAACCCCTCTAGTGCTAGCTATCGCCCAGGAGTGATAACACACTCCCGGAGCACAGTCTGACCTACAAGAATGTTCTAAACTGGCAGCAGCCGAATTTCAGAAATTTTGAATGGGAGCAAATTAACTGTCCCATTCCCCCCTAACTTTAGTGTAACGCCCCAGGTAGAGGTGCTACACATATAGTAGAAGTAAAGGAATGTCCACGACAGGTGCTCTTTTATTACCCAGCCAGGTAAAAACAATAAACTTGCGGTGAGGAAAGTTAAGTTGAAGAAGAAGGGAGAAAAGCAGATTCAGGCGTAATGATAGGAAACAGTCCTGCTCCCAAACGCAACACTTCTCTGCGCCACTCCCGCCGGAATGGGTTTAGTGTACCCGGACAGGCCTCTCTCACTGACCTGGCAGCCGGAGTATCACTCGGACAATTGTAGGATAAAAAGTCTCTACCACAGACCCCCTCAGAAAGACACCTCTACTACAGGTCCCCTCTGGATTGGATTCTTGGAGATATCCCTCCTTAGATGAGTTACATCTGGATCTCCTTCAACTTGTCATCCAGGCACCGACTGACAGGTGATCAATCCCTCAGTGTCCAGCTACCTCGATCCCCGGTGGTTTGTCCAGGCCCTTTTGGACCGCCAGCCTCTCAATGGTGCTCCTCAGATGGACTCCCCACCAAACAGCAGTACAGCTTGGGATTCTCAAAAGGTGGAAACCCAGTCGCTCACTGGATCCCTGTTGCTGGTTCAGATGCTCCAGGCCAACATGGTCCCGGAACCAGGAACACTGCGTGGCACGCACGCCCCGGTAGGCCATAGCGCTGTGGTGTGGCCACCCTAAAAGGTGGGTGCCACACTAGACGAAGAAGACCCAGACCAAATGACATCTGCCTCATAAAAACCCCTCCCACCATGCACAGCGAGGACAAACCCTCCTGATTGGCTGCTGGGAATGATTACCCAAACCTTGACTCCACTGCTGCCACCTGCAGCACCGGGGCTGGAAGAACACCCCAGTGCAACAGAATGAGCCTACAGCACAGCCAAGCTGAGACAGAGACCCTGTTTTGCATTTAACAATCTGGATCAGAGTTTAACCACCTGATCCACCCATAAATTCAACTCGGTACTATAAAAAGTACACAGGCGCTACACTTTTATTGACATTGGATACATTTTTACATACTCTATATAGACAAAGAGGTTTGGACCTCTGACCATTACATCTGTAGTGCCCTGATCCTGTTGACCAGGCACTATTCAAATTTCGTGGGATATCCGAAATGTAGTTATTTCAGATTTGTGTTTTATGGCCAAATTGGTCTTTGCTCCAGCTTTGACCGAGTTGGGTGCATTTCCCACGGGTACCGGAAGGCGTCGTTGTCCCCTCTGGTTCCATGTTGGAAGTTACAGCCAGTCAGAGTGTATTGGGTGCTCTTTCCCAGAACCAACCTAGTGGGAGTTTCTTTACCGCTGAGCATGCTGGGAAGGGGAACATAAAGGGGTGGACGCAATTTTCCTCTCGCTCTTGCCTCGTGGTCACCTTGATATGGGGGGAATGTGACAGTTCCTCGTCTGCCTCGGGGCTGGCTGAGGCTTTGCAACTGAAGGTAGGCCCAGAAGCTATCTGGGGCCTACTGGCTCAAGAGTGATCCTATGCTGTCTGTCCTGAGAGAAGAAGCTGTTTAACTGAAGGAACCGGGGGGGGTGGAAGACTCATCTTGGAGAGGACACAGCTGGAAGCTGGTATCTCGAGAGGAGCCTGGTACCTCAGTTGGAGGATGCATCCCGATTCCTGACCTATCTGCTTCACAGTACTGCCGGTTGCCTTAAAGGGACTTTCATACTGTGCAACCGAGTTTCCCGAGGAAAATTCCTATGGCAGAGGATCGTTCAGCAGCCATTGTTACTATAATGTCTGTGGCAGAGACCTTCACTTTTTGACTGTTCGTGCATCATTTCGGCTGCCAGGTCTGTGGCAGAGGCCTGCCCGTGTGAGCGGGATCAAACAACAGTGAGTGCACCCGTCTCAGGGATCTCAAGGTTTCATTGATCTACAGAAAGGTACCTGAACTTTCCCTCTCCCTCCATTCCTCTGGTTCCCTCAACGTTGTGGTTGAATAAAAAGCCTCAGTGACTGGCAACCATGTTTTAAAAAATGTGATTAACCCTAGATTGTGAGCCAACATGGAGAACAGTGGGGTAGCGGCAGACCAAAACTAACCAGCAGCTCCTGCGGGGGTAGTGCTACACATCTATATGGGCATTCTTTTTTAAACATCAGATTCGAAAACTACAACCATTAATTAAGGAGTCGACCTGCAACCCTCATGGACATTTATACAGGGTTGTCACCCTACCCACAAGGCCTGGGGACTCCAAACTATGGCCCTCCAGTTATTCAGGAACTACAATTCCCATCATGCCTAGTCATGCCCATGAACCTCAGAGCTTTACAATGCCCCATGGGACGTGTGTTCCACTATAGCTGGAGGGCCGTAGTTTGGAGATCCCTGCCCAAGGCTATCAATATGGGGCTGTACCCCTTTGCAGCTAAAACAGCCTCCACTCTTCTTGGAAGACTTTTCACATCACAATATTTCGTGTCTGGAAGTTTCTGTCCATTTGTGAGGGCAGGTAGTGTTGTTGGATGAGAAGACCTGGGATGGATTGGAATGTCAATTTTGAGCCAACGCTGTTCAGTTCCCCACGTTGGGCACCAAAATGAACAAATAAACAAATTTGTCTTCCAGCTGACATTACATTCCAATTCATCCCAAGGTCTGTAGGGTTGAAGTCAGGGTTCTTGTCAAGACACTCGAGTACCTCCATACCAAACCATGTCTTTATGGAGCTGGCACCACTGTAAGGAAAAAGGATTTCCAGAATATTTTGGAGGGTATCTGTGGGAGTTTGTGCCATTTGTAAGCTCAGGTGTTTGTAGTAGGGTTGAAGTCAGTACTTTCTGGGGTGGACTGGGACAAAGATTTGGCCCTGGAATTCATCCAGACTGGCCCACTTTGACATGTCTCTCCCATGGCGGCCAACAACTCTGCAACCCCCCCCCCCCCCTGCCACCCAAGCCCCCTCTCCCCCTTCACCAGCCACTAGCCGTTCTACTTTATTAGAGTAGAACGGCTGGTACTGGTACCATTATAGGCAGTACCAGTGGGGAAGCTAGACGTTATTTCACCCGGGGCAAAGAATCATTTCGGTGCCCCCCCTTATGGGACAAGATTAGGCAGAAGTGACAAACTCCCGAGTCATAGCTGTTGAGTCAGCTGTCTGTCCCCTCCCACATGCTCCTCTGTTGTCCCCCCTGATCCTCTGGTCCTCCCCCTGCTTCTCTGTTCCGCTGTCACTGAAGCCGGCCCACTGAGACATCGGCCCACCGGGAAACTCCCTGTAGTTCCAATGGCCAGTCCATCCCTGGTACTTTCTGGGGTGGGGGTGTCAGTACAAGATACCCGTCTGACAGCTATCCTTTCCCAATTCTGGGAGTATCAGCCATGGCTATTGGTGTCATGGCTGGGGCTCCCGCCTCCTCACCTGGCCACCGGGAGAGAGAGGAGCGAGCCTCGCACATGCGCAGTAGAGTTCTCAGCGTGAAGCCGAAAGTCTACACTGCCAATGACCATTTTACCCGCAATGGCGGCGGCAGCTGATTGTAACATCAGCTGCGGTTCCATCATCACTGGACTCCAGGAACGGCAAGTGTCCCATTATTAAAAGCCAGCAGCTGCAGTACAGTATGTGTAGCTGCTGTTTTTTTATTTATTTTTTGGACGGAACACCACTTTAACTTTTAGTTTAGGGGGGTAATGTCAGAAATGTGTGGTTGAATCACTTGGCTACCCACAACCTCATTGTACACCAGATTTGTATCAGCCCGTGTGTTGCCAGACAGACAGATTTGAGTGGTCTCCCTCTACTGACGTCCAGTGGTACTGCAAGCTGGCATAATATTTCACAGCTGGTTATAACGTCCAAAAAGGCAGGTTCTCTCCTCACACCTTCTCCACCAAACAAGGTCCTCGCTCCAGTTAGAGAGTCGGTATGGGCATGGATCCCTGACATCTGGTGGCAGTGGAAGATTAACGTCTGCATGATGTTCTATGGGTGTTACCCGTGTCTGGATTGGAGAACTTTGTGTTCTCCTGACAATCTGTCAGCGCGCCGATCAAGGACACGCAATGGATGCCTCACTGATTGGCCAGCCTCTTGCCCCTGCACCCCTGTCCACAATATTTTGATTAAAAGTGTAGCACCCTCTATAGGGTTGCCACATTTTCTTCCAGCCAAACCCAAACACTTTAGGGCACATTTTTTTCCCCGTAGTATACACTATAAGACTATAAAAGACCTGGGACACGGAGAGTGGTAATGCAGTGGCGAAAAGTGGGTGTGTTCAAACTGCTCTTGCTGACATCATCGCCTCCCACCCCACCCCCCAGTAATGCCACCAAACCTGCCCCCAGCTCCCTTACGGCAACAGATTTATGTGTAACTCTCCAAGTTACTTGGGGAGCCACAGCCCAATATGAATAATGTGTCTGGGTTTCAGGTAGACTGAAACCCGGACACACCATTCCAAACCCGAACTGTCCAGGTGAATCCTGGACAGGTGGCAACCCTAACTCTCTACCATAGTGTGGTGTTCAGTATTGGGTTAGGACTCTCACCTTCTGTTTGGAGAGGTTTAGACATTCAAGACTTCCTCAGCCCTGGCATGCAGCGGGTCACCGGGTTTCCCCATAAGATGTCAATACTTCATACAGGACATAAGTGCCGCCACCTGGAAGAGAAGGAGGACAGTGTGATGGAGAGGTCCGGGGTGAAGACATGGGGGGGCTGCCAATGATACAAATTATTCCACATCCAAGTGTTGGTCCAACCAGATCTGATATTTCTGTGTATGGGTAGAGGGTCATTTGACTAGATCTCCCTGGCCAGGGCTGGCCTTTGGTATTCAGGTAGGGTTGCCACCTTTTCTTCAAGCCAAACCCGAACACTTTAGCGGCGCACGGCATGGCACCCCTACCGCGGTGCGATTTTGCCGCGACTGTCATCCGACAAATCGCGGCAAAATCACATAAACAGAATTGTGGGATGCCTGTCATCCAAAAGAAGTTTTGCTTCGCGATTGGGGTGCCATTATGCCCATCCCCTTCTATTACAAACCTTCTTCCCTTACCAGCACAAATACTCCTGCCTCCAATACACCCATGGCAGCCGACAGGGGGTATCACGGGGCCCCAGCACACAGGGGAGCCTGGACAGCAGGGGGTTCGGAGCAGCGGGCGTGGGGGGCAATTACAGAGGATGGGGGTGCAATTACAGAGGAGGGGGTGCAATTACAAAGTAGGAGAACGATTACAGAGGAGGGGGGGTGCAAATACAAAGTAGGGGGAACAATTACAGAGGAGGGGGTGCAAATACAAAGTAGGGGGAACAATTACAGAGGAGGGGGTTGCAAATACAAAGGAGGGGGGGGAATACAGAGGAGGGGGTTGCAAATACAAAGGAGGGGGGAATACAGAGGAGGGGGGTGCAAATACAGAGGAGGGGGGGGGAATACAGAGGAGGGGGTTGCAAATACAAAGGAGGGGGGAATACAGAGGAGGGGGGTGCAAATACAGAGGAGGGGGGTGCAATTACAGAAGAGATGGAGCAAACACAGAGGAGGGGGGAGCAAACACAGAGAGGGGAGCAAACACAGAGGAGTCAAAAAGGGAGAGAGAGAGGTGACAGGCAGCTGCTGGTGTCAGAGCTGTAGGCATGTCAGTCTGTGAAGTCGGCTGTCCCATTCTCACCTCCGATTCACGCTGCTGTTATCACTGAATCGCTGGAGGAAACGGAGAGATACTCATGTGAACTGTCAGCCACTGATGATGGAGGCGTGGTTAAGCTTCCAGAACGCTCTGATTGGTCACAGCACCCCAGGCTGACAGCTCACTGCAGTTTTCCCACGGCTCTGTATCCTTGGCTTCCTCCAGCGATTCAGTAAAGCAGCAGCGTGGATCGGAGGGCAGAATGGGACATCCGACTTCACAACTGACATGCCTACAGCTCTAACCGGAGAGTGAGTCCATTGTTTTTAAGCATCCGTTTTATTAAAAACTTCCGTACCAGCAGCTGCCTGTCACCTCTCTCTCCCTTATGTTTTAATTGCTCTGTAATTGCCTCCCCCTCCCGCTGCTCCGATCCCCCTGCTGTCCGGGTCCCCCTGTGTGCTAGGGCTCGTAAAAGGAGGCCCCATGGTACCCCCTGTCAGCTAGAAATGGTGTCCGGGTGTGAGGCAGAGGGAAACCCGGGCACAGCCTCCTAAACCCGTACTGTCCGGGTCAAAACCGTACAGGTGGCAACCCTATATTCAGGGGCCCTGTGCGAGATAATCCTGTGGCACCCCCCCCCCCCCCAACACAATAGCCACAGACCACTACACACTGACACTACAGCATTGGTGCCTTTTACTATAGGGGGCATTGGCCGACTACAAGGCCCAGCATTTTACTATAGGGGGCATTGGCCGACTACAAGGCCCAGCATTTTACTATAGGGGGCATTGGCCGACTACAAGGCCCAGCATTTTACTATAGGGGGCATTGGCCGACTACAAGGCCCAGCATTTTACTATAGGAGGCATTGGCCGACTACAAGGCCCAGCATTTTACTATAGGGGGCATTGGCCGACTACAAGGCCCAGCATTTTACTATAGGGGGCATTGGCCGACTACAAGGCCCAGCATTTTACTATAGGGGGCATTGGCCGACTACAAGGCCCAGCATTTTACTATAGGGGGCATTGGCCGACTACAAGGCCCAGCATTTTACTATAGGGGGCATTGGCCGACTACAAGGCCCAGCATTTTACTATAGGGGGCATTGGCCGACTACAAGGCCCAGCATTTTACTATAGGGGGCATTGGCCGACTACAAGGCCCAGCATTTTACTATAGGGGGCATTGGCCGACTACAAGGCCCAGCATTTTACTATAGGGGGCATTGGCCGACTACAAGGCCCAGCATTTTACTATAGGGGGCATTGGCCGACTACAAGGCCCAGCATTTTACTATAGGGGGCATTAGCCGACTACAAGGCCCAGCATTTTACTATAGGGGGCATTGGCGGACTACAAGGCCCAGCATTTTACTATAGGGGGCATTGGCCGACTACAAGGCCCAGCATTTTACTATAGGAGGCATTGGCCGACTACAAGGCCCAGCATTTTACTATAGGGGGCATTGGCCGACTACAAGACCCAGCATTTTACTATAGGGGGCATTGGCCGACTACAAGGCCCAGCATTTTACTATAGGGGGCATTGGCCGACTACAAGGCCCAGCATTTTACTATAGGGGGCATTGGCCGACTACAAGGCCCAGCATTTTACTATAGGGGGCATTGGCCGACTACAAGGCCCAGCATTTTACTATAGGGGGCATTGGCCGATAGGCCCAGCATTTTACTATAGGCATTGGCCGACTACAAGGCCCAGCATTTTACTATAGGGGGCATTGGCAAGGCGATTTTACTATAGGGGGCATTGGCCGACTACAAGGCATTTTACTATAGGGGGCAGCATACAAGGCCCAGCATTTACTATAGGGGGCATTGGCCGACTACAAGGCCCAGCATTTTACTATAGGGGGCATTGGCCGACTACAAGGCCCAGCATTTTACTATAGGGGGCATTGGCCGACTACAAGGCCCAGCATTTTACTATAGGGGGCATTGGCCGACTACAAGGCCCAGCATTTTACTATAGGGGGCATTGGCCGACTACAAGGCCCAGCATTTTACTATAGGGGGCATTGGCCGACTACAAGGCCCAGCATTTTACTATAGGGGGCATTGGCCGACTACAAGGCCCAGCATTTTACTATAGGGGGCATTGGCCGACTACAAGGCCCAGCATTTTACTATAGGGGGCATTGGCCGACTACAAGGCCCAGCATTTTACTATAGGGGGCATTGGCCGACTACAAGGCCCAGCATTTTACTATAGGAGCATTTTACTATAGCATTGGCCGACTACAAGGCCCAGCATTTTACTATAGGGGGCATTGGCCGACTACAAGGCCCAGCATTTTACTATAGGAGGCATTGGCCGACTACAAGGCCCAGCATTTTACTATAGGGGGCATTGGCCGACTACAAGGCCCAGCATTTTACTATGGAGGTATAACACGTTACACACCGACTCTCTGGCTGCTCCCTCCCTCTCCCAAGACCAATACCTACTCCCCCGGGCCAGCAGCAAAAGCTCACGAGGGAGAGTCCCTTTTTTTCTTCCTACTGCCGATGCCTGTCACACTGCACGCCCGGGCCGCCCCGACATGTTCATGGATCCATTCCGCCGGAGAGTCGGAGGAGACGGCAGCGGAGAAGACCGCAAGCGTACAGTCGTACACAGCTGGCTGCGAAGGCCAGCCCCGCAATTGAGGATAGGCCAGGCCAGCGCTGCCCATGACCCAATCACAGGGCGCCAGGGACCAGGCCAGTTTTTGCGATTTGTGTTCTTCTACATTTTTTTTTTTTTTACCAAAAATAACGCAATAAGCGTTTGATTGGTTTACGCAAAAGTTATAGCGTTTATAAAATAGGGGATAGTTTTATGGCATTATTTTTACTAGTAATGGCGGCGATCAGCGTTTTTTTTTTTTGTAAATGCGACATTATGGCGGACACATCGGACACTTGACACCATTGTCATTTTCACAGCCATCGGTGCTTTAAGACACAGTGAAGAGGGTTAACCACTAGGTGGCGCTGTAGAGGTTAAGTGTTCCCTGCATAGTGTTTCTTACTGTAGGGGGGGATGGGCTCTGTCACATGACACTGATCTCCACTCCGAGTACACAGAGCCGAGCTCAGCGTCATTGTCACGAGTCAGAGTGGGGAGATGCTTGTTTATACCTCCATGAGACGATCGCGGGAATCCCTGCAGAGATAAGAGTCCACGGGACCCGGGGTCCGACTCACAGGGTCACCGGCAGCGCACGCGACCACACGGACTGGCATTTATAATGGGCGTACAGGTACGCGATTATGCCTGTCCGTGCCATTCTGCCACAGTATATGTGCGGTTGGCGGTCCTTAAGCGGTTAAGGACCGAGCGTCTTTCAGATTTGTTGTTTACAAGTTAAAAACATTTTTTTTGCTAGAGAATTACGTGGAACCCCCAAACATTATATTCCAACATCGTAGAGAAAAAAAAAAGGCTGTTGCAATACTTTGTCACACCGTATTTGTGCAGCGGTCTTACAAGCGCATTTTTTTTTATTCACTTTTTTTAATTTAAAAATAAGACAACAGTAAAGTTAACCCAAGTTTTTATATATTGTAAAAGATGATGTTACGCCGAGTAAATTGATACCCAATATGTCACGCTTCAAAATTGCGCCCGCTCGTGGAATGGCGACAAACTTCTACCCTTAAAAATCTCCATAGGCGACGTAAAAAAAAAAAAAAAAGGTCTACAGGTTGCATGTTTTGAGTTACAGAGGAGGACTAGAATTAGTGCTCTCACTCCAAGGATCGTGGTGATACCTCACATGTGTGGTTTGAACTCCGTTTTCATGCATCTTCATCTCGGCAAAAAACCTTGCACCGGCCCTGCCTATAGCAAGAGGTTTGAAGACAGGACTGTCGGCAGGGGACCCAAGAAGAAGAAGAAGAAGAAGAAGAAGAAGAAGAAGAGGATCAAAGCTGCTCTATGCAAAACCATTACACATAGCAGGCCAGTACCTCCGATTACGAGCATAATCCGTCCCAGGAGAACGCTCGTAATCCAAAGCACTTACATATCAAAGTGAGTTTCCCCATTGAAGTGAATACAAACGAAAATAATTTGTTCCGCATTGACTTCAATTGCATGCAATACCGAATATGACCAGAGGTGGGGTGGGGCTCCAGGGAGCGCTGAAAATGGTCGAAAAGGCCGAGGACACTTCGGCTTGTTTCCTGCGCCCCCATACCTCAGGCCAAATGAGGTACTGCAGGCCAATGTTCGGCTTTTCTCAGCTCATGCACCCCCGTACCTCAGGCCAAATGAGGTACTGCAGGCTTATTTTTCGGCTCTGCTGGGCTTCTGCGCCCCCCCCCCTCCGTACCTCAGACCAAATGAGGTACTGCAGGCCTATTTTTCGGCTCTGCTCAGCTTCTAGGCCCCCCTGTGCCTCAGGCCAAATGAGGTACTGCAGGCCAATGTTCGGCTTTTTCAGCTCCTGCGCCCCCATACCTCAGGCCAAATAAGGTACTGCAGCCCTATTTTTCGGCTCTGCTGGGCTTCTGCTCCCCCCCCCCCTATACCTCAGACCAAATGAGGTACTGCAGGCCTATTTTTCGGCTCTGCTCAGCTTCTAGGCCCCCCCCTGTGCCTCAGGCCAAATGAGATACTGCAGGCCAATGTTCGGCTTTTCTCAGCTCATGCGCCCCCGTACCTCAGGCCAAATAAGGTACTGCAGGCCTATTTCCGGCTCTGCTCGGCTTCTGCGCCCCCCCCCCCCCCCCCCTGTGCCTCAGGCCAAATGAGGTACTGCAGACCTATTTAGCTTGAATTCTGCTCTTCTTGCCAGTCAACACTCGCAAACAGAGTCAGAATTTTTTTTTTGCTCGCAAATCAAAACGCTCTCAAACCGAGGTTCCACTGTATAACATGTTTGTCACCCCCCCCCCTCCCTTTAGAATGACTTTAAAGTGGATCGCTCCGTCGCATTAAAACTTCAGCGTCTAACATATTTCCCATTGCTCTCCCAGTAGATCCATTAATTTTCCACTTTTCTTCTTCCTGTAACGGGCCAAGCTGTCCAGTAAAAGTAATGGTTAGGTTCACACTCTCCAAAGCTCTGAAAAAAAAAAAAAATGATCCACAGCCACCATCAGGTGTTAAGGAGGCGACCTTGTTGCCTTTTTTTATTTATTTTTTCTGGGAGCTCCGGATCACTGCCAGCCGCTTGTAAAAATGCCAATCTTTATTGAAACTTGCAAACAATCCAGAAAACAGAAGCGCTTTCTTCAGCAAACACAAAATAGTCCATAACTCCGGTGCCACAGATACAAGAGAATGGCTCACCGCCACCATTTCCAGTGCCACACTGGGGGGGGGGGGGGGGGGTTGGGGTTTCCCCAGTTGGCTTCACATAAAAAGAAGCCTTTCACAGTTCAACAGCCTTGGCTCAGTCCCAAGCGAGTCCACCTTGGAAGCAGCCCCCGACCTTCCAGGCCAATTCATGCACTCCAGCCCGACTATGGCCCTTCACTGTTAACCCCTTGCCACCCAGGCCAATTCTGACATTTCTCTCCTACATGTAAAAAATTAATTTTCTTTGCTCGAAAATTACATAGAACCCCCAAACATTACATAGGTTTTTTTTTTTTTAGCAGAGACCTTAGAGAATACAATGGCGGCCATTGCCCCCCCCCCCCCTTTTTTTTTTTATATGTTTTTGCCCAGTAATTTTTCAAATGCGTTTTATTGGGGGGGGGAAACGTTTTTTTGTTTTTTAACCACTTTCCGTCGGGTCAATAGGAGATTGACATCCGGGAAGTGGTTGGGAAATCCTGACTGGATGTCTATTGACGTCCTGCAGTATTTTATGCGCCGATCGGTGATGCGGGGTGTCAGTCTTGCAAATGCGTGCGGACAAAACCCCTGTTTTTAACGCACATTGTTAGACAGGTTAATTGGTTGTTCTGCTAGCTGGTCGGTAAGTAGGCTTGGTTATTCCCTGGGCATTCCCCAGGTTTTTGTTGTTGTCAGTCTGACACCCTGCATCTCCGATCTCGGTAACGAGTCTCCGGCGGAGGCTCGTTACCACGCGATCAGCCGTGTCCAATCACGGCTGATCATGATGTAAACAAGAAGAGCCGTTGACCGGCTCTTCCTCACTCGCGTCTGATAGACGTGAGTAGAGCAGAGCCGATCGGCGGCTCTCCTGACAGGGGGGGGGAGCTTTGCGCTGATTGGACCACCAGGGAGTGCTCAATAGAGCACAAATAGTAAATAGCTGTGCCTAGCAATGCCATCAGTATCGTCCATCAGTGCCACCTCTTAGTGCCCATCTATGCCCAGTGACCACCTATCAGTGCCGCCCATGAGTGCCTATCAGTGCAGCATACCAGCGCCGCCTATCAGTGCCACCTCATCGGTGCCCATAATTGAAGAAGAAAACATACTTATTTACAAAAAAATTAACAGAAAAAAAAAGGGGGGGGGGGGGGATTGGTCGATCTTTTTATTAGTTGTTGCGCAAAAAATAAAAACCGCACAGGTGATCAAATACCACCAAAAGAAAGCTCTATTTTTGGGTAAAAAAAAAAAAGACGCCAATTTTGTTTGGGTAGTGTAGCATGACCACGCAATTGTCATTCAAATTGCGACAGTGCTGAAATTTGGCTTGGGCGGGAAGGTGCGCAAGTGCCTGGTAGTGTTGCTCACGAATATTCGCATTGCGAATATTCGCTACGAATATTGCATATTCGAGTATTCGCGAATAACTTGAATATTGCGGCGAATATTCGCCATGACGAATATTCGGATTTTTTCAAATTAATTTTTAAAACAGATCACATCCTAGTGATCTCCATCGACGTCTAAAAGCATTGCTGGTATGATTAGAGAGAGAGCCTGGGCCGAGTAGCTGATGCGACTCTTTTATGTTGCCGAAAATTCGCATTGCGAATTTTCGGCAACATAAAAGAATCGCATCAGCTACTCGGCCCTTCTTTTGCATCAGAGCCAATCAGAATAACTCGAATATTCGACAAACGGAATATTGCGCGATTATCTTCTCCGCCCTTCTTTTGCATCAGAGCCAATCAGAATAACTCGAATATTCGGCAAAAGGAATATTGCGCGATATTCCTTTTGCCGAATATTCGAGTTATTCTGATTGGCTCTGATGCAAAAGAAGGGCGGAGAAGATAATCGCGCAATAGGAATATTGCGCGATTATCTTCTCCGCCCTTCTTTTGCCCCCTTATCCTCCTTTCTTTTAAGTAGAGTTAGTGTAGAGTTAGTGTTTAGTGCATATTAGTTTAGTAATACAGGAAATGATCTCCGTTTATGAGAATTTCGCAATCATTTTCGCATTAGCGAAATTTCGCAAAAAATGTTTTGGATTAAATATCACGAATATTCGATATTAGCGAATATTCGTGAATATTCTTCTATATATTCGCGCAATATCGCGAAATCGAATATGGCGTATTCCGCTCAACACTAGTGCCTGGTATGGAAGTGGTTAAAGCATGAAAAACACCAACCAGTAAAGTTAGCCCAATTGTTTTGCATAATGTGAAAGATGAAGTCACGCCGGAGTAAATAGACACCCAACATGTCACGCTTCAAAATTGCGCACGCTCGTGGAATGGCGGCAAATTTTGGCTTTCTAAAAATCCCCATAAGCGGCGCTCTACATTTTTTTTACTGGTTACATGTTTTTAGTTACAGAGGTGGTCTATAAGTAGAAAGAGGAAATATGGACAGCCGCTCTCCAAAAATCCTTCTTTTAAATAAAAGACAACCATCAAGGTTTTTTGGAGTGCGGCTGTCCGCATTTCCTCTTTCTACTTGTTGCCTTGTGCATTGCCAGCACCCTCGATTTCCTGAGACCATACTGATCATCCTAACACAATCCACCTGGGAGCGGTAACTCTTTCAGAGGAGGTCTATGGCTAGAATTATCGCTCTTGATCCAACGTTCGCGGCGACACCTCACATGTGCGGTTTTGAACACCTTTTTTATATGTTGGCGGGACTTGCGCATACGTTCGCTTCTGCATGCCAGCTCACTTTGACACAAAAAAAAAAAATTAAAAAAAATCAAATAAATTTAACTAAAAATGTTTTACTTAAATTTAACAATAAAAATAAATAAATATTATTGTTAAATTTAAAACATCTTTAGTTTGACCCTTAACTACTTAAGGACCCCCGCACGCAATTATACGGCCACAGAATGGCTCGTACAGGCACAAGGGCATAAATTTACGTCCCCGCCTTCGTGCGGTTCGGGGGTCCCATCACAATTTTTTTTTTTTTACTAAAGACATGTGGCTAAATAAATGTTGGCCTAAATGTTTGACTAAAATTTAGTTTGATTTTTTTTTTTAACAAAAAAGTTAAAAATAGTGTTTTTTTTTCAAAAATGTCGCTCTATTTTTGTATATAGCGCAAAAAATAAAAATCGCAGAGGTGATCAAATACCACCAAAAGAAAGCTCTATTTGTGGGAAGAAAAGGACGCAAATTTTGTTTGGGAGCCACGTCGCACGACCGCGCAATTGTCTGTTAAAGCGACGCAGTGCCGAATCGCAAAAACACCTTGGGTCATTTACCAGCGTATTGGTCCGGGTCTTAAGTGGTTAAAAAAATAAATAAAAAATAATATAAACGTATCACTTTTATCGCTATTACAAGGAATGTAAACATCCCTTGTAATAGGAATATTACAGGTCCTTTTCACAGTGAGATATGGGGTCAAAAAGACCCCACATCTCACCACTAGGCAGGGAAGCCCGAAATAAGAAAATAAATAAATATATATAATATATCAGCTTCCCAGCCGAGGCAGCGCCGTTTTTTGAATGCAGAGGCCAGGCGTGACATAATAACATGCGGCCTCCGACGACCATCTGGTCCACTGGAAACATCTATGGTAAACATCTGGGGCCGGCGGATCCGTTCTCCGACTCACCGATCACAAAGGTAAGTCGGTAAAAGCACCGGAGGGCGGCGCGACCCCCCCCCCTCTAGCCGCCCATAAGAACGATTAAGCAGTTGACCATCCGCTGTGATCATTCTTCTGGTGTAGGAAATCGCCGGCTGAAAAAAAACAAGATCTGAAAGATGCCTGTAGCTGCCCCCATTATTCAGATATACCCCATTATTCAGATACTGTATACCACCACAAAGTCCAGGTCGTCATATGATGGCCAGCCGTCAACAAGTGGTTAGAGAGTGGGAGATTAATTTCGTAAAGCTCTATGACAGGGGTGTCAAACACAAGGCCCGCGCGCCGAATCCGGCCCTCCAAGCCATTTCATGTGGCCCTCGCCCTCCTCAAGACCCTAACTTTCTGCTTTCAAGCAAAGCATCAGCTTCTTCCCAGCAGAAGCTTAAGGAAAGAGGGGTGCACTGTGATGCAAGGTAGAGTAGGGGGACTTAACTTCTGATACTGGGGGGCTCTTAACATCTAATATAAGGGGAGGGGATGCACTGGACATCTAATCTTACAGATACATCCGGCCCTTTTGAGGGCAATAGTAATGCTGATGCGGCCCACGATTAAATTGACAATGACATTGTATATGTAGCGCCTGGTTACTTCAAAGTACCGGTGCTGTTTAGATTTACAGTGAGATCAAAGTCTTAGTTAAGCTCTAAACTGGTTAAAATGTTCAAATTGTGTCTCTGCTTGCCTGTGCTGTGGGCTCATTCCGTTGTGCTGGGGTGTTCTTCCCACCCCAAGGCAGCAGGTGGCAGCAGTGGAGTCAAGGTTTGGGTGCTCTTCCCCAGCAGCCAATCAGGAGGGTTGAGCCTCGCTGTGCATGCTGGTGGGGGGTATTTATGGGGCAGACGCCATTAGTTCTGGGTCTTCTTCAAGTGCGGCATCCACCTTCAGGGCGTCTGCACCAGGGCCCCCCCGGCGTTATGGCCTACGTGCCACGCAGAGTTCCTGGTTCTAGAACATTTGAGCTGCGGCAGGGAGCCCAGTGCTCGACTCGGTTCCCAATCCTGAAGATCCCAAGCGGTATTGCTGTTTGGTGGGGAGTCCATCTGAGGAGAGCCAATGAGAGGCTGGCGATCCAATAGGGTCTCGACAATCCACCGGGGATCGAGGTATCTGGACACAGAGACTGATCAAGTTGCTTTCAGGTACTGACTGACAGGTGAAGGAGATCCAGGCGTAATTCTACCAAGGAGGTTCATCTCTGTAACCACAATCAGGAGGGCCTGTGGCAGAGGTTTCTCACTGAATCCATTCCAGGAGGGTCTGTGGCAGAGACTTTTCCTCAAAGGTTTGAGTGATACCCTCGCTGCTAGGTCAGTGAGAGAGGCCTGTCTGGGTACACCAAGTCCACTCAAGCAGGAGTGGAGCAAAGAAGTGTTACATGTAGGAGAAAGACAGTTTCCCTATTACTATTGTAGCGCTAACCCCCTCAGGGGCCGCTGATTAGATGTGGGATCGGCATAAGTTAAGTTACCTTCGATGTATCTAGGGAAATTGATGGTAGCAACCTGTGAGAGCAGTAATGGAATGTCCAAGCCAAGGGTTGACGTTTTCTAAGTGCTTTATTTTCAGTCAAACACGACCAACATCAACTTGAGGTAGACAGGATAGGTGGATGAAAGAAAGAAGAACCTTGCAGCATCAGGCTTTGAATAAATAAGGCAGTCCTGCCTTCAACAGTAGTATCTATCACGTCGCCACTCTAGCCAGAGTGGGTAAAGTGCCCCCGGACAGACCCCTCTCACAGGCCTGGCAGCCGGAGTGTCACTTAATGCTTCTGGGAAGGAACAAGTTTCTGCCACGACTTGGCTCCAATTAGATTAGGTTTTAAGATGGAAACCTATCTCACAGGCCCAATGTTTGTAGAGTAGAGCAAATCCTCCCAGTAGGTCTTTTAGTAGAAGTCACCAGCTGACAGTCTGACTATGTTCTGTCAGATTCTGGCAACCAGATCCCCGGTGGTTCGTTCAAGCCCTGTTGGATCGCCTGCCTCCGGGTTCTCCTCAGACTGATCCCCCACCGAACAGCCCCCAGCTTGGGATGTTCTCGGTAGAAGCGGGAACCCAGTAAGTCACTGGGGTCCCTGACAGCATCCGTTGCCTTGAGCCATTTATCCCAGCGTTCGTGGCTCCGTGTAGTGTAGGCCCCGGCCAGGTAGGCCATAGTGGCGGCCTCGTGGTGTGCGCACACCCTGAAGGTGGGTGCTGCACCCGCGACACGCTGCGGGTAGGAGACCCGGACAAAAAGGCACCCGCACAAAATATACCCCTCTCCCAGCATGCCCAGCGAGGGAAACACTCCTCTGATTGGCTGCCGAGGAAAGGCGGCTCTGTTCTGGAACCCCTCTGGCGCCATCTGCTGCCCAAGATTGGTAACATATCCTCAGGACAGAAAATAGGACCACAGGCAGTCCATCCCCGAAACGCAAATTTAGGGAATTTAACATGGATGAGAGCAGGATAACTCTCTCATCCCCCTACTAAATTTACAATAGAGCCCATAACTGACAGTAAGGGGCGTTACACCACGCCTGAATCTGCTGTTCTCCTTTCTTCCTTCAACTTTACCCTCCTCACCACAAGTTTATTGTTTTTACCTGGCTGGGTAATAAAAGAGCACAATGAAGAGCACCTGTTGCGGACATTCCTTTACTTCTAAATGCACCATTCACCCCTAGGAATTCGGAGAGCCACGAGGTAAATGTGCCGCCCAAACCAACCCAGCAGCTCCTCCGGGGGTAGCGATATATATAGATCTTCTGTGCATGCAGACCCCATCTTGTCCTCGTACATGTATATCTGAAGGGCAAAGCTGGGGTACGTGCCGGATTTTTTATAACTCTATGCAAGTATCTTTATTGAGCTTTTTACAGAATTTTATCTGACGGGAGGAGTCCTCGGGCCTGGCAGACACGTTTTCTATCCCCATAAAGAGACCACAATAGATTGTTTACTCACCATATAAAGAATTATGGAAAGTATCTACAGATGTGTGACGTGACGGTGTAGATACTTTCCATAATTCTTTATATGGTGAGTAAACAATCTATAAGCCTTTGGCCTTGAGGCTCAAACTTTTAGAGGGCCAAATTCCATCTCTTCTTTCATTCCAAAGAATGGATCAAACCAGCTCAGCCAACTACTCAATGGTCTCCATGTCGGCTTTGATTGACGCCGATATTCACCAGCTGACATGAATGTAGTAGAGCTCCAAAACCACAGGGGCCACTGGTATTACATGGTCCCATCCCCCATGGCAGCACACACAGAGTCAGGCACATGGCATTGTCTTCTCCCTTACTGGCTCTAGGGGTATTTTTTTGTTTGCCGATGTAAAACTTGAATAGGTATGGGGGAGTCACGGGATACCCCAAGGGAACTGAAGTAACCGAGGACTCTTCTCTATACTGTTGTGGACATTTTATGAAGATGTATTTAATATGTATTGTCATAGTGTCACTCGGTGTTAGTTCTCCCAATCAGGGATCTGGTGACCGGGATGCTACAGGTACGCATTACTGTCTCTCGGTGACCTGGGCTAGAGTCCATTGGAAGGATTCGCCCTGTTCACTCATTTAACGGAAGCGACGACGAGTTACAAATCGATACTACTAAGAGCAGGCTTGCCCGTCCACATCCAAGCCTGACACCGCAAGTTCACCTCTTTCCTCTCACCAACCGTTTCTCTCCTAACTGAAGTTGATGTTGGCTGTGTTGACCTGGAAATAAAGCCTTGGAAAAACCTTTGACTGTTTGGACCTCCGCTCACTACTTCCTGCATCACACCCCTAGACAACGATAGGGTAACGTAATGTGCCGAACCCAACAATCATCCTGACTGAAGAACAGCACAGGTGGGACCAGAGGACAGCACAGGAGGGGGGGGGGGGGCTGAGGAACAGCACAGGTGGGACCAGAGGACAGTACAGGAGGGGGGGGGCTGAAGAACAGCACAGGTGGGACCAGAGGACAGCACAGGAGGGGGGGGGGGGCTGAAGAACAGCACAGGATGGGTGGTGGGGGGGATGGAGACTGAATAACAGCACAGGAGGAGTGGGGGGGGGGGGGGAGACTGAAGAACAGCACAGGAGGGGGGGGGGGGGGAGACTGAAGAACAGCACAGGAGGGGGGGGGGAGACTGAAGAACAGCACAGGAGGGGGGGGGGGGAGACTGAAGAACAGCACAGGAGGGGGGGGGGGGGAGACTGAAGAACAGCACAGGAGGGGGGGGGGAGACTGAAGAACAGCACAGGAGGGGGGGGGGAGACTGAAGAACAGCACAGGAGAGGGGGGGGAGACTGAAGAACAGCACAGGAGGGGGGGGGAGACTGAAGAACAGCACAGGAGGGGGGGGGGGAGACTGAAGAACAGCACAGGAGGGGGGGGGGGGAGACTGAAGAACAGCACAGGAGGGGGGGGGGGGGGGGAGACTGAAGAACAGCACAGGAGGGGGGGGGGAGACTGAAGAACAGCACAGGAGGGGGGGGGGGGGGGAGACTGAAGAACAGCACAGGAGGGGGGGGGGGGGAGAGACTGAAGAACAGCACAGGAGGGGGGGGGGGGGAGACTGAAGAACAGCACAGGAAGGGGGGGGGACTGGAGAACAGCACAGGAAGGGGGGGGGGGGGACTGGAGAACAGCACAGGAAGGGGGGGGGGGGACTGGAGAACAGCACAGGAAGGGGGGGGGACTGGAGAACAGCACAGGAAGGGGGGGGGGACTGGAGAACAGCACAGGAAGGGGGGGGGGGGACTGGAGAACAGCACAGGAAGGGGGGGAGGGGACTGGAGAACAGCACAGGAAGGGGGGGGGGACTGGAGAACAGCACAGGAAGGGGGGGGGACTGGAGAACAGCACAGGAAGGGGGGGGGACTGGAGAACAGCACAGGAGGGGGGGGGGGGGACTGGAGAACAGCACAGGAAGGGGGGGGGGACTGGAGAACAGCACAGGAGGGGGGGGGGGACTGAAGGGGGGGGGGGACTGGAGAACAGCACAGGAAGGGGGGGGGACTGGAGAACAGCACAGGAAGGGGGGGGACTGGAGAACAGCACAGGAAGGGGGGGGGGACTGGAGAACAGCACAGGGTGGGACTTGCGGCGCGCTCCCGTGACCCGGTCCGAAGCTCCGGGACCGCGGGACTCGCGGACCCGATCGCCGCTGGAGTGCGGTCATCGGTCGCCGGAGCTGAAGAACGGGGAGACACGGCTCTCCCCCCCCCCCCCCTCCTGGCCGCAGCATCGATCGCATCATCCCTGTTATAGGGGGATGTGATCGATGACGTCACACCTACAGCCACACCCCCCTACAGTTGTAAACACACACAGGGAAAACACAAATCCTTCAGCGCCTCCTTGTGGTTAACTCCCAAACTGCAACTGTCATTTTCACAGTAAACAATGCAATTTAAATGCATTTTTTGCTGTAAAATTTACAATTGTCCCAAAAATGTGTCAAAATTGTCAAAAAGTGTCCGCCATAATGTCGCAGTCACAAAAAAAAACAAAAAACAAAAAAACGCTGATCGCCGCTATTCGTAGTAAAAAAATAAATAAAAAATTCATAAAAATGCAATAAAACTATCCCCTTATTTTGTAAACGCTATAAATTTTGCGAAAACCAACCGATAAACGCTTTTTGCAATTTTTTTTTACCAAAAATAGGTAGAAGAATACGTATCGGCCTAAACTGAGGGAAAAAAAAAAAATTATATATATTTTGGGGGATATTTATTACAGCAAAAAGTAAAAAATATTGCATTTTTTTCAAAATTGTCGCTGTATTTTTGTTTATAGCGCAAAAAATAAAAACCGCAGAGGTGATCAAATACCACCAAAAGAAAGCTCTACTTGTGAGGAAAAAAGGACGCCAATTTTGTTTGGGAGCCACGTCACACGACCGCGCAATTGTCAGCTAAAGCGACGCAGTGCCCGAAGCTAAAATTTTGTCTGGGCAGGAAGGGGGTGTAGGTGCACAGTAGTCAAGTGGTTAAAGCGGATCTCCACCCTAATGTGAAGATCCGCTGATCGGAACCCTCCGGCGTCACATTTGACACCTTTCAGGGGGGAGGGGGGTGCAGATACCTGTCTAAAGACAGGTATCTTCACCCACTTCCGGCCCGCAGTCTCGGGCAAAAGTCGGGTTTTTCCCGTTGTGTGCTGGGAACTCTCGGCTCCCAGCACACAGCGGGAGCCAATCGGCGGGCGCAGCGCGACTCGCGCATGCGCCGTAGGGAACCGGGCAGTGAAGCCGCAGCGCTTCACTTCCTGGTTCCCTCACCGTGGATGGAGGGGGGAGCAGCAGAGAGACGAGCGAACGCTCGTCTCTCTGTTGCGGACGGCGCTGGACTCCAGGACAGGTAAGTGTCCTAATATTAAAAGTCAGCAGCTGCAGTATTTGTAGCTGCTGGCTTTTAAAAAACATTTTTAATGGGCCATCCGCTTTAATAATATTATTATTTGGTTTTATGATTATTTTTATTTGCATTGTTGGATGAATAATAATATTTTGATAATAACAATAATCTGTATTAATATTATAATTATTTTTGTTGGTTTTATGATTTGTTGCTGTTATTAACACCAGAATAAAAACAATCAGAAAACTAACAAATTAATATAATAATGCTTATTATTTGTTATTATTATTATTATTATTAACTAATAATAATAACTATTATTATAATATTAATTTGTTAGTAAAATTATTATAATAGTAATTATTATTAGATAATAATAATAATAATAATAATAATAATAATAATAATAATAAATAATAAGCATTATTAATAATAATAATAATAATGCGTATTATTTATTATTATTAGTTAGTAAAATTATTATAATAGTAATTATTATTGGATAATAATAATAAATAATAAGCATTATTAATAATAATAATAATGCGTATTATTTATTATTATTAGTTAGTAAAATTATTATAATAGTAATTATTATTATTATTAGATAATAATAATAAATAATAAGCATTATTAATAATAATAATAATAATAATAATAATGCTTATTATCATCATTATTATTATTATTAGTTAGTAAAATTATTATAATAGTAATTATTATTAGATAATAATAATAATAATAATAATAATGCTTATTATTATCTAATAATAATTACTATTATAATAATTTTACTAACAAATAATAATAATAAATAATAATGCTTATTATTATTATTATCTAATAATAATTACTATTATAATAAGTTTACTAACAAAAAATAATAATAATAATAAGCATTATTATTATTATTATTATTATTATTATTATTATTATTATTAGTTCATTTTATGATTATTATTATTATTATTAGTTCGTTTTATGATTGTTATTTTTATTTTTGGTGCTAATAACACCAACAAATAATACAGATTATTATTAAACAATGCAAATAAAAACAACAATATTATAATTATATGTATAAAGGTCTGACAAATGATGTCATAACATTTACATCATTCTCCCGGGGAAATCAGCAGATAAACAGCCAATAAAATGAAAGGACATAAAAACAACGTATAACATGACAACATATCCCCCCCGGACGGTGTGACACGGAGTAGATCACACCGGGACCCTCTTTCTATAACAATCAGATTGCGGGGTCCCCCCCGGGTTGGGAGGATCAGGTGACGTTACCTGTCTGTGATTTAGGGGTCTCCTCCGGTAACCGACATCTCCACCCCCCCCTTCTTCCTGGATGTGACGGCAGAACTCTCACCTGTGTGCTCTGCTGCCCCGCCCCCTTTACCTGTCTATTTCCTCACCACCTGTGCTGCTTCTCCCCTCCTCCTTGTCACCTGATCCCTCACCTGTCCTACCTGTAGAGGAAGCTCCGCCCCCCCTGAGCACTGATTGCAGTCACACCTGGAGGCACACCAGGAGGAGAGACGACACACTGATCACATGAGATCTATCGCCAAAGATGGGACAGACTTTACTTTCCCTCCAGAAGATTTACCCCCCTTCATGACCAGGCCATTTTTTTTTTGCGATGCGTCGCTTTAACTGACAATTGCGCGGTCTTGGAACGTGGCTCCCAAACAAAATTGACGTCCATTTTTCTCCCACAAGTAGAGCTTTCTTCTGGTGGTATTTGATCACCTCAGCGATTTTTATTTTTTGTTCAAAAAATTCAAAAAGACCGATTAAAAATAAAAAATAAAATACAAAACCGTTTTATATTTTGTTATAACATTTTGGAAACAGGTAATTTTTCCCCTTCGTTGATGTATGCTGATGAGGCAGCACTGGTGGGCACTGATAGGGGACACTGAGAGGTGGCACTGAAGGGCGTTGATAGGTGGCACTGCTGGGCACTGAGAAGTGGCAATAATAGGTGGCACTGATAACTGGCACTGGTGGGCACTGACAGGCTGCCCTGGTGGGCACTGATAGGGGACACTGAGAGGTGGCACTGAAGGGCATTAAAAGGTGGCACTGAGAAGTGACACTAATAGGTGGCACTGATAGGTGGCAGTGATGGGCACTGATTGGTGGCAATAATGGGTACTGGTAGGTGACACTGATAGGCAGCACTGCTAGGTGGCACTGATAGGCAGCACTGCTAGGTGTCAGTGATGGGCATTGATAGGTGACACTGATAGGCAGCACTGCTAGGTGACACTGATAAGGCACTGCTAGGTGGCAGTGATGGGCATTGATAGGTGGCACTGATAGGCAGCACTGCTAGGTGGCAGTGATGGGCATTGATAGGTGACACTGATAGGCAGCACTGCTAGGTGGCACTGATAGGCAGCACTGCTAGGTGGCAGTGATGGGCATTGATAGGTGGCACTGATAGGCAGCACTGCTAGGTGGCAGTGATGGGCATTGATAGGTGACACTGATAGGCAGCACTGCTAGGTGACACTGATGAGGCACTGATAGGTGGCAGTGATGGGCAATAATAGGTGGCATGTGGGCACCGTTTTGCACTGGTGGGCACTGATTTGGGGCACTGGCAGGCGGTACTGGTTGGGTGGCAATGATGGGCACCGGTAGCTGACACTGAAAGGCAGCACTGCTAGGTGGCAGTGATGGGCATTGATAGGTGGCACTGATAGGCAGCACTGCTAGGTGGCAGTGATGGGCATTGATAGGTGACACTGATAGGCAGCACTGCTAGGTGACACTGATGAAGCACTGATAGGTGGCAGTGATGGGCAATAATAGGTGGCATGTGGGCACCGTTTTGCACTGGTGGGCACTGATTTGGGGCACTGGCAGGCGGTACTGGTTGGGTGGCAATGATGGGCACCAGTAGCTGACACTGAAAGGCAGCACTGCTAGGTGGCCCTGATGAGGCACTGATTGACACCAATGGTGGGCATTGATAGGTGCCCACTATTTTGCACTGGTGGGCACTGATTCGTGGCATTGTGGGCACTGGCAGGCGGTACTGGTTGGCACAGATGAGGCGGGTGTACCTCTTCGGGACTGATGTCCCTCGCACAGAAGCCGGTCAATCGTTTTTTTTTTTTTCTCCTCACGCTGTCAAAAACAATTCCTGAGCTTTCTGTTTACATCACGTGATCAGCTGTCATTGGCTGGCGGCTGATCACGTGGTAAGGAGCCGGGATCGGCCCTTTAATCAGATCTGTGATCCCCCCGAGTCTCACCACAGCGCGTGACTTGCGCGCCCTGCAGGGGGCCAGAGGGGCGCGTGCAAAGAGGAGGACGTCTATTGACGGGCAAAGTATGTGCCTCCGCGGTTCCCAGCCTGGGGTTCCGGTGCGTTTCTGTTCACTGGTTCAGGTGTGATTCAGGTTCTAATTGTTTGCCTGAATTCACCGCTGGAACGGGACCCAAAGATGTACAGGACCCTTCTCCAATCCGGACCACGGGTTACACAGGAGGTCTAGTGCTAGAACTGTTGCTGGTGCTCTAACGTTCACGGCGATACCTCACATGTGGGGTTTGATCGGCGTTTACATATGTGGGCGGGACTTGCGTGTGTGTTCGCTTCCTAGCGCAAGCTACTGGGGATAGGGGCATTTTACATTTTTTTATTATTATTATTTATTTATTATTTTACACTTTTTTTTTTTTTTTTTTACAAGGAATTTTTATTTTATTTTGTACTTAATTTTATTTTTTTTACACTTTTTTTGGTGTTTTACACTTTTTTTTAGTTTTTTACTTAACTTTTTTTTTACTTTTGTATCACTTTTTTTCCTATTACAAGAAATTTTAATTACATTTTTTACTTAGTTTTTAGTTTTTACACTTTGTAATTATTTTTTACACAATGTAAACATCCCTTGCAATAGGAATAATGCGTGACAGGTCAATAAGACCCCACATCTCTCCTCCAGGCTTGGAAAGCATGAGATCGTGAACAAAAAAAATCACCGATCTCATGCTTACTAGCCGCGATTGCAGCTTTGTTTACTTCCGCGTCCCCTGGTGTGACATCATCACGTCGCACCGAGCCTCAGACGGTCAAAGAGATGACTGGTCTCTATGGTCTCTATGGTCTCTATTCTTCTCATCCAGTGGTGACCAATTAGTTCTCCGGGCATCCGATGACAGGGGAGAGCCCGGAGAAGCACCGGATGGCGGCTGGTGGGAGGGGGGGAACTTCCCCTTCAGCCACCTATAAGAACCATCAAGCAGCGGAAGCGCTATGATCGTTCTTATGGTGCGCAGAATCGTTGCCTGAAAAAGAAGGATACCTGAATAATGCCTGTAGCTGCACCCATCATTCAGATATCCCCCCTCCCCCCCCAAAGTACAGGATGTCATATGACATCCTACGGTAGGGAAGTGGTTAACACACACGAACGTGTTGCGTCCACCCGTGCGCCTTTAATGCGATGCATAGTGAGACCGCGGCCTCAGAGACCCGGCAGCTTTTGGTGGATAAGAAGCGCCGGTGATGTAATCTCTGGATGCAGCCTGCAATCTAATTACACCGTGTCCTCTGTCCCCCGGGGACCGCAGGAGAGCGTGCGCGCTGGGATAATATTAGTGATTGCCATCTACACGTGCCCCCCGTGATGATGTCATCCGAGCGCACGGCTGCCAGAGACCCAATATCAGTCCAATATCTAAGTGGGGGGGGGGGGGAGGGGGGGGGGGGTCGCATCCATATTGAAGCTTAGAGGACAGCCATGCTGACCACAAAATCAGGATGAGACGCAGAGATGGTAGAGGTCTCCGATTGGTACCTTACCTGTAAGTCAGACAGGCTCCGCCTTCTGCGCTGGTTCTGTCCTCTGTCGTGTCCGGCATCAACTTTTCAGAGCAGTTTTATATGCATTGATTTTTTTTTTGGGGGGGGGGGGGGGGTTGCATTTGAGGTGCCATTCCAAAAAGGAACATGGGGGCGCGTCTGATATTTCAGATCAGAGGGTCAGGGCAGCCATCACAAATTTTGGGGCCCCTTACACAGCTTTAGGCAGGGCCCTCCTGGAGCAGAGAACCGGGGGGGGGGGGGTGCTGACGAAAAAAGTGTGGGGGGTGGCCGGGCCTGTAACACATAAGTAAAACAAATAAAAATAAACGGGAAACCTGTAAGGGTCCCTGGGGACCATTGGGCCCCTTACAGGTATAATGCAAAACAATACATAAATAAAAAAAAATGGGAGAGGGGCCAGCCGTGCCTGTAAGGGTCCCTGGGGACCATTGGGCCCCTTACAGCTGTAATGCTAAGAATACATTAAAAAAAAAATGGGAGGGGGGCCAGCCGTGCCTGTTAGGGGCCCCTTACAAGTGTAATGCGCAAAAAAAAAATGGGAGGGGGGCCAGCCGGGCCTGTAAGGGTCCCTGGGGACCATTGGGCCCCTTACAGCTGTAATGCTAAGAATACATTAAAAAAAAAAAAACGGGAGGGGGGCCAGCCGTGCCTGTAAGGGGCCCCTTACAAGTATATTGCACAAAAAAAAACCGGGAGGGGGGCCGGTCGGGCCTGTAAGGGTCCCTGGGGACCATTGGGCCCCTTACAGGTATAATGCAAAACAATACATAAATAAAAAAAAATGGGAGAGGGGCCAGCCGTGCCTGTAAGGGGCCCCTTACAAGTGAAATGCACAAAAAAAATGGGAGGGGGCCAGCTGGGCCTGTAAGGGTCCCTGGGGACCATTAGGCCCCTTACAGCTGTAATGCTAAGAATACATTAAAAAAAAAAAAACGGGAGGGGGGCCAGCCGTGCCTGTAAGGGGCCCCTTACAAGTGTAATGCACAAAAAAAAACGGGAGGGGGGCCAGCCGGGCCTGTAAGGGGCCCCTTACAAGTGTAATGCGCAAAAAAAAAATGGGAGGGGGGCCAGCCGGGCCTGTAAGGGTCCCTGGGGACCATTGGGCCCCTTACAGCTGTAATGCTAAGAATACATTAAAAAAAAAAAACGGGAGGGGGGCCAGCCGTGCCTGTAAGGGGCCCCTTACAAGTATATTGCACAAAAAAAAAACCGGGAGGGGGGCCGGTCGGGCCTGTAAGGGTCCCTGGGGACCATTGGGCCCCTTACAGGTATAATGCAAAACAATACATAAATAAAAAAAATGGGAGAGGGGCCAGCCGTGCCTGTAAGGGGCCCCTTACAAGTGTAATGCGCAAAAAGCTGGTCTAACAGTACGTAGAAAAAAAGAAACGAAAGCGATTGCGAAGACCGCTCGTATCTTCGTGGATCGCCGTAAAAACTCATTTGCATATCCCGACGCATGAAAACGACGCGGACTCCTCCCAGCGGCCGCAAAAATATCGCAGCGTGGATCCGAAGGCTTACGGAGACGTAAGCCTCTCGGATCGAAGCCCGAAGCCGCCGTATCATGGTTTGAGGATTCAAACTAGTGATACGGCGCGCGAAATTTGAAATAACTCCTGTCTAACACCAGTTAGACAGGCGTAATCGCTCTGTGAATCTGGGCCTTTGAGTCTGGAATAGATTTTAAGGGGGCGCCTCATGATAGCATGACAAGAGGGAAAAAAGGGCCTCTGGCGTTGCTCCTTTTGTCTCTGGTTGACGCATACAGCCCCTGATGAAGCCCAGAGGCGAAACATGTCGGGATAACGTATGATCACTCAACCCGCAGAAAACCTTTAATGCAAACACTACTTGGAATTACTCCACATTGAATGACCTTTAGTGATCGATCACCCTCTTTTAAACAATTTTGTGTAATTAGGAATAAACTTTTTGTAATTTGTATTTACTGTGTTTGAGTCTTGTTATGGCATTATATGATTAAGCACCACCATAGTTCCCTCCTTTTCCTTCCTAAGGCACCCTCACAGGGCCGATCCTAGGGTCACAGGCGCCTGGGTGCAGAAATATTTTTGGCGCCCCCACATGGGCGTTGTCATTTTACTAACTCCTCCCCTTTACAAATGTTTCTATGGCAACGACTCAACCACAGAGATGCTCCCCCCACAAAGTCTTCATTACCCCGGGATCCTTACATCATCTCTTAATAATAAACAAAATACAGGAATAGCAGCAAAGCACTTTATTTGGACCTGGAGGGGGGGGGGGGCCTCTGTGATGGACACAGAGAGGGCTTTCAGTTAGAGAGTCTGTTAGATGTTCGGCGCCCCCACCTCTGCAGGCGCCTGGGTGCAATGCACCCTGTGCACCCTGCCTAGGATCGGCCCTGCACCCTCATATCCCAAGATTTTCTTTGTAAAAACAGAAAACAGAGCGATTAACTTCCGAAGATTAGAAAGTCTTGGTAGCAATCCTCCAACAAGGGAATTGTCCCGTGCCCCCACCGCCCCCGTCCCCCCCGGTCTGATCATCAATTTCATGGATGAATTTGCACATCTCCAGACGTAATGTGTATCGGTAAATAACAACGTGCCACAGATCAGTGACCCGAGGGACGTAAGTGGAATAAAGTAATAATATAATGTAACTTTATTATATAATCAGATCGATCGGCTGATGCGGGATCCTGCGACTCCCATCAATAATGAGGACGCTACCAGAGAGATAAACAAATACATGAATTCATAACAAATCCCATCAATACCTTGGATTCATGCGGCTCGGATGCAATAACAGCCGCCTGATGTTTATGGGAACTTTGCATTTTTTATATATTTTTAGGCGTCACTTTGTATCCATGTTGGAAAGCCTCTGTTTGCCGGAGGGGACTTCACCTGTCTGCCCCCTGATTGGGGGAGCAAACCCCTCACATTTATGGGTGTGGCACATACTGTCACATGAATATTTAAAAGTAAAACCTAAAATTAACATTTTAATGCATTTTATTCCCGGAAGACTCAGCAGGGCTTTTACAGTGCTTCTGGGTGGGGTTTTAGTTAGACTATCTTTCTGTGCTATACAGCCTTCGTGGAGAGACAAAGATGTCACTGGTTGCCCATCCATATGCCCCCCTAATTCATGTGTCCAGCCCCTAATCTACATGCAGGGCATCGGTCACATGGATTACAATGGTGGGGGGGGGGGGGGGGGTTTGAGGCATGTGATTAGTGCCAGAGGCTTTAATTGGCTTAAAAAAAGGGTGGGCTTGGGGCACAGAGCACTGTGCCCCAAGCCCTCCAGAGGCTTTAATAAAGGGTGGGCTGTCCCACTTGTGTGACAATAACGAATGATTATTTGCTATTGTCTTCCTGATCCTCCTCCTGGCCAATCAGGAAGCAGGTCCTAAAATCTGATTGGCCGAGAGGAGAAGCGACTGTATTGGCCCCAAGGAGGAGGAGACACAGGGGAAGCGAGGAGTAGCCAGCGGGAAGACAAGGAGGAGAAGCCAGCAGGAAGGCGAGGAGAAGAAGCTAGCATGAAGGTGAGGAGGAGAAGCCAGCGGGAAGGCACGTAGAAGAAACCGGCGGGAAGGCGAGGAGTAGAAGCCAGCTGGAAGGCAAGGAGGAGAAGTCAGTGGAAAGGCAAGGAGGAGAAGCCAGCGTGAAAGCATGTAGAAGAAGCCAGCGGGAAGGTGAGGAAGAGAAGCCAGCGGGAAGGTGAGGAGGAGAAGCCAGCGGGAAGCGAGGAGGAGAAGCCAGTGGGAAGCAAGGAGGAGAAGCCAGTGGGAAAGGCAAGGAGAAGAAGCCAGCGTGAAGGTAAGAAGGAGAAGCCAGTACAAGGCGTGTAGAAGAAGCTAGCGGGAAGGTTAAGAGGAGAAGATAGCAGGAAGGCGAGAAGGAGAAGCCAGAGGGAAGGCGAGGAGGAGAAGCCAGCGGGAAGCGAGGAGGAGAAGCCAGTGGGAAGGCAAGGAGAAGAAGCCAGCGTGAAGGTAAGAAGGAGAAGCCACTAGGAAGGCGTGTAGAAGAAGCTAGTGGGAAGGTGAGGAGGAGAAGCTAGCAGGAAGGCGAGGAGGAGAAGCCAGCGGGAAGGCGAGAAGGAGAAGCCGACAGGAAGGCGAGAAGGAGAAGTCAGTGGAAAGGTGAAGTGGAGCAGCCAGCGGGAAGGCGAGGGGGAGAAGCCAGTGGAAATGCAAGAAGAAGCCATCGTGAAGGCAAGGAGGAGAAGCCAGTACGAGGCACGTAGAAGAAACCAGCGGGAAGGCGAGGAGTAGAAGCCAGCTGGAAGGCAAGGAGGAGAAGTCAGTGGAAAGGCAAGGAGAAGAAGCCAGCGTGAAAGCATGTAGAAGAAGCCAGCGGAAAGGGGAGGAAGAAAAGCCAGCGGAAAGGGGAGGAGGAGAAGCCAGTGCGAAGCGAGGAGGAGAAGCCAGTGGGAAGGCAAGGAGAAGAAGCCAGCGTTAAGGCAAGGAGGAGAAGCCAGTAGGAGGCGTGTATTTGAAGCTAGCGGGAAGGTGAGGAGGAGAAGCTAGCAGGAAGGCGAGGAGGAGAAGCCAGCGGGAAGGCGAGGAGGAGAAGCCAGCGGGAAGCGAGGAGGAGAAGCCAGTGGGAAGGCAAGGAGAAGAAGCCAGCGTGAAGGCAAGGAGAAGAAGCCACTAGGAAGGCGTGTAGAAGAAGCTAGCAGGAAGGTGAGGAGGAGAAGCTAGCAGGAAGGCGAGGAGGAGAAGCCAGCGGGAAGGCGAGGAGGAGAAGCCAGCGGGAAGGCGTGTAGAAGAAGCCAGCTGAAAGGCAAGGAGGAAAAGCCAATGGGAAGGCGAGGAGAAGAAGCCAGCGTGATGACATGGAGGAGAAGCCAGTGGGAAGGTGTGTAGAAGAAGCCAGCTGAAAGGCAAGGAGGAAAAGCCAATGGGAAGGCGAGGAGAAGAAGCCGACAGGAAGGCGAGAAGGAGAAGTCAGCGGGAAGGTGAAGTGGAGCAGCCAGCGGGAAGGCGAGGGGGAGAAGCCAGTGGAAAGGCAAGAAGAAGAAGCCATCGTGAAGGCAATGAGGAGAAGCCAGCGGGAAGGCGAGGAGTAGAAGCCAGCTGGAAAGCAAGGAGGAGAAGTCAGTGGAAAGGCAAGGAGAAGAAGCCAGCGTGAAAGCATGTAGAAGAAGCCAGCGGAAAGGGGAGGAAGAGAAGCCAGTGGGAAGGCAAGGAGAAGAAGCCATGCCGATCAGTCTCCCTGCCTACACTTCATTCACCCAGCTGCCCGACCCCCCCTACTGGCCTGTGCCCTGAATAAGAGGACTGGTGGAACCCACTTATCCATGGCCCTGTGTGACCGAACTACAACAAGGGGATTACAAAAAGCCCTGAGAGTCTATTATTGCTCAATGTGATGGGTAGGACACCTGCTGGTTAAAGTTAGAATTTTTCACCCAGAAGAAGCCAGCGGAAAGGGGAGGAAGAAAAGCCAGCGGAAAGGGGAGGAGGAGAAGCCAGTGCGAAGCGAGGAGGAGAAGCCAGTGGGAAGGCAAGGAGAAGAAGCCAGCGTTAAGGCAAGGAGGAGAAGCCAGTAGGAGGCGTGTATTTGAAGCTAGCGGGAAGGTGAGGAGGAGAAGCTAGCAGGAAGGCGAGGAGGAGAAGCCAGCGGGAAGGCGAGGAGGAGAAGCCAGCGGGAAGCGAGGAGGAGAAGCCAGTGGGAAGGCAAGGAGAAGAAGCCAGCGTGAAGGCAAGGAGAAGAAGCCACTAGGAAGGCGTGTAGAAGAAGCTAGCAGGAAGGTGAGGAGGAGAAGCTAGCAGGAAGGCGAGGAGGAGAAGCCAGCGGGAAGGCGAGGAGGAGAAGCCAGCGGGAAGGCGTGTAGAAGAAGCCAGCTGAAAGGCAAGGAGGAAAAGCCAATGGGAAGGCGAGGAGAAGAAGCCAGCGTGATGACATGGAGGAGAAGCCAGTGGGAAGGTGTGTAGAAGAAGCCAGCTGAAAGGCAAGGAGGAAAAGCCAATGGGAAGGCGAGGAGAAGAAGCCGACAGGAAGGCGAGAAGGAGAAGTCAGCGGGAAGGTGAAGTGGAGCAGCCAGCGGGAAGGCGAGGGGGAGAAGCCAGTGGAAAGGCAAGAAGAAGAAGCCATCGTGAAGGCAATGAGGAGAAGCCAGCGGGAAGGCGAGGAGTAGAAGCCAGCTGGAAAGCAAGGAGGAGAAGTCAGTGGAAAGGCAAGGAGAAGAAGCCAGCGTGAAAGCATGTAGAAGAAGCCAGCGGAAAGGGGAGGAAGAGAAGCCAGTGGGAAGGCAAGGAGAAGAAGCCATGCCGATCAGTCTCCCTGCCTACACTTCATTCACCCAGCTGCCCGACCCCCCCTACTGGCCTGTGCCCTGAATAAGAGGACTGGTGGAACCCACTTATCCATGGCCCTGTGTGACCGAACTACAACAAGGGGATTACAAAAAGCCCTGAGAGTCTATTATTGCTCAATGTGATGGGTAGGACACCTGCTGGTTAAAGTTAGAATTTTTCACCCAGAAGAAGCCAGCGGAAAGGGGAGGAAGAAAAGCCAGCGGAAAGGGGAGGAGGAGAAGCCAGTGCGAAGCGAGGAGGAGAAGCCAGTGGGAAGGCAAGGAGAAGAAGCCAGCGTTAAGGCAAGGAGGAGAAGCCAGTAGGAGGCGTGTATTTGAAGCTAGCGGGAAGGTGAGGAGGAGAAGCTAGCAGGAAGGCGAGGAGGAGAAGCCAGCGGGAAGGCGAGGAGGAGAAGCCAGCGGGAAGCGAGGAGGAGAAGCCAGTGGGAAGGCAAGGAGAAGAAGCCAGCGTGAAGGCAAGGAGAAGAAGCCACTAGGAAGGCGTGTAGAAGAAGCTAGCAGGAAGGTGAGGAGGAGAAGCTAGCAGGAAGGCGAGGAGGAGAAGCCAGCGGGAAGGCGAGGAGGAGAAGCCAGCGGGAAGGCGTGTAGAAGAAGCCAGCTGAAAGGCAAGGAGGAAAAGCCAATGGGAAGGCGAGGAGAAGAAGCCAGCGTGATGACATGGAGGAGAAGCCAGTGGGAAGGTGTGTAGAAGAAGCCAGCTGAAAGGCAAGGAGGAAAAGCCAATGGGAAGGCGAGGAGAAGAAGCCGACAGGAAGGCGAGAAGGAGAAGTCAGCGGGAAGGTGAAGTGGAGCAGCCAGCGGGAAGGCGAGGGGGAGAAGCCAGTGGAAAGGCAAGAAGAAGAAGCCATCGTGAAGGCAATGAGGAGAAGCCAGCGGGAAGGCGAGGAGTAGAAGCCAGCTGGAAAGCAAGGAGGAGAAGTCAGTGGAAAGGCAAGGAGAAGAAGCCAGCGTGAAAGCATGTAGAAGAAGCCAGCGGAAAGGGGAGGAAGAGAAGCCAGTGGGAAGGCAAGGAGAAGAAGCCATGCCGATCAGTCTCCCTGCCTACACTTCATTCACCCAGCTGCCCGACCCCCCTACTGGCCTGTGCCCTGAATAAGAGGACTGGTGGAACCCACTTATCCATGGCCCTGTGTGACCGAACTACAACAAGGGGATTACAAAAAGCCCTGAGAGTCTATTATTGCTCATTGCTCATGTGATGGGTAGGACACCTGCTGGTTAAAGTTAGAATTTTTCACCCAGAAGAAGCCAGCGGAAAGGGGAGGAAGAAAAGCCAGCGGAAAGGGGAGGAGGAGAAGCCAGTGCGAAGCGAGGAGGAGAAGCCAGTGGGAAGGCAAGGAGAAGAAGCCAGCGTTAAGGCAAGGAGGAGAAGCCAGTAGGAGGCGTGTATTTGAAGCTAGCGGGAAGGTGAGGAGGAGAAGCTAGCAGGAAGGCGAGGAGGAGAAGCCAGCGGGAAGGCGAGGAGGAGAAGCCAGCGGGAAGCGAGGAGGAGAAGCCAGTGGGAAGGCAAGGAGAAGAAGCCAGCGTGAAGGCAAGGAGAAGAAGCCACTAGGAAGGCGTGTAGAAGAAGCTAGCAGGAAGGTGAGGAGGAGAAGCTAGCAGGAAGGCGAGGAGGAGAAGCCAGCGGGAAGGCGAGGAGGAGAAGCCAGCGGGAAGGCGTGTAGAAGAAGCCAGCTGAAAGGCAAGGAGGAAAAGCCAATGGGAAGGCGAGGAGAAGAAGCCAGCGTGATGACATGGAGGAGAAGCCAGTGGGAAGGTGTGTAGAAGAAGCCAGCTGAAAGGCAAGGAGGAAAAGCCAATGGGAAGGCGAGGAGAAGAAGCCGACAGGAAGGCGAGAAGGAGAAGTCAGCGGGAAGGTGAAGTGGAGCAGCCAGCGGGAAGGCGAGGGGGAGAAGCCAGTGGAAAGGCAAGAAGAAGAAGCCATCGTGAAGGCAATGAGGAGAAGCCAGCGGGAAGGCGAGGAGTAGAAGCCAGCTGGAAAGCAAGGAGGAGAAGTCAGTGGAAAGGCAAGGAGAAGAAGCCAGCGTGAAAGCATGTAGAAGAAGCCAGCGGAAAGGGGAGGAAGAGAAGCCAGTGGGAAGGCAAGGAGAAGAAGCCATGCCGATCAGTCTCCCTGCCTACACTTCATTCACCCAGCTGCCCGACCCCCCCTACTGGCCTGTGCCCTGAATAAGAGGACTGGTGGAACCCACTTATCCATGGCCCTGTGTGACCGAACTACAACAAGGGGATTACAAAAAGCCCTGAGAGTCTATTATTGCTCAATGTGATGGGTAGGACACCTGCTGGTTAAAGTTAGAATTTTTCACCCAGAAGAAGCCAGCGGAAAGGGGAGGAAGAAAAGCCAGCGGAAAGGGGAGGAGGAGAAGCCAGTGCGAAGCGAGGAGGAGAAGCCAGTGGGAAGGCAAGGAGAAGAAGCCAGCGTTAAGGCAAGGAGGAGAAGCCAGTAGGAGGCGTGTATTTGAAGCTAGCGGGAAGGTGAGGAGGGAGAAGCTAGCAGGAAGGCGAGAGGGAGAAGAGCCAGCGGGAGAGAGAAGCGGCAGAGGAGGAGGAAGCAAGCAGCGGGAAGCGAGGAGGAGAAGCCAGTGGGAAGGCAAGGAGAAGAAGCCAGCGTGAAGGCAAGGAGAAGAAGCCACTAGGAAGGCGTGTAGAAGAAGCTAGCAGGAAGGTGAGGAGGAGAAGCTAGCAGGAAGAGGAGGAGGAGAGAAGCCAGCGGGAAGGCGAGGAGGAGAAGCCAGCGGGAAGAGGCGTGTAGAAGAAGCCAGCTGAAAGGCAAGGAGGGAAAAGCCAATGGAGAAGGCGAGAGGAGGAAGAAGCCAGCGTGATGACATGGAGGAGAGAAGCCAGTGGGAAGGTGTGTAGAAGAAGCCAGCTGAAAGGCAAGGAGGAAAAGCCAATGGGAAGGCGAGGAGAAGAAGCCGACAGGAAGCGGAGAAGGAGAGAGTCAGCGGGAAGGTGAAGTGGAGCAGCCAGCGGGAAGGCGAGGGGGAGAAGCCAGTGGAAAGGCAAAGAAGAAGAAGCCATCGTGAAGGCAATGAGGAGAAGCCAGTGGGAAGGCGAGGAGTAGAAGCCAGCTGGGAAAGCAAGGAGGAGAAGTCAGTGGAAAGGCAAGGAGAAGAAGCCAGCGTGAAAGCATGTAGAAGAAGCCAGCGGAAAGGGGGAGGAAAGAGAAGCCAGTGGGAAGGCAAGGAGAAGAAGCCATGCCGATCAGTCTCCCTGCCTACACTTGATTCCACCCAGCTGCCGACCCCCCCTACTGGCCTGTGCCCTGAATAAGAGGATGGTGGAACCCACTTATCCATGGCCTGTGCAGGGCCGCCATCAGGGGGGTACAGGCATTACATCTGTAAGGGGCCCGGGGGTCCCCAGGGGCCCGGATGGGAACCACCCTAAAAAAAAAAAAAAAAAAAAAAAATTTTAATTTTTTTTTTTTTTTTTTTTTAGGGGTCCGAAAGATCCCCAGGGGCCCGGAGGCCACCAAGGGCCCCAGACGGCAAGCCCTTTTTTTTATAATTTTTTTTTTTTTTTTTATAAAAAAAAATATATTTTTTTTTTTTATAAAAAAAAATTTTTTTTTTAATATATTTTTTAATTCTTTTTTTATTAAGGGCCAATTTTTTTTTCTTTTATTTTTTTAGAGGTCCCCAGGGGCCCGGAGGCCACCAGGGCCCAGATGGCAAGCCCTTTTTTTTCTTTATTTTTTTTTATAAAAAAAATATATTTTTTTATAAAAAAATATTTTTTTATAATATATTTTTTCTTTTATTTTTGTTATTAAAGGGCCAATTTTTTTTTTTTATTTTTTTAGAGGTCCGGAGGTCCACAGGGGCCCGGAGGCCCCAAGGGCACCGGATGGCAACCCCCCTTTTTTTTATTTATTTTCTATTAAAAAATATATAGATTTTTTAATATATTTTTATTTTATTTTTTTATTAAAGGGCCATTTTTTTTAGGGGTCTAGGGGCCCGTAGGCCACCAGGGCCCCAGATGGCAACCTCCTCTTTTTTTTATTTTATTTTTAATATATTTTTTTATAAAAATATATATTTTTTTAATATATTTTTCTTTTATTTTTTATTAAAGGGCCAATTTTTTTTCTTTTATTTTTTTAGGGGTCCGGAGGTCCACAGGGACCTGGAGATCCCCAGGGCCCCAGATGACAACCCCCCTTTTTTTATAAAAAAAATATATAATTTTTATATATTTTTTTATTTCTTTTATTTTTATATTTATATTATCCTTTTTTATATTTTTTTTTTTACTTTTTTATATTATTTTATTTCTTTTTTTTAATATATAGATGTATTTTTATTAAAGGGCTCAGAGGTCCCCAGGGCCCCATGTGTCAAACCCCCTTTTTTTATAATTGTATTTTTTATTTTTGTTTATATATTTTTTTTATATATTTTTTTTTATTAAAGGGCCCAGAGGTCCCCAGGGCCCTGGAAGGCAACCCCTTTTTTTTTTATATATAAATGTTTATTTATTTTTTATATATATATTTTTTTCTTTCTTTCTTTTTTTTTTAAAGGGCCCAGAGGTTTCTTTTTATTAAAGGGCCCAGAGGTCCCGAATGGAAAGCCCCCTTTTTTTTGTAATTTCCTTTTATAAAAAAAAAAATAACGTCCCCGGGGCCACAGTTGGCAACCACCCTTTTTAAAAAAAAAATATATATATATATATATATATATATATATATATCTTTTTTTTCTTTATATTAAAGGGCACAGAGGTACCCAGGGCCCCGGATGGCTACCCCCCTTTATTATATATATTTTTCTTTATTTCTTATTTTTGTAAAGGGCCCCCCCCCCCGCTTCTCAATTCGCGGCAGCAGCCCCCCCCCCCCCGCTTCTCAATTTCATGCGACAGCACCCCCCCCCCCCCGGTTCTCTGCACCAGGGGGCCCATGCCTGAAGCTGTGTAAGGGGCCCCAAAATTCCTGATGGCGGCCCTGGCCCTGTGTGACCGAACTACAACAAGGGGATTACAAAAAGCCCTGAGAGTCTATTATTGCTCAATGTGATGGGTAGGACACCTGCTGGTTAAAGTTAGAATTTTTCACCCAGCAGACAGGACAGGTGAATGAATGAATGAATGAAAACTTATATAGCGCAGCACATGCAAACTTAATCGCCTCTGGGCGCTTCAGGTAACGTCGTTCTGAGCACCAGACCAGCTCCCATCCTCTTCCATCAATACAGGATGATGGCAGCTCATGGGACAACAATCTAAGTGTCAACAGAATGGAAGGGATCTACACTTGGATAAGTTAAGTCTTTTACACACACAACAGCTTCCACCACATACTTTATCAGAAAAGGAAACGGATCCCTGTAGTTTCTGTAGAAATTCTGACGTTTAAGAAATGTCTGTAATACACGCTGCCACGCCAGACAGGGGTATGGCACAGATGAAGATCCAAAAGAGATGGGGATTCTTTAAGTTCTGGTTTAGAACTGTAGCGCCCATGTACTTCAAAGTACGGGTGCTAGTGAAATTTAATGGGATGATCAGAGTATAATTGACTCTGATCTCAATTCTGATTATTGCAGGGCTCTCTGTTTCAGCTTGGCTGTGCTGTGGGCTCATTCTGTCGTGCCTGGGGTGCAATAACACCCCAGGTTGATAGGTGGCAGCCGGGACTTGAGTGCTCTTACCAGCAGCCAATGGGGAGGCTTGGACCTCCCTGGGCATGCTGGGAGAGGGTACGTATGAGGCAGACGCCATCTTAGCGAGGTTAGTTTTTCTCCGCTGGGCTCCAGGAGTGTGGCACCCACCTTTAGGGTGACCACGTCACACGCCCCGAGCATTATGGCCTACCAGGTAGGGGCGTGGGTGCTACACGCTGTTCCTGGATTCTGGGCCATTCGGGCCTGGTACATCCGTGGAGGACGGGGACTCAGTGATCGACTCAGTTCCCACTTTGAAGATCCCAAGCAAGTTTAGCTGTTCGGTGGGGAGTCCAGTTGAGGATCGCCATTGAGAGGCTGGCGGTCCAACAGTATTGAGACGAACCATCGGGGATCGAGGTACTGAACACTAAGGGATTCATTTCTTTCTCGATGGGTACCTGGGCGACGTTAACTGAAGGATTCAGGCAAGAACTCTGTTTAGAAGGAGCTACTCTAAGTTCACAACCAGAGAGGACCTGTGGCAGAGGCCTTCTTCTGAAGTTCACCCCGAAGGAGTCAGTGAGAGAGACTTTCTCCTGAATTTCGAGCGATGCTCTGGCTGCCAGGTCAGTGAGAGAGGTCTGTCCAGGTACGCTATACGCACTCAGGCTGGTGTGGTTAAAAAGAAAACTGATTGCTGTCGGAGACAGGACTGTTTTCATATCCAAAGGCCCAAATCTGTTTTTCTCCCTCAAACTTTTGTCTACCCTTCCCTCACCCGTTGAACGTTTTTACCCGGCAGGGTAATGAAGAGCACATATAAAGAGACTTCCTATTGTGGACATTCCCTTATTGCTATTGCATTCATCGTTCACCCTCAGAGCCACGAAATAACATGCCATCTCATCATTACTCGGCAGCTCCTGCGGGGGTAGTGCTGCAGAACATTAGAGATGAAGCTAAAAGTGGATGTAAACCCCCAAAAAAAACATTTTTTTTTTTATGTCACAATGTAGAGTATAAGATTTCCTATCATCTGTGCCCAGGCTTGCCCCCACAGAGTTATTCCAGATCTGAGAAATCCTCTTTTATGTTCAGTAAAAATGAACAGCCTTCCAGATAAATCCCTGCCTAATTAAAAAGTCAGTTTTCTCTCTTCTTGCTTTGAGTGAGAGGTTATTTACATATCTAGCTAGGACATGTTTATCATATGTTATGTTATGTTTATCATAATATGAGGTGATATAACATCATAACACATCCTAGTAATATACAATGAACTTTGGATCACCTCTTGTTATGATAAACATGTCCAAGCTAGATTTGTAAATAACCTGTCACTGAAAGCAAGAAGAGAGAAACAGACTTTATAATTTGGCAAGTTTTTATCTGGAATTCTGTTAATTTACACTGAACTTTAACCACTTAAGGACCGCCTACTGCACATTTACGTCGGCAGAATGGCACGGCTGGGCACATCAACGTATATAGACGTTGATTTTAGTACCCAGCCGTGGGTCACGGGCGTGTGCCCACGGCGCGCTCCCGTGACCCGGTCCGAAGCTCCAGGACCGGGACCGCGGGACTCGCGGACCCGATTGCCGCTGCAGTGCGGCGATCCGTCCCTGGAGCTGAAGAACGGGGAGAGCCGTGTGTAAACACGGCTTCCCCGTGCTTCTCTGTGGCCGCACCATCGATCGCGTCATCCCTGTTATAGGGGGACGTGATCGATGACGTCACACCTACAGCCACACCCCCCTACAGTTGTAAACACACACACAGGGAACACTCAAATTCACAGCGCCCCCTTGTGGTTAACTCCCAAACTGCAACTGTCATTTCCACAGTAAACAATGCAATTTAAATGCACTTTTTGCTGTGAAAATGACAATTGTCCCAAAAATGTGTCAAAATTGTCCGAAGTGTCCGCCATAATGTCGCAGTCACGAAAAAAATGGCTGATCGCCGCTATTAGTAGTAAAAAAAAAACAGTATTAAAAATGCACCAAAACTATCCCTTATTTTGTAAACGCTATACATTTTGCGAAAACCAATCGATAAACTCTTATTGCGATTTTTTTTTACGAAAAATACGTAGAAGAATACGTATCGGCCTAAACTGAGGAAAAAAAATGTTTTTTTATTTCTTTTTTGGGGGATATTTATTATAGCAAAATGTAAAAAATATTGCATTTTTTTTCAAAATAGTCGCTCTATTTTTGCTTATAGCGCAAAAAATAAAAACCGCAGAGGTGATCAAATACCACCAAAGAAAGCTCTATTTGTGGGGAAAAAAGGACGCCAATTTTGTTTGGGAGCCACGTCGCACGATCGCGCAATTGTCAGTTAAAGCGACGCAGTGCCGAATCGCAAAAGGGGCAAGGTCCTTTACCTGCATTTTGGTCCGGGTCTTAAGTGGTTAAAAGAGGATTTCTCAGATCTGGATTTACTCTGTGTGGCAAGACTGGGCACAGATGATAGGAAATCTTATACTCTACATTGTGACATCAAAAAAAAATATATATTTTTTTGGGTTTACATCCACTTTAACGACTTTAAATATTGTTTAATGGGAGAAAAAGAAACAAGATATGAGTCCTCTGAGGAAGAAGGAACCCTCCAAACGTGTTACTGCAGGAGAGCCCTTTGTGATGTGTGTGCTCCTACATGGAATTAAGCTGATGGTTTTATGACCAGCTATGATACAAGCATTTCTTTGTTTTATTCATTAAAGGGGTAATTCCCCCAAAAACCTTTTTTTAACATTGATTGAGGCTCGTTATGTCAAGGGGAATCGGGTAGTTTTTTATTAGAAACGAAGCAGTACTTACCGTTTTACAGATGCATCGTCTCCGTCGCTTCCGGGTATGATCGTCTGGTCTGGGCGTGCCTATTTGATTGACAGGCTTCCGACGGTCGCATACATCGCGTCACGAGTAGCCGAAAGAAGCCGAGCGCCGGTGCGGCTCTATACTGCGCCTGCGCACCCTCGTTCGGCTACTTTCGGAAAATCGTGACGCAATGTATCCGACCTCGGAAGCCTGTCAATCAAATAGGAACGCCTAGACCCGGAGACCATACCCGGAAGCGTCGGAGACGATGCATCTCTAAACGGTAAGTACGGCTTCATTTCTAAAAAAAAAACACCCGATTCCCCTTGACATAACGAGCCTCAATCAATGTTAAAAAAAGGTTTTTGGGGGAACTACCCCTTTAAAGACCTTTATTGGGGATAATGCACTAGGCACGTGCGCTCTCTTTTTTGTTTTATGTTTTTAGGGTCCAATTCAATGTATCATAAACCAGGCGTTACAGTAAAACCAGAACCAGGAAGTGCAGACCTAGTAAACCAGATTTAGACCCCCCCCCCCCCCCCCCCCCCATCCGACTTACTTTACGATGCTGCTAACATTTTACCATCTTCTGCTATGAAGGTTTATTGGACTTTACTACACCATACAGGACAAGAGAAGTGACATTTCACAGTTGGTGTCCATATCAGAATAATAGAAAAATAATAACAAAATGCCCATAAATGTGGGTTATGTGGACATGTGACACCCGCTTGGCCCTTATCTCCAGTTTTATTGTGACAAAGGAAGATACTTTTTTTATTTCAAGTTTTTACAGCGATTGGAGGCGTTCCTGCCCGGGGAGGGTTTCGGAATGAGGGTATATATATATATATATACAGTTTATATGTATTGGGCAGAACTGGTCAGGTGAGATCCACAGAAGAATTGGTTCCTCAGTGAGGACAGCGGCAGGACAGAGGTGAGTGATGATCTGTCAGGACCACTTACTGGAGACATTCCCCCCTTTCCACTCTTCTCATTTATTCTTTGCTTATTTTACTGGAATTTGTCAAATTGTGCTTATAAATGTAGTATTGAAGACAGCAGTGCTGGTGTGGAGCATTGTCCCAAAGGTATGGAAAGTTGTCTCCAGGCATGGAATGTTGTACCCAGAGATGGAGCATTGTCTCCAGGCATGGAATGTTGTACCCAGAGATGGAGTATTGTCTCCAGGCATGGAATGTTGTACCCAGAGATGGAGTATTGTCTCCAGGCATGGAGCGTTGTACCCAGAGATGGAGCATTGTCTCCAGGCATGGAATGTTGTACCCAGAGACGGAGCAGTGTCTCCAGGCATGGAATGTTGTACCCAGGGATGGAGTATTGTCTCCAGGCATGGAATGTTGTACCCAGAGATGGAGTATTGTCTCCAGGCATGGAATGTTGTACCCAGAGATGGAGCATTGTCTCCAGGCATGGAATGTTGTACACAGGGATAGAGCATTGTCTCTAGGCATGGAATGTTGTACCCAGGGATGGAGCATTGTCTCCAGGCATGGAATGTTGTACCCAGGATGGAGCATTGTCTCCAGGCATGGAATGTTGTACACAGGGATAGAGCATTGTCTCCAGGCATGGAATGTTGTACACAGGGATAGAGCATTGTCTCTAGGCATGGAATGTTGTACCCAGGGATGGAGCATTGTCTCCAGGCATGGAATGTTGTACCCAGGGATGGAGTATTGTCTCCAGGCATGGAATGTTGTACCCAGGGATGGAGCATTGTCTCCAGGCATGGAATGTTGTACCCAGGGATGGAGTATTGTCTCCAGGCATGGAGCGTTGTACCCAGGGATGGAGCATTGTCTCCAGGCATGGAATGTTGTACCCAGAGATGGAGTATTGTCTCCAGGCATGGAATGTTGTACCCAGAGATGGAGTATTGTCTCCAGGCATGGAATGTTGTACCCAGAGATGGAGTATTGTCTCCAGGCATGGAATGTTGTACCCAGGGATGGAGTATTGTCTCCAGGCATGGAGTATTGTCTTCTGGCATGGAATGTTGTACCCAGGGATGGAGTATTGTCTCCAGGCATGGAGCGTTGTACCCAGGGATGGAGCATTGTCTCCAGGCATGGAATGTTGTACCCAGAGATGGAGTATTGTCTCCAGGCATGGAATGTTGTACCCAGAGATGGAGTATTGTCTCCAGGCATGGAATGTTGTACCCAGAGATGGAGTATTGTCTTCAGGCATGGAATGTTGTACCCAGGGATGGAGTATTGTCTCCAGGCATGGAGTATTGTCTTCTGGCATGGAATGTTGTACCCAGAGATGGAGTAGTGTCCCCATGAAATGAAGAATTTCCCCCAAAATGGATTACTGTCCCAGGAATAGGCTCTCTGAGATGGATTATTGCCCTCTGGGACAGAGAATTATCCCCAGGGATGCAATACTGTCCTCTGGGATGGAACATTATCCTCTGGGATGGAACATTATCCTCTAAAATGAAGCATTGTCCCCGGGAAGGTATACTGCACCTCAATGATTACAACATCGCTTCTGTCCCTGGGATGGTAAATTGCCACCTGGGATTGTTCCCCCCCCCCCCCTGGGATATAATATTGACCTCTGTCTTAGAGCATCATTCTTGTGGGATGGAAAAATTGCCCTTTGGGATAGAACATTGTTCCATAGGCTGGAATCGGCCACAAGGATGTCACAGAGCAGCCCCATCCTCCTCTTCTCAGGTCCTTCCCATGGGTGCTTCTAGCCCCTCCCTCCTGCCAAGAGCCCACAAGCAGCTTACTATGGGGGGCCACCCGAGCAGGATCACTCCCAAACAGCTGCTCTCGATGTCTATTCACAAACACAGCACAGCTTGGCCCCTTTGCTTCTATCCACACCTCCCAACATTCTGAGATGGGAATGAGGGACACCTACTAGCGAACGTATGCAGGCATAGGACACGCCCCCTGTCAAACCCCTTTAAAGGACAATTAACCCAACAAAAAGGTTCATTATATCCACAAGTGCTTTTTATTACCACTACTAGTCCTTTCTATTGGCTTTAAAAATGTACAAATGCAGTCATTTAGAAATCAGATGAAAGGTTTAGCACTGGGAAACACTTTTTGAAAGATAAAAAGTGCATTTTATATACAACTATATGGATCAGACCAACATGAGGGGGGAATGAGGGACAGCGGGACTTTGTTCCACATCAGGGACAGTTGGGAGCTATGGCTATTTCCTCATTGGCCCACTGCTTGGGATTGACATTGAGCCGACGGCTCCCTCTGCTGTCTCAGGGAATGAGGAGGAAGAGACCGGGAGAGCTGAGGCTCTCAGGCACATCACTGGATCAAGATGGGGCTCAGGTAAGTTTTGAGGGGGGCTGCAGGGTGATCCAGCAAGCCAAATGTTTTTTTTACCTGTTTTTTTTATCTTCATACATAGAATGCAACCTTGAGCCTTTACAACCACTGTAATAAGATTGCACTCCGGTAGATCGACTTTTATTATAGGCAGTTGTCAGCTACACATTCCTTTCCTGGAGATGATCTTCTCTGTCATTCCCCTCTGCTGAGCGCAATCAAACCTCTACTAAAACAGTCAGGGGTTCTGTTCTTCAACAGCACAGCTAGTCAGGTGTATTCACTATTAACCACTTAAAGCGGAGCTCCACCCTGATTTTTTATTTTATTTTTTAAATCTAAAAAAAAAAAAAAATACTCACCCTAAATAGGCTGTTGCTATGCGGAAGTCCCGAATCTGCCCTCATGATCCGCGGTGCGGTTTTCTTCCTCCTCCTCTTCTCTGTCTCTTCTTGTGAATGGGCCGCGCTGCATTCTGGGAACTGTGTGTATCCCAGAAAGCAGCCGGACCATTCACAAAGCGCCGCGTCGCTCGCACATGCGCAGTAGGAAACGGGCAGTGAAGCCGCACGGCTTCACTGCCTGTTTCCCTGACTGTGGATGGCGGTGCCGGGATCGAGGATGGGCATCGGCGGGGGCCGTCAGCGCGGGCGCCTAGGGCAGGTAAGTGTCCTTATTCAAAGTCAGCAGCTACACTGTTAGTAGCTGCCGACTTTGAAAAAAAAAAATGCGGGTGGAGCTCCGCTTTAAGGACCGGTAGGATTTGCCCCCCTAATGACCGGGCCATTTTTTGCGATTTGGTACTGCATCGCTTTAACTGACAATTGCGCGGTCATGCGACGTGGCTCCCAAACAAAATTGACGTCCTTTTTTCCCACAAATAGAGCTTTCTTTTGGTGGAATTTGATGACCAATTTTGAAAAAAATAAATAACATTTTTTTTTTTTGCTATAATAAATAACCCCCAAAAAATGTAAAAAAAAAAACAACAAATTTCATCATCAGTTTAGGCTGATACGTATTCTTCTACAAATGTATATTAATTGGTTTGCCCAAAAGTTATATCGTCTACAAAATAGGGAGTAGATTCATGGACTTTTTTTTTTACTAGTAATGGCGGCGATCAGCAATTTTTAGCGGGACTGCGACATTGCGGCGGACAGATCCGACACTTTTTTGGGCCCATTGACACTTATACAGTGTCGTAGAATCTCTGATCTCTTCCAGTCTAATGGTAACCTTCGAGGCCAAAGATGACTGACATCCTTCTTTAAGTGGTGGGTTGTGAGGCAAAGTAACATTGGGCCGGATTCAGAAAGACTTTACGGCGGCGTTTCAAAAGATACACCGTCGTAAGTACAAATGTGCGCCGTCGCATCTTTGCGCCGATTCACAAAGCAAGATACGCCGAAAAACATGGCTTCAGTCGTCCGACGTAACTTGCCTACGCCAGCGTATCGTGGGCCCATAGTTACGCTGGACGCATTCGACGTTCCCATTAAAAATATGCAAATGAGTAAGATACGCCAATTGAGGAACGTAGATGCGCCTGGCGCATTAATATAGGCGTTTTGCGTAAGGCTTACGTCCGGCATAAAGTTACCCCTGCTATTTGAGGCGTAGCTAATGCAAAGATATGGGCCAGGGAACGACGCCGTCGAATTTTACGTAATTTACGCCGTTAACGTAGTACGTGAATAGGGCTAGGCGTAGGTTACGTTCACACGCCTTAGGCATTGTGCGCCGACGTCACTTAGGGAGCTTTTTCGACGTGATTCTGAGCATTAGCATGGGGTCACGCTTAATTTAAAGACATGACGCCCACCTCCTTCCTACTTTAAATTACGCGGGCTTACGCCGGCCAATTTACGCTACGCCGCCGTAACTTAGGGAGCAAGTGCTTTGTGAATACGGCACTTGCCTCTCTAAGTTGCGGCGGCGTAGCGGAAAGAAGATACGCTACGCCCGCACAAAGATACACCTCTGTACGTGAATCTACCCCTAAGTTTATAAACATTGATCAGGCGGGAGATAGAGAGTAGTGTTGCTCATGAATATTCGCATTGCGAATATTCCCTACGAATATTGCATATTAGAGTATTCGCGAATAACGCGAATATCGCGGCGAATATTCGCTATTTCGAATATTCGAATGTTTTACATTTTTTTTTAGAACAGATCACATCCTAGAGATCCCCATCGACGTCTAAAAGCATTGCTGGTATGATTAGAGACCTTGGGCCGAGTAGCTGCAGCGCTTATTTTATATTGCCGAAAAATCGCAATGCGATTATTCGGCAAATAGCGATATCGCGCGATTATTTTATATTGTAATATATCACGAATATTCTGAGCCAATCAGAGTACTCCATTCCGCATTTCTCGAAATTTCGAAATTATTTTGTATTGTAATATATCACGAATATTCTGAGCCAATCAGAGTGCTCCTTCCGCATTTGCCGAATATTCGCAATTATTGTGTATTGTAATATATCACGAATATTCTGAGCCAATCAGAGTGCTCCTTCCGCATTTCTCGAATATTCGCAATTATTGTGTATTGTAATATATCACGAATATTCTGAGCCAATCAGAGTGCTCCTTCCGCATTTGCCGAATATTCGCAATTTTTTTATATTGTAATATATCACGAATATTCTGTGCCAATCAGAGTGCTCCATTCCGCATTTCTCGAATATTCGCAATTATTTTATATTGTAATATATCACGAATATTCTGTGCCAATCAGAGTGCTCCATTCCGCATTTCTCGAATATTCGCAATCGCAATTCGCAATCGCATTCGCATTCGCGATAGCGAAAATTCGCAATCATTTCATTTAGAAAATATATCACGAATATTCGTATTTTAGCGAAT
>JAJQKJ010000591.1:0-85544 GCA_029574335.1 Rana kukunoris
CCTCACCACCAGTCCAAGATATTGACCTTTTAGGTACACAGCACTGTCACACTGGGTGGTGGGGCGAGGGAGAGGAGGAGGAGAGTGTTCACAGGTTGTCTTTAGGTTGTGTTCCTTGAGTGTTACAGGAAGACACAGACATTTTATTGTTTGTTTGATATGGACAACATTGTTGGATCGTTGTGACCGTGTGGTGACCTTCGTCTAATGTCTATGGCTTGCTTTAGATTTTGCACAAGGAATAAGAAGACACAAGCAGACCCGTTAAAACTCGTAAAACATGTGAAAAAAAAAACAATGCTGTTACAGTGCCTTGAAAAAGTATTCATACCCCTTCAAATTTTCTAAATTTTCATGTTACAACCAAATTTTTATTTTTATTTGGATTTTATGTGATAGACCAACAAAAAGTGGCAAATAATTGAGAAGTGGATGAAGATTATAAATGGTTTTCAATTTTTTTTACAAATAAATATGTGAAAAGTGTGGGGTGCAATTGTATTCAGCCCCCCAGAGTCAATACTTTGTAGAACCACCTTTCACTGCAATTACAGCTGCAAGTCTCTTTTTGGGGATGTCTCTACCAGCTTTGCACATCTAGAGAGTGACATTTTGCCCATTCTTCTTTTCAAAATAGCTCAAGCTCTGTCAGATTGGATGGAGGAGAGAGTCTGTGAACAGCAATTTTCAAGTCTTGCCACAGATTCTCAATTTGATTTAGGTCTGGACTTTGTCTGGGCCATTCTAACATGAATATGCTTTGATCTAAACCGTTCCGTTGTATCTGTGGCTGTATGTTTAGGGTCGTTGTCCTGCTGGAAGGTGAACCTTCACCCCAGTCTCAGGACTTTTGCAGAGTCTAACTGAATTTGGCTCCATCCCTCTTCCTATCAACTCTGACCACCTTCCCTGTCACTGCTGAAAAGCATCCCCACAAGACGATTCTGCCACCACCATGTTTCACAGTCTGGATGTTGTGTTCAAGCATGTGCAGTGTTAGTTTTCCACCACACATAGCGATTTGCTTTTAGCCGCTCCCCCCCCCCCCGCCCCGTCTTCTTGCAAACTGCAAACAGGACTTCTTATGGCTTTCTTCTTGCCACTCTTCTATAATGGCCAAATTTGTTGAGTGCACGATTAAGAGTGTTCCTGTGGACAGATTCTCCCACCTGAGCTGTGGATCTCTGCAGCTCCTCCAGAGTTACCATGGGCCTCTTGTCTGCTTCTTAAGATTAATGCTCATCTTGCCAGGCCTGTCAGTTTAGGTGGATGGTCATGTCTTGGTACAGTAGATGCAGATACTGTTGTAGCCCCTAAATCTGTCTGTACATATCCTAAAAGAGTCTGTATTTTTCATGTTGATGTGATAAGATAATGGAAAGCATTGTTCTAAACTTGGCCACATGGGCCTCAGAAGCTAGCCAAAGCAATCAATGAAATTATACCACAAGATCTGTCAATCATAAACTATGTTGAAGAAATCTTATGCCATTTATACATTTTATTAAGCGTAACAAGGCTTAAAGTGACCATTTAGGGGCAGAAGGCTTGTCTAACAACAGACATCTCTATGGTGCAGGGCAGGAATGCAATGCACTGAAATGTGAGCTATATTGGGACTTTTGTCATTCTTCTTTTCTGTTCTCTAATTTCCTGTAACAGGGTAAAGATCGGGGCGACCAGCTCCAAAGTCAGAAATATTGTTTAAATTAGCACTTGGCCAGAACTTTAAGATGTCAGCTGTCTAGCTTTTAATAAAATAAGGAAAACATGACAAATATTGAAATCTTAGCTATTAATATTTTTGAAGGGTGTGGGTAAACTTAAAGTGATATAATAAACCCTTCAATTAATATTTTATTTCTGAAAATTAACTTTAAATTGTTTTGTAAAAAAAAGGGGGGATAAATTGTTCCTGCACACATTTTCCTAAATAGTTTGTTAATAAATTAAAGGAAGTGGTTGTCTATAATTTACCATGGATAGAAACAAGTATTGAAAAGAACATTTATTAAGTTCATTCATAGGAATTAAAGGATATTGAAGTGTTGTGCATGGCAGCCCATTGTATTCCAGTTGCAGGTTTTCCTGTGCAGATTTGAAACTAAGCTAACACCTGATTGGTTGATAAGGCTAACAACATTCAAGTTTTTTCAATAAAACAGTACAAAGCTGAGATGTAAAGGGCAGTAGCCTATAACAACAAAATGCTTTTTAACTTGTTGATGTTAGATTGCTGTAAAAAATATGTTTTTGATTTATAGGTTGTAATAGGCTGTCTTACCTTGAAAAGGCACCTGCACAATATTAGGACCAAATAAGAAGACCCCATTGACTGTGTTAGGCCGTGTACACACAATCGGTCTAAAACGATGAAACTGGACTGAAGTCCAGTTTCATTGGTCCAAACCGACGTGTGTGTACGGCCCATCGGTCTGTCGTCCTTCGGACCAAAGTTTTAAAACTTGTGTTAAAATCGGACTGATGGACGCCTGACCATCGGTCTAAACTAATCGTTAGTATGCAAAGGCATCGGTTCAAAAACCCACGCATGCTCAGAATCAAGTCGACGCATGCTTGGAAGCATTGAACTTCGTTTTTTCAGCACGTCGTTGTGTTTTACGTCACCGCATTCTGACACGATCGGTTTTTGAACTGATGGTGTGTACGCACATCAGACCATCAGGCCACTTCAGCGGTGACCCGATAAAACGGTCCGTCGGACCATTCTCAATCGGTGGACCGATCGCGTGTACTCCCGGCCTTATTGTTACTGAATTGCAAGTTAAGAGCAGACATATTCGCAAACAGATTTAATGGAGTTTATTTACTAAAGAGAGCAGTGAATGTTCATTTTGCAAAGCTGATGTTCACTGAGCTAATTGCCAAAGGTGAAAGTGAGTTCCATTTTAACACCCACTTAAGGAAATGATAAAAAAATAAAAAATAGGATTTTTTTGCATGCGATTGATGGACTGAAACTACCTCAACTTTACCTTATTTACACAGTCACTGAGTGTTTACTAAGTGAACAGTACTCATTTTGTAAATCCACTTCAATATATTTTACTGGGTGCTTAAAGTTTGAATCATGACTCAAAGATTAATTGAATCTGCTGTCAATTAGCCGTCAAAACTAACAAAACAAACTTAAAGTTAAAACAGTAATGAACCCAAAAAATAAATATTGCAGCTAACAAAATCTTAAATGTGGTGGCTTTATAAGTTCCTTTTCAGCACTGTTCTTTATTTTTATTTGGTGATCCGGTCAGAACCACACTTCCTGTTTTATAGTATCTCCACTTCAGATGAAGGAGAAACAGGGACAAATTGGACAGCCTTGTGAGTCTGGGGAGAAGGCAGTGATAGATGCCCTAGCAGATTTAGATGGACTTAACTAACAATTTAAAGCTGAACTCCAGCTAACACTTATTAACCACTTCTAGCCTAGCCTATAGCAGAATGACGGTTGGGCGGTGGTTCAGTTATCCTGACTGGGCATCATATAACATCCAACAGGATAACTGCCAGCGTGCGCCTGTGTAGCGGTGTGTCAGACTACACAGGTCGCCGTGCTGCGCGTCCCCAATGGCAATTATCCTGCTGGACATTATACACCGATCTCGGTAAACAGCCTCTGAAGGAGGCTCTTTACTACGTGATCAGCCATGTCCAATCATGGCTGATCACGGTGTAAACAGGAAGACAATTTTCAGTTTTTCCTCACTCGCTTCTGACAGGCGTGAGGAAAGGAGAGCCAATCAGCTGCTCTCCTGACAGGGGAGTCTGTGCTGATTGTTTATTAGTGCTGCCCCCCCCCCCCCCCCGCGGATGCCCACACTGGACCACCAGGGATGCTACCAGGACCACCAGGGATCCCACAACAGATGGATGACCAGGGATTCCATCTTGACCACCAGGGATGCTAGTAAGTGCCCAAATAATGCCAATTAGTGCCCACACATCCACATCTTGCCATCAGAGCCAAAAATGATTGCCAGCCAGATGTCTCCTCATCAGTGAGGCCCAGCAGTGCCACCCATCAGTGGTTAATCAGTGCCACCCATGAGTGTCCATCAGTGCCACTTATCAGTCCCCATCCATGCCCAGCTATCAGTGCCAATCAGTGCCCCATGCCACCCATAAGTACCCATCAGAGCAGCCTTTCAGTGCCAATTAGTGCCCACACATCTTTCCAGTCAGTGCCAAAAATGATTGCCTGCCAGATGTCTCCTCATCAGTGAAGCCCATCAGTGCCATCCATCAGTGTCCATCAGTGCCACCTATCAGTCCCCATCCATGCCCACCTATCAGTGCCTATCCATGCCACCTATCAGTGCCACCCATACGTACCCATCAGAGCAGCCTTTCAGTGCCCACCAGTGACGCCTATCAGTGCCCATCAGTGATGCCTATCAGTGCCCATCAGTGGTGCATACCATTGCTATCTATCAGTGCCCATCAGTGCCACCTATCAGTGTCCATCAGCAGTGCCCATCAGTGCCACCTCATTGGTGTCACCTTATCAGTGCCCATTAGTGCTGCCTTATCATTGCCCATCAGTGCAGCCTCATCAGTGCCCGTCAGTGAAGGAGAAGGCTTACTTATTTCCCAAATTTTACCTAACCGAAACAAAGAAAAAACTTTTTATTTTCAAAATTTTCCCGGAGGAGATCCAACATCAATCACAATGAACGCTGTCCTGCACAAAAAACCCACCCTGAAAGACCCCACTGATGGGCGATCGCATTCCGAGGGCAGGTCGGTGTTCAAAGTGCCTCATTTGAGTGAGAGTACCTGCACACTGTTTTTTTTTAAACTGGCAATTCTCTTACTTACATCCTGCTGACATCCGATGAGTCATGGCTGTGAAGGAGGCGGCTGCCATGGCTCCCTAAAGCGATAACAAAGGCTTGTTTTAAAAAAAAAATCGAACATGTTATACTTACCTACTCTGTGCAGTGGTTTTGCGCAGAGCAGCCCAGATCTTCCTCTTCTCGGGTCCCATGCTGGCGCTCCTGGCGTCTCTCACCTGCCAGATGCCCCCACAGCAAGCAACTTGCTCTGGTTGCATAGAAGCAGGCACAATCCTGACCCGCAGCTGTGTGTGTCCATTTACACACGGAGCCGTGGGTCTGCCTCACCTCTTTGATGCCAAAATCAGGTGTGCGAGTCCCTGGAGAGGCAAGGCTCTCGTGGACATCTCTGGATCGAGAGGGGGCTCAGGTAATTATTGGCGTGTGTGTTTTTTTTTATTTTATGCATGAAGGTGAAATCCTTGTGACGTTACAACTACTTTAACAACCAGGCTATTCCGAATACATGAACTGAATACCGAAGATACAAAATTGATTTTTATTTGTCTTAACCCTCTAACTGACACTTTTGCTTGACTGAGTGATCTGTTCAAGGAAGTTAAAATATAACAGACCTAAAGCGTAACTAAACCTCCAGAAATACTTATCTCCACCTTCCAACAATGCGGCGGTTACATCCCTCGTTGGCTACTGTTTCCTCTCCCCGGCCAGTTCCGGGTGCCAGGTCTTCGCCTCTTGATTGACCGGGGAAATGACGTTATCCTGTGCATGCACACAGAAATCTGCCATTTCGGCACAGCCAGTGTGTCCCAAAAAAATGTACGCTGAGATGCGCATGCTCAGGTTAGTGTATATTCTATAGAAGCTTGCAAGCAGGCAGATACGTAATAGCATGTCTCTTCCAGGGGCAGACTGACAACTCATGGGGCCCCCGGGCAATAGAAGATTATGAGGCTCCCGGGCTTACAGATGGCCACCAAGCCAGGTGGCAGTACAGAGGCGGGGCAGCTAAAATCTCAGGATTTTCACATCAAAAGCATGTAGGTTTTGGACATATCAGGGACAGATGTAAAAAAAAACACAGATTTGTACATACTGTCCCTGTTTTTAATGAGCCTGGCAACCCTGATGGGGCCCCCTAGTGGCATGGGGCCCTCGGGCAGTGCCCGAGTTCCTCAATGGTCAGTCCGCCCCTGGTCTCTTCTGCTCACAATTTTTACTACTTAAGTTTAGTTCAACTTTTGGCTGGCTATACAATGATTTAAATTTATTTGGGCTAGTAGGGATTGGGCGTATTTTAATCAGTATGTGGGCTCTCCTGCTCAACAGAAGTCATTGTGTCGAAGGGACAAGCAGGAACATTTTCCAATGATCAGTTGCTGCTGATCAGTATATTCTGATATTGGTGGTTGGGGCTGCTGCTGTCAGAATACAATGACCTGGTTGGGGATCTTCCGTGCACCTCGTTGTTGTGGATGGAGGAATTTGCGGGTTTTGTTTGTTCAGCTCACTGGCTGAATGTAACAAAAAAGCTATGTATGGACGATTTTACTGGCTGTATCACCAGGTCAGGTGACAATAAAGAAAAAAAAGATAAAATAAATGAAAAAAAAAAAACAGCTGGGTTAATACAACTTTAACTAACATTACCACCACACAGGCTTACAATGTCTAGAAAACCATCATAGAACCAGTTCTAATGCCTAATATGTCAGTATGGTCAGATGTAGCAGATAACACATTGATTTTTAGTGTTAATAGTATTATGGAGTTTTATAAAATATTTTACCACATTGACCTCATAAGCCCCTAAAGAAACACTAAGGTGATGGTTTACTAAAGGACTAAAGACTGCTAAGGTATTAAATTGTACCAAAAATGTCATGATATATATATATATATATATATATACATACTGTATAAACACCCCATTTTACATTGTAAACCTTAACACACTTTTAGGCAAACTGTTCCTTACAAGTAGCCATGGATTTTTAAATAGCATGTTCTATTTAACGAATGACAAAAGAACTTTTGCCCTTCATATGGTTCAAATCCACTCTGTACACTTGCCAATAGCTTTTAAAGGCACGTTTAATGAGGCTGAACAAAATCACTTATAGCCTGTAGGTATAGAAGAGAATGTAATTAATCATGGAAGGTGAGCCCTTTCAGGTACAATCAGGTACAAGACATTTGAGTATACCATTAAAGATGATTTTTACATTCTAAAAGGGCATTGCTTGTGTAAATAACAAACAATGACATAACAATGAAATGAGCATTAATATATCGAATGTTGCCCAAAAATATAGCAGTTATGCTGCTAAGGTGTATACTTTCTAAAATACATTATAATTACATATGAAGATCTTAGAACATGTATATTCTATTCTATTAAGTATACAGTGGAACCTTGGATTATGAGCAAAATCTGTTCCAGGAGAATGCTTGTAATCCAAAGCACTCACATATCAAAGCGAGTTTCCCCATAGAAGTCAATGGAAACAAAGATCATTTGTCCCACATTGATTTCTACGGGATGCAATACCACATATGGCCAGAGTTCAGGGGCACCGGAGAGCCCTGGAAATACTCAAGGACAGCACGGCTGATCTCGGGAACTGAGTATTTCCGAGTGTTTCAGAGTGCTTCGGAGTGGTTTCCAAGTATTTCCGAACGGCTCCAAACCGTTCCAGGTGTTACCGGCGCCCCCGCACCTCTGGCCAAATGCGGTACTGCACACCCCATTAGCTTGAATTCTGCTCCTTTTGCGAGACAACACTGGCAAACTGAGTCAGGATTTAAAAAACAAAGTTGCTCATCTTTTAAAACGCTCATTAACCGCGTTACTCGTAAACCAATGTTCCACTGTATATCAAGATTATATCGCAAGATTGCAGCTTGTAGAACAACAAACACAGCTCAAACACAGCTCACTTGTATCAAGTACTGAAATATGTAATAAAAGAATAATAATACTGGGAAAACTAAAAAATATTTTTTCCTTTTTTAGAATAGAGGAAGATGTGAGAACACATTTTGCCCAGTGATAGAAGTAGAGATGTCCCTATATAATATCAAACTAATAAACATGATCAAATTAAATGCTATCCAAATAATTGACAGTAATGACTTCATTATTATAAGTCTACTATAGTGCAGCTTTATAGTACATAGGGACATAATTACCATTAGACACATTAGACAGCATAGTAAAGAGTCAGATTTTCCCTCTATTGATATTAAGTGCAGATATATATTTTTGTTGCAAGGGATGCCTAAAATCTGACTTGTGTGCAGATTTCTAAGAAAATCAGCGAGCCAATCACACAAGCAGGAAATGACATATTTGGGGGTGTTCTGCACACCATTTGCGTACAGAACGCCTCCAGGTAGCAATATTGCTTTTTTATTTTACAGAAAAGAACAGAGCTGCAGATTGAAAAGGAAAGGTCATTTTAATAACATTCAATTACAGTATCACTTGAGTCACAATTTATTACACTGTATCATTATTTAAAAAAAAAAAATTAATTTGCATTTTTTTACCCTTTAACTGACAAAAGAGGAGCAGCTGAAGTCACGCTCTGTCTGCTGATGTGTGTGTGCACCTACAAATAACTACATATACACAGCCATAACAGAAATTCTTCTTGTATAACCATGACAAGCTGTGTTAATTCTGCCCTCCATCCACTAGAGGGCGTCCGGCCGACATGATATACAAGAGACTCAGAGTTAAAATGTAGAGGATTGTGGGAGGTTTAGTTTGCTGAAGAGACTGAGCTATCACCACAGGTTTGCTGGAAACTACAGTTCCCAAGAGAAGGAGATTATAGGGTGGAGCTGGAGTAGTTTTCCCAGGCTGAGAGAGGAAGAAGGCTTTTTTTTGTGGAGATACAATGACTGGGACAGTCTGTTACCCACCTGAGCTCAGTGAGGACAGTTAGCAGGTGATCAATATTTGAGATTAGTGGAGGCAGAATAGACACTATTCTATGACCTTGGAGTACGAGCCGGACTGTGGGGGGCCTGCTGTGCAGCTAAAGAGGTGGATGCTTAGAACACCAATAGAGAGAGAGAGACAGAGAGAGAGAGAGAGAGAGAGAGAGAGGGAAACCCCTTTGCCAAGCAATTGGACTGAGATCCTCTGCTTACACAGGACTGGTGAGCAGGGCCATCTTAATAGCATCATGGGCCCCTCGGCAAAGTAATGCTATGGGGCCCCTACAAGGTTGCCCCAATTTACGCACCTACTCTAAAGAATGGATGTGCAATATTTCTACTTTACAGTGTGTCACTTGCCACCGTCCCCTGTCACCAGATTCAGCGTTTCACTTGCCACCAAATTCAGTGTGTCACTCGCCACCGTCACCTGTCGCCAGATTCAGCATGTCAATTGCCACCCATCCCCTGCCACCAGATTCGGCGAGTCACTTGCCACTGTCACCTGCCACAAAATTCAGCATGTCACTTGCCACTGTCACCAGATTCAGCTTGTTACTTGCCATAGTCACCTGTCACCAGATTCAGCATGTCTGGAAGTGGGAGAAGGAAGGGGGAAAAGGAGGGGGAGAAGGAGGGGGAGAAGAAAGGGGAGGTAGAAGGAAGGGGGAGAGAAGGGGGAGAAAAAAGGGGGGGAGAGAGAAGGAAGTAAGGGGGGGAAGAAAGGGGGAGAAGGGGGGGAGGTGGGGGAAAGAAGGAATGTGAGGGAGAAGGAAGGGAGGAGAAGAAAGGGGAGGGGGAAAAGGAAGGAAAGGGGGGAGAAGAAAGGGGAGGGGAAGGAAGGGGAGGGGGGAGAAGGAGGGGAGAGAAGAAAGAGGGGGAGAAGGAAGGGGAGGGGAGAAGGAAGGCGGAGAAGAAAGGGGGAGGTGGGGGAGAGAAGGCAGGGGGAGGTGGGGGAGAGAAGGAAGGCGAGGGAGAAGGAAGGGGGGAAAGAAGGGGGGAGGTGGGGGAGAGAGGGAAGATGAGGGAGAAGGAAGGGGGAGAAGGAGGGAGAGAAGGGGGAGGTGGAGGAGGGAAGGGGATGTGGAGGAGAGAAGGGGGAGGTGGGGGAGAGAAGGAAGGCAAGGGAGAAGGAAGGGGGAGAAGGAGGGGAGAGAAGGGGGGAGGTGGGGGAGAGAGGGAAGGCAAGGGAGAAGGAAGGGGAGGGGGAGAAGAAAGGGGGAGGTGGGGGAGAGAAGGCAGGGGGAGGTGGGGGAGAGAAGGAAGGCGAGGAGAAGGAAGGGGGGAGAGAAGGAGGGGGGAAGAGAAGAAGGGGGGAAGAGAAGGAGGGGGGGGAAGGAGGGGGAGAAGGAGGAGGAGGGTGTCTGGTCACAGTGCTCACTTACTTGAATGGTCCCTGGGCTCTCAGTCAGTGACTTCTCTTATTCTTGTAGTCTTTCACTCTTTAATCTTCCCGCCCCGGCGCCCCCTCATCCCCTTCACAGACATGCAGGGAGAGAGGGGCGGGAGAAGGGGACGAAGCAGCGTGGGGATCCCTTCCAGGATGGCCACCCCTCCCGAGCCGCTTGTCACTGCATGCACATTGAGCAGTGAGGAATTGGATGGAGCGGCTCAGCAGCCATGAAAGGAGGGGGAGGAGAGGAGAAGCTACGAGTGTTTCCTGCACATTCCTGGGTGTGTCTGCATGTTCCGCGAGTTAGAGAACGTGTTTCTGAACTTTCTGGTGCTGTGGAGAGCCTTAGTTAGCTGGTATCTTCCAGAAACAACCTCCTCCGCTCGCAACCGCAGCACACTACTCATTAAGCGCACCAACTGACACTCCCCCGGGGCCCCCGGCTAGTGCTATTTGGCCAGTTCTGATGTCCAGCTCTGCTGGGGCCCCTGGTGATTGTGGGGCCCCCAGGCTGTGCACAGGGTGCCCGCTGAGTAAGACGGCCCTGCTGGTGAGCGATCACTGGCCAGCCATATGCTGCAGTTATTAACAGAGAGACAGATTTGCCGGCTATGAATACTTTAACATTGCATACAGGAACTTTTAAAGAAACACTATCACAAGCACTCCAACGTAAGGCCTCATACACACGACCGTTTTCCTCGACAGAATCCATCAAGAAACTTGGTGGCAGAGCTTTTTTGCAGAGGAAAACTTTCGGGTGTAGGTTTTTCATCGAGATAACTGTCGTGGAACTCGATGAGAAAAAAAGAGAACAAGTTTTACGTCACCGCGTTTGAGAACGACAAGATTTTGTCTTGACAGTGTGTATGCAAAGAAAGCTTGTCAAGATTCTCGACAAGCCTGACAAGGAACTCGTTGAGGGAAACGATGTTTCATTCACGACGAGTTCCTCGGTCGTGTGTACGAGGCCTAAGGGTTTGGGCCCCAACGAGCTGGCCAGATATGTCTAAAGCATGTGTACTAATGATTGCAGACTGTTATAGCGGTAAACACTTATAGCCCCCCCCCTCCCTAGTTAGATCTAATCTGTTTAAATTCAATAACGAGGTGGACTACTAAAACACTCACTGCTTGTAGCCTATTAATTATACCACGTGAACATTTCCATATAACTATTTTCTGTTGTAGATTGTTGACTGCTCTGGTATATCTTTTAACTGTGAATCAGTTCAGTATAATCTTCTTTTTTTTTTTGCTAATTAACATCTGTAAAGTATTTTCTTACCTCCATCTGGTTGCAGTACAATATGTCAATATTCAAACAGTTTGGTGTGACTTTCTGTTGTATGTGTGTAACTGTGTTTTGGAGATATACAATTTATTACCAAAAGTATTAGGATGCTTGCCTTTATACGCATATGAATTTGAAGGGCTTCCCAGTCTTAGTCCGCAGGGGTTCCATTTTGAGTTGGCCCACCCTTTCCAGCTATAACAGCTTCAACTCATCTGGGAAGGCTGTCCACAAGTCTTAAGCCCCATACACACTATCAGTTTTCCTGATGGTTTTCTCTTCAGGTTTACCAAAACCATGTAGTACAAGGGCCTGCCTGATTGCATACAAATTGAAACTCTTGAAGTTTGACCTCATATTAGATGGTTTTGGTAAATCTGAGAAAACCATCAGGAAAACTGATAGTGTGTATGGGGCTTCAGGCCTCGTACACACGACCGAGAATCTCGTCGTGAATGAAACATCGTTTTCCTCAACGAGGTTCTTGTCAGGCTTGTCGAGAATCTTGTGAAGCTTTCTTTGCATACACACCGTCAAGACAAAATCTCGTCGTTCTGAAACGCGGTGACATACAACATGTACGACGGCACTATAAAGGGGATGTTCGATTCCACTGGCACCACCCTTGGGGCTGCTTTTGCTAATCTCATGTTACTGCGTGTTAAGTAAAAGTTTGGTAAGAGACGATTCGCGCTTTTCAGTCTGTTACAGCATGACGAATGTGCTATCTCCATTACGAATGCTATTTTTACCGAAGGTGCGGTCCCGTCTCATACTTTATTCTGAGCATGCGCGGGTTTCTAAGCATACACACAAACGTGTTTCTCGTCGTAAACCAGCCCGACGAGAAACAGGATAAGGAAATTGAGACTCCCGAGGAGGAAAAATATTCTCTTTTTTTCTCGTTGAGATCCACAACAGTTTTCTCGACGAAAAACATATACGCGACCGTTTTTCTTAACAAAAATGCTCTGCCAGCATTTTTCTTGATGGAATATGTACAGGTGTTTTCAACTATATCTTCATATTTTCCGACAAAAGCCAGCCATCACACAATTCCCGCCGAAAAATCTGATTATGTGTACGAGGCTTAAGAGTGAGGGATCGAGAGGAGATGGGGTCACCACCAGCTTCCCTCTCCATCCAGCCTTGCTGAGTTCACTTAGGAAGGATATGTCATGGTAGACGTGCAAATTAATTAGACCCAGCACGATTCTCTATCTCGCTGGTATGCCCAGATATCAGTTCTACTGTGAGTTTAATATTGTTTAATAAACTGCCCACTAGATGGTGCCTTTCCCTTTCTATACACACACACACACAGGAGCAGTGGGGGTAATTGCATGCGATTCGACAGGAATCGCACCACATTCCTGTTCAAATCGCATGGGATTCTTTGCAGTACGATTTGCTCCAATTGTTTTGTATTGACGAAAATCGTACTGCAAAGTATCGATAATCAGTATCGGCAAGTACGTGACCGAAAGTATCGGTACTCACACTGGCCGTTAAAAATAACATATCTGTGCAACCCTTTCATTTAAATTAAGAGGTTGTAAGGTTTCATTTTTTTTGTTTTTTTAATAACAAACATGTCATACTGATCCTTGTTTTCTAGGGTCCCCCAACGGCTGTCTCAGCTCCTCCCCGCAAGAGGTAACCCCCTTCATGGGAAGCGTTCTCCCAAGGGGGTTAGCTTGCAGGGGTGCTCCTGTGATACAGCCGGTGGCTATAGCCTCCGACTGTATCACTTGGCCCTGCCCCCCGGGGTGTCGCGTCATTGGATGTGATTGACAGTGATCTATCCAATCTAGCCAGTCAACGGCCAGACTCAGTGGAGAAGAAGATGCCGGACACACGCACAACAGATGAACAGGCTCAGGTAAGTAAAACGGGGGGCTGAGGGCATCATTGCCAGGTGTTTTTTCATGTTAATAAATAGGATGCAGTAAGGTGCAAAAACACAAACCTTTACAACCCCTTTAACAATGGTTGCTTTTTTTCCTAAGCCATTTTTTTCAAATTGGCTCTTTGACCTTAAAGAATAGCACAAGTGACCTCAGTGGCTTGCTGTAACCAGTTGTGACAGCCGTAAAGGATCACTTCTTATGTCTCTATTTTACACAGGATAGAGTAGCGATTCCACCAATCCGTCTGTATTCAGAGAAACCTCTTGTACCAGACGGAATGCTAATTCTCTCCTAGTGACTAGTCTGGAACAGTTGTTAAAGAGCATTTTATAATCACACAGTAGGACTAACTGTACAGTTGACGTTAAAAGGATTTATAGCTATGATACATAAATCCAGTGGGAGTATTCATCAAGACTACATTAATCAGATAAGAAGTCACTGATGGTTTCTTTTTTTGCAACTTACAGATCAGCTGCTCTTTAAGGTCAATAAACATGTCCAGTGGGAATTCTCATCCGGATACATTAGTGACTTAATGAAGACAAAGAGTGGACAAATGGGGAATTCAACGAAATGTTTGAAGACTTCATGACTCCAATGTCAGTTTTATTTTAATAGACGACAATTGGATGTATCACATTACTCTGGTTGTAAACTGATTTTTACCATACCTTGGTCTACAAAACAGGACGCAGCTTTGTAAATGTCTATTCTATGTCATGCAACCACAAATCACTATTTATGAGTAGCTCATGCAGGAAAAACTTGCCGTTAAATGCAACCTTTCTTTTGCGGTGCACAAAGTATGCATCAATAACCTAGTAACAAATAATAATTCATAAAAGTCTTAGTCCGTAGGGTTCAATATTGAGTTGGCAACCTTTTGGAGCAATAACAGCTTCAACTCTTCTGGGAAGGCTGTCCACAAGGTTTAGGAGTTTGTTTATGGGAAAGTTTGACCATTCTTCCAGAAACACATTTGTGAGGCCAGGCACTGATGTTGAATGAGAAGGCCTGGCTCGCAGTCTCCGCTCTAATTCATCCCAAAGGTGTACTGTCGGCCAGTCAAGGCCAGTCAAGTTCCTCCACCCCAAACTCGCTCATCCACACTATATTGCCAAAAGTGTTGGGCCAACCCTCTAATACATTTGGTGGAGGGGGTATTATGGTGTGGGGTTGTTTTTCAGGGGTTGGACTTGGCCCCTTGGATCCAGTAAAGGGAACTCTTAACTAGATGCTGACCGCCCGCCGTCATATTACTGCGGGACGGTGGTGGCACTGATGGGCGGCCCGCGAGCGCGCCCTGCGCGCGCCACCCGAGTCCCGCGCGCGTGCCCGGCGGGCGCGATCGCCGCCGGGCACGCGCGCTCGTTCGTTACAGAGCGGGGAACGAGAGCTGTGTGTATAAACACACAGCTCTCGTTCCTGTCAGCGGGGGAAACGCTGATCTTCCGTTCATACAATGTATGAACGGAAGATCAGTGATTCCCCCTAGTGAGTCAACCCCCCCATACAGTTAGAACACAAATAGGAACACACTTAACCCCTTCCCTGCCCCCTAGTGTTAACCCCTTCACTGCCAATGGCATTTTTATAGTAATCCAATGCATTTTTATAGCATTGATCGCTATAAAAATGCCAATGGTCCCAAAAATGTGTCAAAAGTGTCCGATGTGTCCGCCATAATATCGCAGTACCGAAAAAAAACGCTGATCGCCGCCATTACTAGTAAAAAAAAAATATTAATAAAAATGCCATAAAACTACCCCCTTTTTTGTAAACGCTATAAATTTTGCGCAAACCAATCAATAAACGCTAATTGCGATTTTTTTTTTTTACGAAAAATATGTAGAAGAATACATATCGGCCTAAACTGGTGAAAAAAATGTTTTTAGATATTTTTGGGGGATATTTATTATAGCAAATTGTAAAAAATATTGAATTTTTTTTAAAATAGTCGCTCTATTTTTGTTTATAGCGAAAAAAATAAAAACCGCAGAGATGATCAAATACCACCAAAAGAAAGCTCTATTTGTGGGGAAAAAAAGGACGCCAATTTTGTTTGGGAGCCACATCGAACGACCGCGCAATTGTCAGTTAAAGCGACGCAGTGCCGAATCACAAAAAGTGCTCTGGTCAGGAAGGGGGTAAATCCTTCCGGGGCTGAAGTGGTTAAGGTGTCAGAATACCAAAATATTTTGGACAATTGGACCTCAGAAATGCGCTTCTGGAAGAATGGTCAAACATTCCCATAGACACACTCCTAACCCTTGTGGAGATTCTTCCCGGAAGCAAAGGGTAGGCCAACTCAATTTTGAACTATACGAACTAAGACTGGAATGCCATTAAAGTTCATGGGTGTGTAAAGGCAGGCGTTCCAATACTTTTGACAATATATATATATACCTGCTTATTTCCAACAAACATAGTGCTTATGTGTTCAGTAATTTAAAATGATCTACTTCCACTTTCATCCATCCGAGGTACTTCCACCAGTATCTACTGCATCACAAAGAAAATTGGTTGGCATAGTAAATTGATTGACATCTTATATATATATGTGTGTGTAGAAATGAATAAGCCTAGTTACTGCTTGGTTTAGCATGTATAGACCATTTTTAAACTCCCTTGTAAACAAGCTCCAATCACTACAACATTTGGATTGACAATCCTAACTCAGTGAATATGTAGTTTAATTATCCAACCGTGGCGAAATTTCCATTTTCCTACTTCATTTGCAAACAGTTGGGCATTCAAAGCAAAGGGAATTTGCTTTTCACATGACTGGAGTAAATATTCACAAACTGTGTTGAATTAAAGTTCTCAGATATCCAAAGTGTATCAAATGGCAATCTTCTGGTGTGAAACAATAATAAACAGCCATAAAAACATTTCCTAAAGCAGCATAAAGAGCCCATCTTTGCAGTGTGTCAATTGTGTGTATATCATACAATTTCCTGAAAAATAATATGGATTCCAGATCCTTTGGTGGGTTTGTCAATGCAAATGAGTTTGGGCTGTATATTTAACTAAAGGCAAAACTTTGGATAGAGTAGAGAGGGATTAGAACCCCTGTCAGTTTTGATTGTTGTCTGTGTCCCCCTATAGGGAGATTCACTCTCCCTATTGGTCCTGTTTACCATTATAGTTGAAAGCAAAACTAAAAGAAACTCCCAAATTTTGGGTTGTCCGGTCCCCAGAAAAGTAATAGAGGGGAAATCTTCCCATAGGATCACTAGTTCTGGTGACCTGTGTTCATACTTGTATGTTTTTATTTAATCAATGATCAAGGTTGTCACCTGCCTCTGATTGACGTTCCACTAGCACCTGTACAGGGGAGGGATCTATATAACACATTATCAGTTAGGCATGTCTTTGTAGTGATTAGGTACATTTCTGTTGTGTGAAACGCATCTACCTTGACCACTGCTGGTGTCCTCTGGTGTAGTTTTGGATATTTTAATATGCCAATAACTTTATGTGAGGTGCAGTCATTTCTTATTTTGACGATTCCCAGAAAAGTAATAGCAGGGAAATATTCCAATGGGGCCATTGGTTCTGGTGACCTGGGGGTCCCCAAGTAATTCTGTTAATTTACAGGGATTTCCTCTCACTTCCTGTTTGGCTATGGGACAGGAAGTGAAGGGAAATTTCTACAATGGGACACAGATGTTGAAAAAAAAATCTGATAGGGTTATGACCCTCCCTTACTTACCCTTATACGTTTTGCCTATAGTTCTACTTAAAGGCTAAGTTCACCTTTATAGAAAAATCTGTAAGGTGAACTTACACAGGACCCCCAGCTCCCCCACCCCCCCCACCCCCATATAGCCTCACGACTCCAGGGCTTGGAAATCCCCAGAGCTTAACCTCCTAAACATACCCCATCAGGAGGTACATTTAGGAGCATTCTAATTGGTCGGTGCTGTCGCATGGGCAGCGCCAACCAATCAGAACCTGCGTAGCCCGTCCTCTCTGCGGGGAATAAGAGGAGAGAAAGCTGAGAGGATTTCTAAGCGACGGAGCCGTGAGGCGGCTATACCAGTGCTCAGAGCGGGTGATCGCAGCGGGACCGGAAAGGGGGGTGCAATGGTAGACCTTTGGTGGTAGATTTTTCTGTAAAGGTGAACTTATACTTTAAGGCTGGGTTCACACTGGAGAACACAGCAGCTCACAGCAGGAGTCCGGTGCATCTCCATTGACCATTTCAGGTCCGATTTCAGACCAAATTTATGGCTCAATTTGGACCTGAAACGGACCGAAAAGATGCACAGGAATCCTGTGCAATTCACATCAGAGCTGCTGCGAGAAAATGTGAACTTGCTCTATGCGATTTGGATGCAGGGAAACCGCACCCAATTCACAATAGTGTGAACCCAGCCTTAATGTTGCCTGATGGCAGAAAACCCTTTTAATTTAAAAGGAGGGCAGATAAATTATTGGGGCCATTGGAATAATAACGTGCGGGTTGTTGGAGTCTTCATGCTCTAAAGCAGGCTAGTAGTTTCTGTATACCGGATCCTGTTCTTTTGGTAACTTTTGTTTAGCCAGTAAGCTGACTGGATATGCTCACTCACAAGAATTTGTTGGCAAAGGTTTGTCATTTTCTGCATTAACTGCCACTGATTACATTTTACATAGACTACACAGACAAGTGGAATGTAGCGAGACTCATATAAGGATTCTTGACGGCTCTCCAAGCTAGGAAAATAAACTAGACAACAACTACATAACAGGGTTACTGTATAGGAATCTTCAGTTTTACATCAACTCATGTCTTGTCTAGACTCCCTAATTAAAGTGACACTGCAGCTAAAACCGTTTTTTTTTGCTTTCTCTGTCTGCAATAGACAAACTTTTGACCTCTTCCTGTCATGGTGAGCACACAGGAAGTGAGGTTCTAAGCCTACACAAGTTTTTTCGAAAACAAAAAAGATAAAAAAGGATTGTGGATAAGATGTACACAGACTGTGATAAAACACTTTACTAAAGCCTACACTGAAACGTTTTACTTTACAACCAAGGCAAGGAGGGGATTGACAATATTATATCTATCAATGGACATCTATAGATCAAGATATAGATAATAGATTTAGAGGGCAATGAACAATACGATGGACAAAAGGGCATAACTACAGCACGCAAAAATATGATGGTGGCCCTCAGCGGACAGAAGTTGTCAGGGAAGAGGAAGCACATCAGTTCATGAAAGTAACGTGGTTCTAAAGTTTGGTGTTTTTTAAACCTAATGAATTCTCTGCATTAGGATAACAAGCACCCCACTACTTGTCCCTCCTCCCCCAAACACATACTTAACACCTCTCACAATCCAGTGATGTTCCTCTCTTCCTGAATTCACCACAAGGGTGCCTCAATACCACATTGCTTTGTTATCTTGTTATGGGACACTCGGAAAAGGGGAGGAGCGTCGGCAGGGTACCACCATAGAGTAGGTAAGAGATCACTGTATGCACAAAGCTTTGCACATAGCAGGTAAATATATCATTTTTATTTTATTTTATACTTATAGTGATTGTAAACAATCACCTTGTAAAACAACCCATCAGTTTAAAATAGAAATCAATGGCAAAACATTTGTGTATAGATTGTGCTCTCCTGCTTAGTGTGGTCAGTTTTCAAAAGGAAAGCAGAGGGACTGGCAGGAACACCAGGGATTTCACATAAAGGAAGCAATACAAAGGGAACTGGATACTTTCTCTCTAGAGTTCTTATTTAAGGACACGTTTCTGGAGAAAGAGTAAGTGCCAATTCACACAGGGGTGGCTTCAAAGTCGCCTGACTTTCGTCCGACTCTGAAGCTGCCCTGTATAGCACGACTTCAGTGCTGCTTGCAAAATGACTTCTGTATAGAAGTCAATGCAAGCCGCTTCAAAGTCAACCCAAAGTAGTACAGGAACCCTTTTCTAAGTCGGTACAGCAGGCACATATCAGGAATATGAATGGTTGGGGTAACAAACACTTTAACTGCCATTTTGCCTGGGTTCGCACTATTGCGAACACATGCATTGCTTGTGATTCACAACGCATTGCTGTGCAGATCAGTTGCGACGTTTGTGCAATGCAAATTCAGCAATACAGTTTGTATGGCTGAACTCGCATTGCATTCGCATAAAAATGCTGCAAGAAACATTTATTTTCACACCCATGTGATCCGATTCCTGTCCGAATTTACAGTTCGCACTGCGATCTGCGTACCGATCTGGGGATGCCATTACCTTGTATTGACACCCGCAGTGGTTCACAGTGGGCAATGTGAACTGCCTGCGAGGGAGATGCGATGCGGGAACCCCTACTGGAATCATGCTGTCCCCCGCATTGTGTGAACCCAGGCTTAAAATCGTATTTATTATAGGTGCTTATATAGCACCATCAATTTACACAGCGCTCTACATATATACACTGAGCAAAAATTATAAACGCAACACTTTTGATATGCCACACCTGTGAGGTGGATGGATTATCTCTGCAAAGGAGAAGTGCTCACTAAAACAGATTTAGACAGATTTGTGAAGAATATTTGAGAGAAATAGGCCTTTTGTGTACATAGAAAAAATCGTAGATCTTTGAGTTCAGCTCATGATAAATAGGGGCAAACACAAAAGTGTTGCGTTTATAATTTTGCTCAGTGTTTAAATATTTTGTATATTCACATCAGTCCCTGGCTTCAAGAAGCTTGCAATCTAAGGTCCGTAACTCACATCATGCATACACATGCTAGGGCCAGTTTAGACACAAGGAAATTAACCTACTTGCCTGTCTATGAAATGTGGGAGCAAACTGGTGTACCCGGAGGAAACCCATGCAGGCAAAGGGAGAACATGCAAACTCCAGGCAGATAGTGTCATGGTTGGGATGCAAACCGGTAGCCCTAGGGCTGCTAGGCGGATGTTTGAATCACTTAGCCACAGTGCCACCCATTTCCAGCTAAACACTCTGCATTTCAACATCTCAAGCCCCAGTACTTGTGGTAGCCCCCCTGCAAACAACAACCCTGACACAAACATCTGAATTGTCAACAAAAAATTTGAAGTCTCCTCCTGTGTGGAAATGTCACAGGGGGTACAGGGTAAGGGTAAGTGTCAACCGCATCAACATGTCATTAATGATACAATACTGGATTTGTGTTATTTCCACATGAACACAGCTCTATGGTGTGAAATTTATGCTTAATTGGTCTCAACAGCCCCCATAATTGAACATTGTAATGGCACTGGGTAGGTAGATTCCATCACTAAAATAATGACCATGTCATTGCAGAGACTTATGCCTAGTACACACGATCGTTTTTCCCATCTGGAAAACTGACAAGTTTTTCTTTGGTCCGGAAAAATGTCCCTGTGTGTATACTCCTTAGCAGTTTTTCCGATAGGAAAACTGCGGTTTAAAAAATGAGAACATGTTCTCTTTTTTCTCGGCGTGAATCGCAGTGTTTTTTTCCCCGCAGTTTTCCTATGGGGAAACACTGCAAGGAAGCATACACACGGGTTTTCCTGTTGGGAAAACCGGCCATGTGTAGAGGGGAAAGAGGACCGAGCCGGTTCTCAGTTTTCCCCTCAGTTTTCCCGGCGGTCTTTTGACCGTCATGAAAACCGATTGTGTCTACTAGGCATTAGGGCCTAAACAGAAGATTTTTTTGGAGAAACACTATTCGTGTAGTTGACAGCAATCAACATTGACTTAACAGCATACAATAATCAAAATAATAATAATGGATCATGGATATCAGAGGTCCAGAAGCTTAATCGGTCAATCCTAACCTGTGCAATTTAAGACAACAAGAGACAATGGTAGAAAAATGCTTGACTATTGGCTAGTAATGAAAATGTAATAAAAAAAAAAACATTGCTATAATATCAGAAAGCCTCAGCATACGCCAAATGTTGCTGTTTCAGGTAAAATGTTACACGATGACCCACTAGTGAAATTATGACTTATTGGCTACTTTAGTTTAAAGGAGTTGTAAAGGGAAAACATTTTTTTGCTGAAATTACTGTTTACATGGTATAGAGACATAATAATTAACTGATTCCTTTTAAAAATGATTAAAAATAGATAAAAATCATATAATGTACCTACAGTTCTAGTTTCTTTTTTGCATGCTGTTTTCTGCTTCTGTGATGTACAGAGCCACAGAGCCAATACAGGGCAGTGATGGTTTGTAAAACAAAACTGATTGGTGCTGAGGGGATTTAGACACACAGTAATCACACCTCCTTGATTAGTGACCACAGAGAGAAAGCTCCCAGTACTGTGATTATTAGGAAACAGACAACCAGAAAGTGTGGAGGTCAGGGAAGGATTACAGCAACTTGAGAGTAAAAACGAACAATGAGGACATGAAAACAGCACTGCTTTAAGGTAAAGGAAGCTATTAAGATAAAAAAATAAATTCCTTTACAAACTCTTTAATTATAAAGGTTATACAGAAACTGCACGAGTCCCTGCAGAAACTGTTGGTTTCACCTAAATAAACAACTTACTAAGCCTTCTACTATAAAAATGGTTTAAGGATAAATATGCTTTCTAGAAAATTGTATGATTGCTTTACAAACAAAAGATCATGCGTAACTAAATTAAAACTTAAAGTAAACAGGATTCCTTTTTATAGCCAAAGAATACATGTATTGCAAAACTGAAGTTTTATGTGGAGGATATAAGAGTCTTGTTACATCTTTTATCAGATAAGAAAGATTTGGAAATTGTTACAGCTCTATAAACACTTCACAAAGGGGCGACCTGTCATGCTTGACAAGTCACGCTCCATTCAGTACAATGGAACCGTTCTAATAGGAGCGACTCAAGTCGCTCCGACTTAGGCCGCGTACACACGATCGAATATATGTGCTGAAATTGGTCCGCAGACCAGTTTCAGCGGACAGATTCGATCGTGTGTACGGGCTAGCAGACAGGTTTCCAGCAGACAAAAGTTTTAAAGCATGCTTTAAAACTTGTCTGCTGGAAAGCCGTCTGTCGGATATGTCCGCTGGTTAGTATGCCTAACCAGCGGACGGAAATCTCCCGCATGCGTCGAATGGATTCGACGCATGCGTGGAAGTATTTTACTTCCTGGTTCGGTGACGTGGCGGCGTCAACGTCACCGCCACGTCACCGCGATGTCTGTCCACGGGGATTTTGGTTTGATCGTGTGTACACAGATCAAACCAAAATCTCCCAAGAGACATGTCCGTTTTCATCGGATATATCTCCTTGTGTGTACGGGGCCTTAGAAAAATGTTCCTGTACTACTTTGGGGTGACTTCGGAGCGGCTTGTATTGACTTCTTTTAAAGAAGTTATTTGCAAGCCGCAATGAGGTTGACGATTTTGAAGCCGCCCGTGTGTGAACAGGTACTTACTCTTTCTCCAGAATATTGTCCTTAAAGGGGTGTTCCAGCCAAAAAATGTGTTTATTAAAAGTCAGCAGCTACAAAAAGTGTAGCTGCTAGATTTTAATAAACACTCACTTACCTGCTCCTGCGTTCCAGCGACGCGCCGACCGGGGCTCCGCTCCTCTCCCCCCCTCCCCAGCCGGCGTCTCCATCCCGACTGTGGGCACCCAGCCGTGACAGCCTTCGGCTTCACGGCCGGGCACCCACTGCGCATGAGCGAGCCGCACTGCGCATGCGCGCGCGGCGCGCCGCTGATTGGAGAGGCGATCGCATGGGACCTGTCAGTGTCCCATGTGATCGCCTACAGGGAGGGGCTGGTGTAGGCGATTAAGGCTTAATCGCCTAACCAGCCCCTCGGAGGAAGCAGGAAGTGGGACAGGAAGTCCCACTCCTACTGAAGCCCCCACTCCCCCCCCCAAAAAAAATTACATGCCAAATGTGGCATGTAAGGGGGTGAGGAGTGGAATAAGAGGAAGTTCCAAATTTGGGTGGAACTCCTCTTTAAATAAGAACTCCAGAAAAAAATCGTAACCTCAGGATCTCAATAACATGTCTCACATAAGTGACCTACTGTACCATCATAGCTGCCTCCTCGATGTGTTTCCAGTCCAAGAATTCCCCCCTTGAAATCATTGTAATGGTGCCCACTTATCTGATGGGTTTTTATAGAAAAAGATACTGGTAAAGTTCTGCTTCCTTATTTGTATTTCCTCCCCCAGCCTACTGATTGGACAGAAAACAAGCAGCAGCACACTGGTCAAGTCATCCCTCTGCTCTCTCTCCCTGAAAACATGTTCATAGTCATAAAAAGTATGAAACGTGTAAACCACTCCGCCCCCTCACAGTCTGTACATCTGTGTTGCTTTTATATGTGGTGAGTAATAAAGGCTAGTTTGGATGTAAACCCAAGACCCTGCATTCACTATATCTGGTCTCCCACAATTCGCAGAACATGGGAATGCAATTATTTTAGTAAATATAATCTGTTAAATACCGATTCTCATCAGCAGTATATAGCAGTCTTGTCACTTCTATTAGCGTCTGGCCAAGCACTGGTTAAAGCTTGTAGGAGGAGTGTTAATTCTCCTCTGACTGTCCTATGAGGCTGCATGAACACAGACTTCTGTCTGGACAGTGCTGATTGGTCCTGTGCTGATCACATGCACCCTCCCACAGTGTTCCACAATGAGTATAAAAAGCATGCTTTACTGCACATACAGACTGATTTTACTGTTGCGGGTTTAGTAACATGTTAATACAGAGAATGCATTTTAACAGATTTCAGCTTTAGCCTTGCTAATTATGAGGCAACAAAGTTTTAAAAAACACCTTTCACTGTCTCAGTGTTGCTACAACTGATTTTTAGGTACTTCCTGTCTGCATGAGTAAACTTTTTTTATTATTCAGGACAAGTTTACTGATAGTGACAACAGCGCTGCATGCCTGAATAATTCATGTTAAAATGGAAATGTATAATTCTCCCCTTGGGACAGATTGACAATGAAGGAGCACAACTAGGAGACAGGTACAGAGCATTCTTGTCAATATTCCTATCGCACACATTCCTGGGAAATGGCTCTTAAAATGGTGGGTGCTGTAGCGATTACCAGTTGGGTCCCAGAAACAGGGATACCTATACCCTCCCTATACCAGGAAGTACCTAAACAAGGACATTCCAAAACAGGGTCACCAGGAATTATTTTAATAAAAGCCGCTGGTTGAAAAATGTCGACATATTTTATATTCCATTGACATAGTAAAGCTAAGTTTTTCTGCTCATCCAGTTAAAGTAAAACCTTATTATATTTTTCATGTGTGCAATACTTTCATTGCTAAGCTCACAACATTTTTGAGTTACAGAGACCCACCATGAAGATTACTTGATGGCTTGGGACCTGCAGCTTAGAAATCCCTGAGCTACGGGACACTTGAAGCCACAGGCATAAAAAAGCAGCGTCGTAGTTCATAGGGTGGTCAGTACTATTAAAAGGATTATATATCTTTTTTAAGCACACTACGACACTGTTAATAAAATGCCTGGCCCACATGGGATGATATATAATCAGCTTTGAGCACACTAGGCTTATTGGCTTCCACTGCATGTTGAAGGAGAAAACCTTCATCAAGCTGAGTTATGTGAGATGTCTTAGCAGACAAGGCCTCCTCACTTAGACTCCCAATTGGTCAGTTTTAACATTCCATAATATGTTTATACGCATTCCACATTTAGATCCTTTTTATTGTTTTGGTCATGACCTTTGGTAATGTTACTAGACATGGCTGATAAGTGTCACTTCTTACACAACATGTAGAAGTCTCTGAAAGCATGAAATAAAAACACATTTCATGTAGTCAAATATTTTTTAGTTGTCAAAGTGTGCTTTAGTTTATTAGTCTCCTTGGAAAAAGACAAGTACATCTTGACAGGATAACCTTACAGCGTAAAATTTGTGTTCCATAACCAGTTCTTTTTTGTAGCAACAAGATACGTAGAATAACATTTTACTAAAGGGAAAGTACTTATGGAATGCAAATGTTTTGTAGAAAAACAGGCTATTCTTGCTAGGGACATGGTCACTGGTGTATATACCATTTAGAATGGTATGTCCACACTGATTTTTTGCGACTTGAGTATTGTAGAAATACATTTTAAATACCCATAAAAGCAGTTTTAAAGTCTTAGGCCGCGTACACACGACTAAATAAATCCGATCAAATCGGTCTGACAGACCGATTTGATCGGATTTGTCTGCTGGGCTATTTTGGTTTGATCGTGTACACACGATCAAACCAAAATCCCCGCCGGCAGACAGCGCGGTGACGTGGCGGTGACGTTGACGCCGCCACGTCACCGCACCAGGAAGTAAAAAACTTCCACGCATGCGTCGAATCCATTCGACGCATGTGCGGGCAGATATGTCCGCTGGTTAGTGTACTAACCAGCAGACATGTCGGACGGACAGGTTCCCAGCAGACAGATTTTAAAGCATGCTTTAAAATTTGTCTGCTGGAAAAACCTGTCTGTCCGCCCTACACACACAATCAAATTTGTCTGCTGAAACGGTCCGTCGGACCGTTTCCAGCAGATAAATTCGATCTTGTGTATGCGGCCTTACAGTACTACCTTGGATTACGAGCATAATCTGTTCCAGAAGAATGCTTGTAATCCAAAGCACTCGTATATCAAAGCGAGTTTCCTCATAGCAACCAATAATTTGTTCCAGTGTATGCAGTATTGCATGTGGCTAGAGGTGAGGGCGCCGGGGACACTTGGAGAAGCTTGGATTTAAAAAAAAAAAAACAGCTTGTATTGCGAAACGCTCTTAAACCACGTTACTCGCAATCCAAGGTTTTTAATGCATTTCTGTATTTTGCGTCAATGTATGGTAATTTATAAATGAAAGTAGACGTTCACCCTCTTTGGCTACCTTACGTCATACTTCCTTGTTTTTCATCTAGGCACCTTTTCTTCCTGAAGCCAACTGGGATACTTACATTTCCCATTCTAGGATGCTCTGGGGCGATATTCAGCATGCTAAAAATGCACTGAGTAATCTCGGTAACGGTTTATCATCAGGGTGCAAGAACCTGGAAGAGACACCTCGCTCCCTGATGACATCAGTATAGAAGTTGGCGGTGTAGAACCTTGAGTGTTGTGGAGAAGTGACAGGTTTCACCAGATTAATCAGTTATGATACTAGTAAGTTGATGGTTTGGCAGTATGGTTAAGAATATAAAAAAAAGGTGACAGTTATCATTCATGGCATGCCTTAAATGTAACTGTTTTGGGAAAAAGCTAAATGAACAGGCAGGGGCGGACGGACAACTCATGGGGCCCCCGGGCAATATAAGATTATGGGGCCCCCGGGCTTACAGATGGCCACCAAGCCAGGTGGCAGTACAGAGGCGGGGCAGCTAAAATCTCTGGATTTTCACATCAAAAGCTTGTAGGTTTTGGACATATCAAGGACAGATGTAAAAAAACACAGATTTTTACTTACTGTCCCTGGTTTTAATGAGCCTGGTAACCCTGATGGGGCCCCCTAGTGGCATGGGGCCCACGGGCAGTGCCCGAGTTCCTCAATGGTCAGTCCGCCCCTGTGAACCGGTTTTGATCTACTAAGTATTATTTTGTCTACTAAAAATGTCCAGTTAATTGGATCCCTTTATGTCACTTTATGTCACAATGGTAGTCTCATTGATTTATTAGTTGGAATTGTCTGAAACTGTGTGTGCCTTATAGATCCTGAAGTTGTCAGTTAACATTTGTCTAAATCTTTTTAATATATTCTCCCTATTTCAGTAAAACATTTTTAGGTTAATAGAGTACTGTATGTTATAGTCACTGCATGCACTACACCAGGGATGTCCAAAGTTTTTTCAAAGAGGGCCAGATTTAATTAGATAAGCGTGAGGGCCAACCATATTGTCTGACATTCTATGAACCATTAAAATTCTGTCTAAGTGTGTTTGTCTGAGCACTAATACACTGCCCAACAAGAATTCTCTTGCCTTTGTGGCTGTGTTATTTGGATATACTGTATATATATATATTTTGTGGCCCCAACGAATCCCAGAGCACTGCTTAGGACCGGTGTTATTCAACATCTATCTCCGTCCTCTTTTTGAGATTATCAGCGGTCAAAAACTGCTCTATCATTCATATGCAGATGACACGCAACTGTATTTCAGCATTTGCAATAAAAAGGATCATCACCTCAATCTAGAGACATGCCTCTCTTTGATAGAGGACTGGATGACAAAGAGTTATCTTAAACTTAACGGAGTGAAAACAGAACTTCTCCTGTTTCACGCCATGCGTAAGAATCTACCTGCAACAACTTGGAGCCCCCCCGCCCATTCTGGGCAAAATCATCACCCCTAGCGCCAAAGTCAAAAGTCTCGGGGTCATTTTCGACTCCTACATGACAATGGACGCACAAATAGGGTCAGTAGTCAGCGGATCTCACCATCTGCTGCGCCTACTACGCAGACTTATTCCATTTATTACCAAAGAAGACACAGCAGTGTCGTGGTGGGAGCAATTGTAAACTCAAGATTGGACTATGCAAATGCCCTTTACCTTGGACTCCCCAAGTACCAAATCGCTCGTCTACAAGTCGTTCAAAATACGGCCGCTAGACTTGTGACTGGGAAAAAAACCATGGGAATCAATCTCACCTTCACTGAGATCCCTTCACTGGTTACCAGTAAAAGACACTCTGTCTAACGCATAGATGTATTCATGGGAATGCTCTCCATTATTTATGCGAAAAAATAAAAGCTCATAACCCCAATCGCGTTCTGCGATCCACCAATCAAAATCTACTCTAGATACCGAAAGCCAACTATAGGTCCAAAGGAGAAAGAAGATTCGCGATCCAAGGTCCCAGACTATGGAACGCTTTACCAACCAGCCTTCGGTTGGAGGAGAACCACTCAGCATCAGGAGAAAGATCAAGACTCATCTCTTTTGATACCAAAGGAGACAGGAGCAACAAGCGCCCAGAGGCGATTTAGTTCGCATGTGCTGCGCTATATAAGTCTTCATTCATTCATTCATTCAGGACTAAGGATGAGCTTGGGCGTGTTATTTGGATATACCGTATTTATCGGCGTATAACAAGCATGGGCTTACCATTGCCATGAATGCAGCCTCACCATTGCCATGAATGCAGCCTCATCATTGCAATCAATGCAGCATTACCATTGCAACCAATGCAACATTACCATTGCAACCTCACCATTGCAACCAATGCAGCCTCACATGTGCCATGAATGCAGCCTCACATGTGCCATGAATGCAGCCTTACATGTGCCATGAATGCAGCCTTACCATTGCAACTAATGCAGCCTTACCATTGCAACCAATGCAGCCTCACATGTGCCATAAATACAGCCTCACATGTGCCATGAATGCAGCCTCACATGTGCCATGAATGCAGCCTCACATGTGCCATGAATGCAGCCTTACCATTGCCATCAGTGCAGCCTGAACGATGCCCATCTGCAGCCTCAGAGGGCAGAGGGAGGGAGCGGGACGAGTACCGACAGATTACAAACAGGAGAATCTCTTGTTTACCCTGTGGCCTCTTTAATACAAAGTCCAGCCTCCTATGATAGACAGAACAGTCGTCCAATGGCATCCCAGGAGGCGGGACTTCCAATAGAGACGCTGCTGAGTAAACAGGAGATTCTCCTCATATAATCTGACGGCACTCGTCCTGCCCCCTCCCTGTCCCCTCCAAGGCAGCACCAATAAATACAGTATATATCTTTTGTGGCCCTGGGGGCCACAAACAATATATATATTTAAATCCCAGGGGGGCCATATTAAATCAACAGGGGGGCCGCATTTGGCCCTCGGGCCGGACTTTGGACATGCCTGCACTTCACGCTTACCTATGCCTTTTATGTAGGTAAGATCAAAAAGACAGAAGGGTTTTCTTTTAATGTTTGTAACTTACAATAAAGAGCCAATGGCCTTAGTATGATGAGAATGAAGAACATAAACCTTTAAGGCCTTGTACACACAATCAGTCCAAACTGATGAAAATGGACTGAAGTTCAGTTTCATCGGTTCACAGACTGATAGTCTGATGATCTGATGTGCGTACACACCATCAGTTTAAAAAACTGATCGTGTCAGAACGCGGTGACGTAAAACGTGCAGAAAAAATGAAGTTCAATGCTTCCAAGCATGCGTCGACTTGATTCTGAGCATGCGTGGGTTTTGAACCGATGCTTTTGCGTACTAACCATCGGTTTTGACCGATCGGTAGGCGTACATCGGTCCGATTATAAAGCAAGTTCTACATTTTTGGACTGAAGGACAACAGACTGATGGGGCGTACACACAGTCGGTTTGGACCGATTAAACTGAACTTCAGTCCGTTTTCATCGGTTTGGACTGATCGTGTGTACGCGGCCTAGCATTTCTAAAGCCGGCCATAGACGGTTTGAACCTCAGCCAGAATCGGCTGAGATTTGAACTATGTGTGGACAGGCTAAATGCACCCAATTTCATGGGTACAACCAGTCTGTCGGATTTTGCATGCAATAACTGCTAGCAGACTCTTTCACCAACCACCCCAGGAGAACACAATGGCCCCCTCATCAACACTGACTGTGGTTGTGGTTGTCTATGGCCGATTTAAGACTCCTGTGTGCATTGTGTCATTGGAAGCTCCTATCTCCTCCACAATTGATTAATGCAATTACACCTAGCCACCTGTTTTGTGTACACTTTTATTTACTCAAGAAAAAATATATCACTATTAATAAATGACAAAAGAAGTCAAATTAAACTGTTGTTCTGTCACAGTATAAAATCTTTCCTAATTCTAAAACCAAGTATATTCATGTATTCCTTTTTGTTCCACAAATGTAGACTAGCATTAAATTCTTGTACAAAAGTCCTTACTTTACTTTAATATTATTCTTGTGTGAAAGTCTATACTTCTGTGAGCTAAACACAGTAAGTGATGCTCATATAGTAAACTGAATCCTGTACTGTGTGCAGATCCTTGAAACCAAAGAGACCGGAAGTATCTAATCCTATACCAGTACACATTGGTCTTTTCTGCCCAGCTTGTTAATGCAAGTCAGAAGAGCACCGTGTTAATTACATTTACAAACCAGTTGCACTGCATTTTTAAGCATCTAACAACAACTTTACAACCATTTTGCTTCCATCAAGAAGTGCATAATAGGAGGGGGCGTGGCTACCGGCCTCTAAGATGGCCGCTTAACCTGGGAGCTCCGTGACACACCGGAGATTTTCAGCCCACAACAGCGCACACCGAGGGCATTTCGATCGTTACGACGTCCCGTTTGGTCGTGAATCTCCACTGAACGACGAGATGATGGGAAGAAACCGCAAAAAAACGCTACAGCCTCAAAAGATGGAAAATGTCATTCCCCTCACGGCGCGCGCGCGGGACTCCTCAAAATGGCGCAGCTTCTGTGAGAGGAAATATGCAGGCCACACCGCACTGCTCCATTGAAGGTATGCGACATGATAACTCGCTCCAGAGTGGCACACTGAGTGATACTCCCTCAGGAACCCCAAGTCCCACTACCGAAGCCCGGCTAAGTCTAAGCTGAGGAGAGACTCCCCACATAGGCCAGAATGCACCATGGAAATGACCACCCACTCTCAGGCCTCTCTTAACACCAGGGAAAGAGAAGGGGATCCCATAGCAAATTTTCCTACAGCTGATAAACCAATTTCTGACACAATGCTTAAGGAAATGCTGCTCTCTCTTCGCTCTTCCCTGCAAGCAGATCTTTACAGAGGTTTAAATGAATGTCAGAGAGAGGTACACATTCTGGGTACCAGAGTGGACACAATTGAACACAGAATGGAGAATTTTGCCTCATCACACAATGTTATGGTGGATGCACATTCCAGTCACAAAGATGAAATTTCATGGATCAAAGACAAAATGGCGGACCTCGAGGACAGATCTAGGAGGAATAACCTCAAACTAAGGGGTGTGCCTGAGACAGTGCCTCCTAATCAGCTCCTCCAATATGCGCAAACTTTATTATCCTCAATACTACCAGAAGCAACAGCCCAAGACCTCCTAATCGACCGCATACATAGGATCCCTAAATGTTTTACTCAGGATCCATTTTTTCCATGTGAAAGACATAATTTTACAAACATCACGCAGACCAGGGAGCCTCCCCCAACAATACGGAAATCTCAGGGTCCTGCCTGATCTTTCCAGGCACACTTTGCAGCGCCGTAGAAATCTATTATCAATCACCAAAGCGTTGAGGAACCACGCAGTGCCACACAAATGGAAATATCCTGCTACCTTGGTGATTACCCATGACGGTTATGATATTCCAGTATCCAACCTGGAAGATGGTTTGACACTACTTCGCCGTTGGGGAATAGTCCCAGACCAAACCACCGATCCACGCACCATGAATGTCCCCCAAGGAATTCAACACGATTGGCAGCAAAGCCCATGGTTGACTCAAGCCCTACCTAGAATATCTCCGGTATAGAGTTGCTACACGGCAGCTCCTTTTTCCCCTGTCAGCTTAATAGCAGCTACGTCTGCGATAGGATCAGTTAATGGATCCATTTCTTAAGATTGTTTGGTTAACTGTTTATGCTTTTTTTGTTCCTACCCTGTTTGTTTGTTTTCATGATATGCACAGGTTTCCCCAGGACATCTCCTCCTTTACAAGGTCCGGTACTAAACCTCTTCTTGTCACGGCTGTCTTTGTGAGTGCCAACGGCAATGATCCCTACCTGATATGTGAGTACCAAACCACAATTGTTAACCACACTGCTGTACCAACCTCACTATGATGATCAAAATTTTGTCTATTAATGCTAGGGGACTAAACCACCCAGCAAAAAGATTTTCACTATGGAAAGAGGTTCACAAATCCAACGCAGATATCCTATGTGTGCAAGAAACACACTTCCAAGCGAATAAAACTCCACAATTTACTCATAGGGACTTTCCTACTATCTATACTGCTTCCAACCCAACGGCCAAAAGAGGAGGTGTCCTGATAGCGTTCAAAAATTCTATAGCTTTCACACCTAAAGATGTTATCACTGATGTTAAAGGCAGATACGTGATAATTGCTGGTGACATAAATGCTAAACCATATACCATAGTCTCACTTTACGCTCCAAACACCCACCAATTGAGATTCATACGACGAGTGCTTAAGAGAGCTAATTATTTTACAATATGACAGACTGTTGGTTGGTGTGCGGTGATTTTAACATTATTTCAGATCCGATGATTGACTCCTCACCTAGAAGGACAAGAGGAGTCCCAACACTTCTACCGCTTCTACACTCAGAAGAACTATTTGATGCATGGAGATGCCTTCATTCGAATGAACGCGACTATACTTTTTTTTCAGGGAGACATGGTTCCTACTCAAGAATAGACATGTTCTTGACAGACAAATGGCTACTACAGGACATAGATAAAACATCAATTCATGACATTACGTGGTCTGACCACGCTGCCATCTCCTTGTCAATTGTAGAAAGAGGGGTCTCTCCCTCCTCATCCATCTGGCGCTGTAACAATAGAACTATACTAAATCCACACCACCAAAAATCCATTACCGAACACCTCAATAACTATTTCCACCTCAATTCAAACTCTGTAAATGATCCTAATACCTTGTGGAATGCTCACAAGGCAGTTATACGGGGTATTATCATACAAATAGGGGCAATAGAAAAAAGAAAAAGAACCAAAGAAATCCAAGATGTCCTTAGTGACCTAAAAGATACTGAGAACAGTAATAAACAATCACCATCCCCCCCCTTGACCGCCAAATTGAAAGACCTTAGAGAAAAACTTCGGGAACTATTATCGCAACAATATGATAAACACTTGAGAAGGCTTAAACTCAATCATTATAACAATGCTAATAAGGCAGGTAAGTACTTAGCAAATAGGTTGAAAGTTATGCGCAATAAATCTAGAATAGCTTTCCTCACTGACCCACTCTCCCTACACAAAGTCACAAACCCCCAAAAAATTGCTGATTTATTTGCAAAATACTACGGCTCTCTGTATAACCTCAAAAGTGATACTAATGTTCCCCAACCTAGCATACATGGGATTCAATCCTTCCTTCATGCGCTGAAACTTCCCTCTCTAACATCCCAACAATTGGAGGATCTTAACTTGCCTATCACACCACAGGAGATACTGAAAGTCATACACTCCCTTCCCATGGGGAAATCACCAGGTCCCGATGGTTTTTCCAACGAATATTTCAAAACATTCCATGCAGTTTTGACACCATATATGTCAACTGTCTTCAACAATTTTATATCCACCACTTCCCTTCCCCAAGAAATGTTAAGAGCCCACATAGTGACAATTCCAAAACCTGGTAAAACCCCAGACATTCCCGAAAACTTTAGGCCTATTTCCCTCCTTAACACTGACACCAAGATTTATGCAAAACTCTTAGCCACAAGATTAAAACATATCATCCCTACACTTGTTCGAAGCGACCAGATGGGCTTTGTGAGGGGGAGACAGGCCTCTGACGCCACCAGGCGTATTATTGATATTGTGCACCATGCTGGAAAGACTCGAACGCCTTCTCTGTTGTTGTCCATTGATGCAGAGAAGGCGTTCGATCGAGTACACTGGACGTATATGAAAATGGTTTTACAGAAATTTGGTTTCCAGGGCTCTATCTTATCTGCGATATTGGCCTTATACTCATGTCCCTCTGCTCGAGTGTACTCTTCTGGGTTTCTTTCAGAGTCTTACCCTATAACAAATGGTACACGGCAGGGTTGCCCTCTATCCCCGTCAATTTTCAATCTAATGATAGAACCCCTAGCCGAAGCCATCAGGTCTAATCTAAAGATTTCAGGTTTTCGATTTGGCCATGAAAATCACACCATCAGTCTTTTTGCTGATGATGTGATACTACTATTGACCAACCCTGTTGAATCTTTGCTTGAAGTTCACAATGTTTTGATGTCATTTGGAAAGGTTTCATATTACAAAGTCAATTTTACAAAATCTCTTATCCTTGACTTAGGGGTACCACCTCATGTCAAAAGTTGCCTACTATCCCGATTACCCTACACTTGGAGCTCAGGCTTGGTATCACCCTTACGAGTAGTGTCTCTACGCTTATCAAAGCTAATTTCCCCTCACTGATTGAAAAAATTGAAGCCCAACTCAAAAGGATCTCTGAGAAGGAAGTGTCCTGGATGGGTAGAATATCTGCTTTTAAAATGCTGATTATGCCTCAAATCCTATAATTCTTTCGTGTAATTCCATTGTGTATACCATGCCATTACCTTAATCGCCTCACAACGTTAGGATGGAAGTATATTTGGCAGGGTAAAAGGGCACGGTGTTCACGTAACAATCTTGTGTCTCACAAAAAAGTAGGAGGAGCAGGTCTACCCGACATACATGACTATATGTAAGCAGCTCGACTTGACCAACTTAAACACTGGTTCCATGACCTAGACGTTCCACCCTGGGTGAACATAGAAAAGACAATGTCACCGACGGCTAACGTGAAACTAATGTTGCTCAGCGACAAATGGTCCCCTTGGAAACTGACCTCTTTACCCCCTACCATACAGACTTTGTTAAAAGCGTGGAGACATATACTGAACCAAGACCATCAAGAATTTCAAGCTATTGACCTCCAACTACCATTACAATTACTTGAAGCCAAAATACCCAGATTGACAGTCTCTGAACTCAATTCACATGGGGTGACTGATATTTCGGAACTCTACACGAATGATACACCCCTACATCCTGCCACAGTTGTATCCCAATTCCATTTACCTGACAGATCTTTCCACACCTGTGACAGAATTGTGCGCTTCCTCCATTCATTACCTTCCCCGACTGTATCCCTTCCTAAGAAGGTGTGGAAATTTTATTCTGCCGCTCACCCTGCCTCAAAGGGCATATCATTATTCTACAATATATTTCAAGATAAGATGAAATTTTCTAAAATGACTGCAATGAAAAATTGGGAGGTAGACCTGCGTACTAGATTCACGAAAGAGGACTGGTCGTGTGCCTTTCAGACGATTCATAAAGCTTCTCACTGTGTAAAACACTGGAAATTGTCCATTAAATTAACCAACAGGTGGTACTACACCCCACTGAGATTGGCCACATTCTATACTGGCACCCCAGCCAATTGTTGGAGAGAATGTGGTCAAGTCGGCAATCTCATGCATGTATTCTGGTATTGTCCACATATAAGAAGCCTGTGGAATCAGGTTTTTAAACTCATTTCTTCCATCACAGGGATATTGACTCAACCAGATCCAGCGCTAGCTCTTCTCAACATACACATTGATAGATTCCCTTTCCACATGAGGACAGTAGTTACACACATTTTATTGGAAACACGTACATCCATTCTACGGAATTGGAAATCTAAAAACACTGTGAATATTTCTGATGTAATAACGGAGGTCCACAGGAATTTCACTTTTGAAAAACTTATAGCACTTAACTCCTTGACGTCCAGACATTTTGATCGGTGTTGGTCCATATGGCCCCAAAACTGCTAAGGTTCTCGAATATTTGTTCCATTGAATACATGTTTTTTTTTCCTCTGACTTAACTGCATCTATTCCTGTTTTGTCCTGTACTAGACTATGTTTCACGTACAATTTGTATACTGTGCATTCCCCCAATACCCTGTGCTTTTACATTTCCCCTTTTTCCTTTCTGTTCCCCTTGAAAAGTTCTACAATAAAAACTATTGATTGAAAAAAAAAAAAAAAGAAGTGCATAATACAGATTTAAATGAAAATATTGCTGTAGCTCTAAACAAACATTTAGTAGGCTTCGGCAGGCATTTAGCAAGCCTCTATAGACAAAAATCTTTAAGTGACATCTAAAACTTCACTATTTGTCCTCTTATGAAAAATGTATTTAACCACTTGCCTACCGAGGACGTCATATGACAGCCTCAACGTTGTGCGGTGATATCTGAATGATGCCTGCAGCTACAGGCATCATTCAGATATCACGTCTTCTGCCGGTGATTCTCTGCACGATAAGAACGATCATAGCGGCAGTTCCGCCGCTTGATCGTTCTTATAGGCAGCGGGAGGGGACATCCCCCCCTCCCGCCACCATCTGGTGCTTCTTCGGGCTCTCCCGCGCCATCGGGGATCGGAGAACAAATCGGCTGGCACTGGCTGGAAAGCATAGAGATGACTGGTGACCAGATGGTCACCAGTCATCTCTATGACCGTTGGAGGCCCGGGCGGGACATTGTAACCTCGCGCCTGGGTACCTGGAAGTAAACAAAGCCGCAATGGCGGCTGTCGGCATGAGATCGTGAATTTTTTTTCACGATCGAATGCTTTGAAGTCTGGAGGAGAGATGTGGGGTCTTATCGACCCCACATCTCCCAATAAAGAGGACCTGTCACAGTGATTCCTATTACAAGGGATGTTTACATTCCTTGTAATAGGAATAAAAGTGATCAAAAAAAAATGTAAAGAAAAGTAAAAAAAAATAAAAAATTAAGTAAAATCAAAAACAAAAAACATTTTTTTTTTTCAAACGCCCCTGTCCCCGGTAGCTCATGCTCAGAAGCGTACATGCATGTAAGTCCTGCTCACATATGTAAACGCCGTTCAAACCCCACATTCTAGCACTAGACCTCCTCTATAACTCAAAAAAATAAAGCGTCACCTATGGCGATTTTTAAGTACCGAAGTTTGGCGCCATTCTCGTCTAGATTCTGGCCAGTTTTCTTGTCGAGAAACCTGAAAGCCTTGTAGATACGCTCGGTATACTCGGCAAGAAAGCTCTGCCAGCAGTTTTCTTGCTGGTTCTTGCCGAGTAAACCAAGCCTGTGTACGAGGCTTTAGAGGTGCCTATCTTCTCTTGTATACTCAGTTGTGACTTGACGCTACTCTCATTGCAAGACCTTCCTCATTTATTAAGTTAAACTTTATAAAACTGTCTAACACTACACTCGCAGACCAAGTTACTCGCAATCCAAGGTTTTACTGTAATACCATGGTTCAGACCAACGTGCAATAAGTAAAGTGAGGGATATAATAGGCTTGCCAAAAACTGTTAAAATAAGGGAAGACTTTTATTTTTTATTGTGGGGAAGAGTTAGAACCCCTGCTGTCTCCCTGATGGGGAAATTCACCCTCTCTATTTGTCCTGGTGACTGTTGTCACTGGGGAAAAAAGTGATGGGAAATGCTATATCTTATGGTTGTCAGTGGAACAGGAGTGAAATATTCCATTGGGGATATATGTTCTGTTGACAACTGTCCAAGAGGAGTTTTCCCTTCACTTAATTTCCTGTTCTGAGTCTGGGGCAGGAAGAAAAGGGAAATCTCTCCAACAACTAACAATAACAAAATCGGACTAGGACTTAAATTATTCCTTACTCTATGCAAAACTAAAAAAGAAGGCCTTAGATAAACTTCCACTTGCCTTGATCTTCCAACTACCACCTTGTGTCTATGAGCTTCCTAAAGTCAACATATTACAGAACTGGACAATTCAAACTAAGCTTATGATGACAATATGTATAAGCAGAGGCTATCTTTGTGAGAATTACATTAAAAAAATTAGCTGCCCTTCTCCCTAACGCTAGTACTTTATTGGATGGGTGGCCTTATAACATATACCAAAATGGATGTTCAGATTGAAAGTGGTGGTCCTGACGGACCAGGCTTCACTTAACAGGAAAGGTCTGATTTTCTTAAAATTTGCAATTAGTATAAAGTGTAAGTTCAAGTATGGGTTTTCAGAAGGGTTGTCAGCCTAAACAGGAAGTTTTGCTCTCATCGGATTGCTAGATCAACTGGTACTTTTCTGTACTTGTATTGTTTTTGCAAGAATAAAACATGGGGAAATGTGCACATAATGCAGAGATATACTAAATATGTTTTTTTATTTTTTTTATTGAACTGGCATACACTTTAAGACACTATCCTCTTTAATATCCTAGACATTGAAAAAGTAATATTAGCCAAGGGCTGGGTTGCAGCTTCGGCTCAGTAAACAGTTAAGGTAAGTAAATCTTTGCATAGAAAACAGAAGCTGGAATTGTTCCTCTGGTATAAAACTGCCTTTTATTTAAGACTTTGAAGAATAATGACCAAGCTAAGGCTCTTTAACAGAAGCTCACTGTTGAAAAATCTAGTGGCCTGTACCTCTAGGTCATTACTGAATGTCATGAGAAGCCCGCTTGCTAATGATTAACAATGATGGCATTTAAAAAGATCACTTTGTTACTCTGTCTCCATTCATCCACAGCATGTTTTCTTTAAGGACTCCTAAAAGATTTGCTTTTCATGATCTTGTCATAAGAGCACATGGTGATTGGACCTAATATACAATGTCATTTGTATTTCATGAAAGGTTTAAAACAGAGTAGTATTTTGAAAGAGAAGTAAACATTTAAATAGTATGTCCTCTGAAAGTAGTGACAGCGTGGATGTTGAAATTGTCTTTTACTGTCTAGAGTTACTATTCTGCAGATATATTAGAACACTCATTCACATGTTTATCAAACACACTTTTTACACTGCCTCAGTGTGCCCATTGTTGGTTCACAAAATAATAAAAGTTGTCTATCTGTTTGTCCCTTATACCTGTACTGATTATTTATTAAGACAGAATGCAAATAGAGTATTTTCACCTAACTGGTTTGATCAAATATATTTTTTTCAAATATTATAGACCTTCAACAAAAAGTGTGCTAAGTTATTATAACAAATTATCTTTTTCCAACTTTTCCAATTATGAAAAACGCTTATATCTGTTGTAGCAACCTCTAGTGTGCTAGAATATGTTTTTTTTTTTGTTAGAGTAGACAAAATGTTTAGGCTTAGCTGGCAGCCAAGCCTATGTTTTAATCTGGGTTGGGTGAGTGACTCAGGGAAGATGGTATGACTCCAGGCATCATCTCTGATACCTCCCCCCTACTTTTAGTACCTTGGAGAAGATTCTAGAACAGGGGTGTCAAACTCAAATTCATCAGGGGCTGCATCAGCAGTTTGGTTGGTCTCAAAGGGCCGGTTGTATCTGCACTCCAGTTTTCTTGCGCTGCATAGGGAGTGCAGGTTTCAGGAGTGCGCTGCGTAGGGAGCGCAGTGTTCAGGAGTGCGCTGCCTCCTCCTCTCTGGCGTCACTGGTGTCCCCCCCTCCTCACTGGTGTTCCCCCTGGTGTCACTGGTGTTCCCCCTCCTCTCTGGTGTCACTGGTGTTCCCCCTCCTCTCTGGTGTCACTGGTGTCCCCCCTCCTCTCTGGTGTCCCCCCCCTTCTCTCTGGTGTCCCCCCCTCCTCTCTGGTGCCCCCCTCCTCACTGGGGTCCCCCTCCTCTCCTCTCTGGTGTCACGGGGGTCCCCCTCCTCTCCTCTCAGGTGTCACTCTCCCCTCTGGTGTCAATGGGGGTCCCCTCCTCTCCCCAGTGACACCAGAGAGGAGGGGGACCCCCAGTGACACCAGAGGGGAAGGGGACCCCCAGTGACACCAGAGAGGAGGGAGACCCCCAGTGACACCAGAGAGGTGAGGGACCCCCAGTGACACCAGAGAGGAGCCCCAGTGACACTGGTCCCCCTCCTCTCCTCTCTGGTGTCACAGGTGTCCCCCTCCTCCGCTCAGTACAGACAGCCATACTCCCCGGGAGATGGTGTCTCTCCTACCTGCAGGTGCAGATCTCTCAGTTCTCCTCATGTCTGTGGTTGTGGTTCCTGGGTCTGTAATCAATGAGCTGAGGCGGTGCAGAGTGTCACGCCGTGCACTGGTTATCAGGCAAGCCGACTGGGGTGGAGCAAGATGGCGGCGAAACGTCACTTCCTGACAAGACAGCCGCCACCGGGTGTACAAAGATGGCCGCCGCTCTGGAGCTAGGCCGAAGCCGGGGACTTTTCTATGGCCAAGGCTGCGGAGTGGATCGCGTGGTGTGCCGATCCGAATAGGGTGACCCGTTCGGATCACCAATCGGTGACAATCCATTGCACCCGTCCCGCGGGCCACATGGCTAGGCCTGGCAGGCCGGATTCGGCCCACGAGCCTTGTGTTTGCCACCCCTGTTCTAGAAGAATGGGAGTGGAGGTTAGGAGGAGTATTCATGAGGACCCCTAGCGCCAAAGTCAAAAGTCTTGGGGTCATCTTTGACGCCTACATGACAATGGACGTACAAATAGGGTCAGTAGTCAGTGGATCTCGTCATCTATTAAGCCTACTACGTAGATTAATTCCGTTCATTCCCAAAGAAGACATAGCAGTCGTGGTAGGAACAATGGTAAACTCCAGACTGGACTATGCAAACGCCCTCTACCTCGGACTCCCAAAGTACCAAATCGCTCACCTACAAGCTGTTCAAAACACGGCCGCTAGGCTGGCGACTGGGAAAAAACCCTGGGAGTCCATCTCACCGTCACTGAGAACCCTCCATTGGCTGCCAGTAAAAGACAGAATCGCCTTTAAAGCACTCTGTCTGACACATAAGTGCATCCATAGGAAGGCACCCCAATATCTACGAGAAAAAATAAAAGCTCACAACTCCAATCGCATTCTGCGATCCACCAACCAAAAACTGCTCCAAATACCCAAAGCTAAATACAAGTCTAAGGGAGAAAGAAGATTTGCGTTCCAGGGTCCCAGACTATGGAACGCTCTACCTTACCAGCCAGCATTCGGTTGGACGTGGAGAACCACCTGGCTTTCAGAAGACAGATTAAAACCCATCTCTTTTGATCCAAGAGAGACAGGAACATCGCTCGTGTGTAGCGCCCAGAGGCGATTTAGTCCGCCCGACATTGCATGTGCTGCGCTATATAAGTTTCTCACTCACTCACCCTAACCAATCCCCAACAGAAGGGTTGACAGGGGGCAGGCCCCCTTTCAGGTTAGCCCAGCTGGGACAGGAGATATAAGTTTCTCACTCACTCACCCTAACCAATCCCCAACAGAAGGGTTGACAGGGGGCAGGCCCCCTGGGTTAGCCCAGCTGGGACAGGAGAGTTTGGGTGGAAGATTAGAGATGGAGTGCTAGGAGGCTGTTGGTGGACCTTTGAGGGTAACCCCCTAGTCTGAGGGTGGTAAAATCAGACCTGAGAGCTCGATGTGCAGGAGGGATCCTCTACAACCCACAAGCATTTGGTACCAATTTGACCCACAAGGAATCCTGTCCAGTGGCACGGGAGCAGGTGTGAGGACAGCAGGAGCCAGTGAGCACATCCGGGAGATCTCGAAGGAGAAGACAGCCAGGTGGGCTGGTAAATGTTACAGTCGGGGAGGACTGAGAGGCATGCCTGAGACTGGGTGAGAGCAGTCTGAGATGGATGCAAATCAGTCTGGGAGAACTGTGGAAGTTTAGCTAAGAGGGCTGGAGAAAAGGACAGCTGTAGCCAGGTGGGCTAGCAGTGCCTGAAGAGGTGTTGCTGGGATCAGTAGAAGAACAGCTGGGCACTAAGACTTGCTACACTACCAAAGGGGCCCACGGTTTCTGCCTGCAAAGAGCATTTGGTACCAATTTGACTGAGCCCAATTGTCAGATCCCTTAAGTGTGCCAGCGGCTCCTGCAGGGTAGCGCTACACTGTCTTTTCTAAAGGTCAGCATTAAAAAAACACTTACCTCTTTTTCTTTCTCCTAAATATATAGTATAGCTCAAGCTCACCAAATACTTGATTAAAAAAAAAAAAAAAACATATAATTACAGAGAAATAATTATAACGATCGATTACAACTTTGTTCCGTATACATATCACTCTTACATAATGAAACTGAATTCCTCATCCAACTGCCTGAAATACAAGTGCAGCTGTATACCATTATTTTTGGGTATGCCAGGAAATCAAGATATTTGGGAACTTGATAAAGAGAACACTGAAAAAAAATATTATTTGGCACTTTTTTGTGCGATAAATTTAGGGGGCATAAAAAAGATCAAGCGGCACAAAAAAATACTAACTATAGTTTTATTAACCACCAAGACAGAAATTCTGCCTATCTGAATTTATGCTTAACCCTTAAAAAACTGTCATTTACAGAATATACTAAATGAACTGGATTAAAGCCTCCTTTTCAAAGAAGACACAAATGTATAATTTTTTTGAAATATGGGTATTATTTATCACTACCCTATTCTATTTATCACTATCACTAAATAATGATATCTTACTGGATTAATGGCAAAATATACTTCAAAAGATATCAGCTAATATCAAAAAAGAAAGGGAAAAAGATTGCTAGAAATCTACCCTCTCATTGACATGAACTTCCATGGGACGCTCCAACTATACCCCAAGTATAAGGCCGCGTACACACAACCGAGGAACTCGACGGGCGAAACACTTTGTTTTCCTCGTCGAGTTCCTTGTTAGACCAAATCTTCTAGTTCTCAAACGCGGTGACTTCAACACATACAATAACAGGGGAAGTTTGATTCCATTGACACAATCTTTGGGGCTGCTTTTGCTAATCTCATGTTACTGAAAAGTTTGGTAAGAGACATTTTCACTTTTCAGTCTGTTACAGCGTGACAAATGTGCTATTTCAATTACAAACGCTACTTTTACAGAAGGTGCGCGGGTTTCTTAGCATACACACGCTCGAGTTTCTCGTCGGAAACCAGCCCGACGAGAAACTCGACGAGCCAAATTCGACTCCCGTCGAGAAAATAGAGAACCTGCTCTCTTTTTGGCTCGACAAGTTTCTCAATGTTTTTCTCGGCAAAAAGTGTACACACGACCGGTTTTCTCGGCAGAATACGTCTCCCATCAAGTTTCTTGAAAACCGGTCGTGTGTACGGGGCCTCACAGACAAATGGGTAAACTGCCTGCCCGACTATATTGTACATTATTTAGTAAATATTGTAATGTACAACATGTCGGTTGTAATTAAATTGCCCTGGAAAATATTGTAACATATCAAGAGCACACAATACATTGAATAAAATGTTGTTTTCCATATGACCATATTGTTGGCTGGGGCAAAGAAAATATGTACAATCCTTGGTCCAATTTAGAGAAAAGTTCAAACAAAAGGTCCTTCTACAGAGAACAAATAGAAACCAGAAAGTCTGTGTTTAATCTATCCAGACAGTAATTGTCCCCAACTTTTAAAGTCTACTGATTTCCATGAAAGTGGGGTACACAGTATAAGAAAATTGGATGAAAAATTCTGTACAAGGCACAATCGTTCAAATTTTATATATTGTGTACACAACTTTCAACATCCGATTCAGACTTTCCAAATGAAATTTTCCGAAGGGACAACATGTTCTCATACGTGAGCAGGACTAATGATTTTCATTTAAGTGTACTGTTTTCATACAGTTTTTGTATGAGAAAAATCAGATACGAAAGACTATGCATGATCAAAAACAATAAACAACAAAAACAGCCTTTGTCACATGAGAATGTTCATCACTGTTACTGAAGTATTGAGCGCATTGTGCCGATCAGTAATGAAAGGCAATTACTTTCGGTGAGTGAGGTAGCATGATTGGAGAGTGGTACATCTAATGCACAGTGGTGACTCTGATTTTTCAAGTGGAGACAAGCAATGAACGTTATGGACGTTTAAGCATTATTTTAATGAGGACTTTATTGTTTTGTAATTTTCTACTGTACACTTCTGTCACAAGGAGGTGGAGGCCACAAATAGAGCTGTCTGTTGGTGGTATTTAATCACCTCTGCATTTTTTTTTGTGCTATAAGCAAAAGAACAGCGACAATTTTTAAAAAAAACACAATATCTTTTATTTTTTGCTATAAGAACATCCTTACAGAGGGACCCAGAAGGTTGAAAAAAAAAACACACCCAGATAAGTTAGGCGGAGCGGGGGGGGGGGGGCGTTTGAGCTTGGGCTGAGTCAAGGACGCCAGGCCTGGTACAATGGGGCCGGTTGTACTGGCTTATCAGCAGGCCTTGGTACAATATTTATATATATATATATATATATTTATATATATATATTTACACTCACCGGCCACTTTATTATGGATTTGCTTGGTAACACAAATTGCTATATATCACAGCCACATAATGCATTTAGGCCTCTAGACGAGATACAGACGACTTGTTGATGTCCAAACCGAGCATCAGAATTTTGGAAAAGGGTATTTATGTGACTTTGAACTTAGCATGGTTGTTGGTGCTAGACGGACTCCTCTGAGTATTTAAAAAATGATAATCTACTGGGATTTTCACACACAACCATTTCTAGGGTTTACAGAGAATGGTCCAAAAAATGGTCCAGAAAATATCCAGTGAGCAGTAGATGTGTGGATGAAAAAGATGTTGTTGTTGTTGTTGATGTCAGAGGTCAGAGGAGAATGGGCAGGTTTGAGATGATAGAAAGACAACAGGAACTCAAATAACCACTTGTTACAACCAAGGTATGCAGAATACCATCTCTGAACACACAAAACATTGAACCTTGAAGCAGATGGACTACAGCAGCAGAAGACCACATCAGGTGCCACTCCTGTCCGCTAAGAGCAGGAAACTGAGGCTACAATTCGCACAGGCTCACCAAAATTAGATAGATTGGAAAAAGGTTGTTTGTTCCGATGAGTCTCGATTTCAGCTGCAACATTCAGGTAGGGTCAGAATTTGGCATACACAGCATGAATCCATTCTGTCTTGTATTAACAGTTCAGGCTGGTGGTGGTGTAATGGTGTGAGGCAAATTTCCTTGGCATACTGTGGGCCCCTTAGTACCAAAAGAGCATAATTTAAACGCCACAGCCTACCTGAGTATTGTTCATTACTTTATGACTACAGTGTAACCTTCTCCTTGTTACAAAACTCTAATCATCTAAAACTGGTTTCTTGAACATGACAATGGGTTCACTGTACTCCAATGGCCTCCACAGTCGCCAGATCTCAATCCAGTAGAGCACCTTTGGGATGTAGTGGAATGGGAGATTTGCATCAAGGATGTACAGCCAACAAATCTGCAGCAACTGTGTGATGCTATTAATATGGACCAACATCTCTGAGAAATGTTTCCAACACCTTGTTGAATCTATGCCAAGAAAAATCAAGGCAGTTCTGGAGGCAAAAGGGGGTCCAACCTCATACTTGCAAGGCAAGGTGTACCTAATAAATTTCCCGTGAATATATACTCAACTTTTTGAGTAAATTATCTTCAGTATGTTTTCTTAGAGTTAGCATCAAGTTGGATCCTGTTATTATCCAGCATGTTCAGGATTTATAAGAAATTGTTTACTTTTTCCTATTAGACTCCAATAAGAACTATTATGCCGCGTACACACGATCACTTTTTGTGATGTAAAAAAACGTTGTTTTATCTCACAAAACAAAACAACGTTTTTCAAACTTTATTTTAATAAACGACGTTGCCTACACACCATCGTTTTCTGAAAATGCTCTTGCAAAGCGTGGTACACCACGTTCGACGGCATTCTGCTCCATTGAAGCTCCCGTCTCATAATTTGCTTCTGAGCATGCGTGGGTTTAAAAACGTTGTTTTAAACATCGTTTTGCCCACACACGATCATTTTTTATGACACAAAAAACGACATTCTGAAAAACGACATAAAAATTGAAGCATGTTTGAATTTTTTTTTGGTCGTTTTTCAGAAGACATAAAACGACGTTTTGCCCACACACGATCATTTTAAATGTCGTTTTTTTAAATGTCGGTTTATTTTATCACAAAAAAACACTGTGTGTACGCGGCATTAGTCTTGGAGAATACTTGACGTGATTGTAGCCGTATTAGTGCAATTGTGACAGAGAAAATTGAGTACTGTCATGCAATTACTAAGTACTGTACTATTCTTTGTATCAACCAGAAAAAAAGGTACAAACATAAATTTTTTCAGGACAAGCTTTCGGGGTGTTTTCCCTTCTTCAACAAATTGAATCAGTACTGCTTAGACCTTGAAGAAGGAGGAAACACCCCGAAAGCTTGTCCTGAAAAATTGTATGTTAATGCAAATAAAAAAAGTATCACGGACAGTACTCAATTTTCTCTGTCTTGGAGAATAAAAGCGTATGCAGAGAACAGCCATCTTCTATCTAGACCATCATATGTATATTGTACAATCTCTTTACATTATTCAAAACTCTCTAAAACCCCAGCACCTGCCAAAAATGGTTGATATATGCAGGTAGATTGACATAAAACAACAAATATGTCAGATTTACTTTCCTATTCTAAACAATGACTGCCCAGTAGAAGGAATATTAGTTATCCAAAGTGTCACAGTTAAATAAACAGGTCTCCTACCATTTTTAAAAGTAACTCTAAGCAGATCCTCTGCATGAGACACCCATATGCTCACTGCATTCCCTTGCTGGCATATGTGGTTTTTCACATTGTGTCTACTAAACAATGTTGAACTTTACAGAAAGTATTTATAACATCCAAACAATAAAGACAAAGCTTTGTTTCAGGTATTTTCAGCCACAAAAATATATATTTAGACATTTTCTCTGGTTGATACAAAGAATAGTACAGTGCTTAGTAATTGCATGATCTTAATACTACTCCTTTAAAGAACAATGCCAGGAATGGATATTTTATACATAGTTACTAGGTCCAGCTTGGTCCAATTTCAAGTGGTTGTAAAGGCTGGAGATTTTTTACATGCATTCTATGTTCTATGTTGAAATATGTCAGCTTTTAATTGACCCTGTGGCTCTGATGTCTTTGTACCAGAAGAACTTTTAAATCGTCTTCAATAAAGGTGTCAACAGAGTGTGGCCATCCGTCTTTTCTTCAATGCAGATGTCTGCCTAGAGAAGTGTTATTTTGTTGTTCATAATAGCACATTATGACATTGCCTTGCAGGTTTTTTTTTAACCACCTGTGGTTTACTACTTTAGGCTTTGACAATAAAACTTGGAAGCTGAAATTAAAAAATTATACTCCTGTATATTTTGACCATGCTATATACAAAAATGGAACTAAAATGACTCAGCGCCACACCACTAATCCTTTGTGTATGAATTATCAAGCAAAATAAACCAGTAAAAGTGATAAAACACAGTACTAATGCTACGGAAAGAGGAAATAGGGGATCCCCAGTACTACTCCTGTCAATTGACGCAGAAAAAGTGTTTGACAGGGTAGACTGGGGATTCATAAAGGGTATGCTTCAGCATTCGGGACTAGGACCTAGAATAAGGTGGTGGATTAAAAACTTGTATAATCGACCTACGTGATGGTTAAAGTATCGATATCTCCACTCCTGTATGTCAATGAAACCATTGCTTGTAACTTTGCAGAACAATAAAGACATAGAAGGGGCCAGAGTAGGAGAAGAGGAACATAACAATGCGGCATACATGGATGACATCTTGTGTAACCAACCCCAGGGTGACATTGCCAAATATAATTAGAGAAATAAAAAAATTGATTAAGTCTCTAGCTAGAGTTTGCTGAAGTGGTTATAGAAATAAAAAGAAAAAAAAGTGATAAAACAATGAGAAAAATTGCTCAGACCACCACAGGGACATCACCATTAGAAGTTGCAGCTTGTGGATGGATAGCTCGCTACCTTCCCCTTAAGGCTCAGATTCTGCTCACTACCCCCTACAGGTACCTTCAGCATGCTCTTTCGCCCTGCTGTATTGGAACCACTTTTGGAACCATTAAGCAGTAGCCAGCAGAGTATTTTTTATTTTGTTTTTAACACATTATGGATTTATATATTCTGGATTCATGTTTTTTTTTTTTTTTTTCAGATTGAATTCAACTAACTAAATATTTTTCACTGTTAGAAATATATTTCGCACAGAGCAGGTATTTATAATATTATATGATATTTTAGTGTTTAGCTTTAGATCTGCTTTAACATTTCTTTTTAATTTCTTGATTATGAAAATTGTTATGCACTGAATAACAAATGAGAGATCATTATCTGCCCAGAGTAAGTTTAGCACATTATTGCCAAATACTCTATTAGGTTGTTCTTACCAAAGCCCAAAAGATTCACTGCTGTGCTTCTGGTGCCAATAACATGATACAGAAGAAGCATAATGTTAACAATCGTCCTATGAAACAATATCAGCTGTATTATTTATATTGAGAACACAATATTCACATACTTTGCAGGCTTAGAGATGGAGATTGCTTTTTCAGATATGTATGCAGTCTATACAAAGATTAAAAAGGAATTCCAAAGAAAATGAAGAATTATGATACAAAGTGGAATGTAAAAAAGTATTTTTATATTTAAATTGGAGAAAAAAAGAGGGGAATATGTTGGTATTTGGGTATTTGTAATGTATAAAGAACATTTTTGCATGAATCTCTGAAATACATTTTTATAGAGTCATTCTTAGTATTAAGTAGTTGTCTTCCAATGGCAGTTTCAGAGTAATTGTCATAGTCTCCACATCTGAAATTTAGTACATGTAAATAAAGTGCCCAGTTTTCTTCTCTCACTGCCTACCTAGCAAACTTCTTCTGTGCCTCTGGTCAGGCAACAGTTGTGAGTGTTTAGGTTTTCACAATACCTGCACAGAAATCAATTATCTCTATATACACTTCTGGAGCTTTGAACGCAAATATGTGGTCTAACAAGGGCAACATGTATATAGGGGCTCTGCACAGACAGGGGTAGGATGGCAAAATTAGAAACTATTTATGCTGCAAATGTAACCAATAAGAATTAGGTAATTTTTATTGAATATGTGAGTTTTTAGGGAAATTTTAGGGAAATCCTTCTCAATAGAGAAGGATTTTTTCGTCGTTGTTGTTGTTGTTTTAAAGGTGCAGTGAACTTAAATAGTGACAACAGCCCCTTTAAACTATCCTAGACCTGTTCTTGAGCCAGAACATGGCACTTTGTTATGTGTTTTAACAAAAAAGTAAGATAACGAATGTAAAGTGACAGTGCACAAACAATAATCAAATATACGAAAAAGGAAAGGGCTAATACAAATAACTAAAACACACACACTAAATAAGGAAACAAACCAAAGAGTAGACATTTTATTCAAGCAAATGTACCCTTAGCAGTACATAAAATTAAGTGTTCCTGCTTCACCCACAATTTTTAATTATAAAACAATCTCGGGGGGGGGGGGGTAAATAAATGATATACACATATACAGTATGAATATGCCAGGCAAGTAAAACATTTTTCTCTCTCTGTAGTATTGTTTCCAAAATATTTGTATTGGAGTATCTATGGGAGGGGAGGGGATTATTCCCCAGATATGTAAGTCCTGGGACCATGTGGTGGGGATGGGGGGCAGTGGGATAAGGGGAAAAAAATAACAGAGCGGAAAACAAAAGAAAAAATCATAAAAATACTGTAGAAGAATGAATTGAAGAAACATTTTTTTATGGAGGGGTAGGCTGACAGGTTTTGAATTGGAACAGGGGGGGTGGAAAAAGTAGGAAATAGAGCTGGAAGAGAGAGAAAGCTACATGTTGTATTGTGAGTGATGACACAATAAACCAAATTCGCAACTGAGAGGTTGAAGTTCCAGGCTAGGTAGTTTACTATACAATGTCTGTATGTGTATGGTCATAATAAAATTGGAAAACAAGCTATTTATTATAAATGATGGGGTCCAATGAGGGAGCATGAATCCTCCATTTAGCTTTGTAATTAATGAAGTACCGTATTTATCGGCGTATAACACGCACAGACGTAAAACACGCACCCTAACTTTGTCCGATGGACCGTTTCAGCAGACATCTCCGCTCGTGTGTATGGGCTAGCGGACAGATTTCTCCACCCGACAGATTTCAAAGCATGCTTTGAAATCCATCCGGTGGAATCTGTCCGCCCGACATGTCTGCTGGTTAGTACACTTACCAGCAGACATGTCGTCCCCCACCGCCGCCGCGCGCCGCCGCCGCGCCGCCGCCGAATGGATTCGGTGCATGCGCGGAAGTGTTTAACTTCCTGGTGCGGTGACGTGGTGGTGACGTAGCGGCGTCAACGTCACCGCCGCGTCACCGCGCTTCCGGCGGCGGGGAATTTGATCCGATGGTGTGTACACGCCATCGGATATCCCGATCGGACATTCCGATGGAAATGGTCCGCGGACCGTTTTCATCGGAATGTCCGATCGTGTTACGACGCCTGAGAGGGAAGTGGGGAAAAAAAATCCACAGCCCCCTATACACGCCACATTTTCCCTCTATTTTCCGGGTAAAAAGTAGTGTTATACCCAATAAATACCGTAGTTTGCAGAGCTGAGAGTTCTGATTGAATATCTTGAGAGTGGAGTTTTCACAAGTTTCATAAGAAAAGATCCATTTTGGCATTTGCATTTGCCATTTTATATGTAAATTTTATAAGTAACTTATCTTTTCAATTATCCAATGTCTATGCTATTTTGTGTTTTTATAGGCTTGTTTTTCATGTAACATTTTGGTAGAAAATGTATAATTATATTTCGCAAATGGATATTTTAAACCCTGATTCCTATAGAAAACATTACATGAAGACATATTATGTTGATGCTAACACTGCTGGGCAAAAACACTCTTTTGCTAGACAAGTCATAAAAGTGTCCAGTAAGTGTTTTTTTAAACATTGTTTTATGTATACTTGGAACATTATATGGAAAAGCGACAGTGCGGCTAATTATAGCATATATTTAGTCTGTAGCGAAGCTGCATCTTTTTTTATTGGCCACATAGTTACATTCTATGATGTCTACTCATTTTATAAACAGACTCCAAGAGGTATGCACTTTATGTTCCTATTTAAAGTATTGTAATCCTGTTTTCCAAAGTTTCTATAACAGAAAGTACACGATTATAATGTACAGAAACTTACAGAAGAGAGTCATGCGCAGGGTGGACATGTAAGCCATCATTCTAATGGGAAACGTTTTTGACTGTAAAGAGAAAGTGGTTTTGCTAAAACTAGAATGTTTGTGGGAAAAAGGCCAAAAAGTCTGTTTTTCAATCTAACATTGTATACTTTTCTATATTCCCTCTTTGCTATGGTATAAATGTAAAATGATATATTGAGGTAGTCCCATGCACGTGCATGTATAGTTCAGAAATGACTTATGCCGTGTACACACGATTGTTTTTCGGCATGAAAAAAAACAACGTTTTTAAAAACGCTATTTAAAATGATCGTGTGTGGGCTTCACATCCTTTTTCATCTTCTCAAAAACGACCAAAAAAAAATTTGAGCATGCTGCATTTTTTCACATCGTTTTAAAAAATGTTGTTTTTTGGTTTGTAAAAAATTATCGTGTGTGGGCTAAAACCCGCGCATGCTCAAGTTATGAGACGGGAGAGCTCGTTCTGGTAAAACTACTATTAATAATGGAGTAAGCACATTCATCACGCTGTAACAGACAAAAAAGCGCAAATCGTCTTTTACTAACAAGGAATCAGCTAAAAGCAGCCCAAAGGCGAATAGAACTTCCCCTTTAGAGTGCCGTTGTATGTGTTGTACGTCACGGCGCTTTGTTCATTATTTTTCAAAAACTATGGTGTGTGGGCAACATCGTTTTTAATGATGAAGTTGGAAAAACTTTGGCCCAATTCAAAGAATTAGATTCTTAGCGTATCAGAAATACACTACGCCGCCGTTTTTTACCTGGCTCTACGTGGATCCAGGTAGATTTTGTCCAGTAAACGACGGCGGCGTAGTGTATTTCTCCCGTCGCAACATCTACGGGTAGGGTGCGTGAAGGATTTTAGGCGCGTTCCCGTGGCGATGCCGATGCTCGTTCGCAAATTTCCCACCGTGATTGCGCGAAATCACGTGTTACGTACGTTGTTTGAGTAGCGTCGTTTACATTTCTATTCCTGACGAGTTACGAAAAAAAAAATTATTCGATCAGGAACGACGGCCATTACATGGGCCGCACCGTTAGCAGCAAAAAGCTGCAACAACGTAAAAAAAAACAGCAAGATTGCGAAGCCGCTGTATCTTCGTGGATTGCAAAAACACATTTGCATATCCCGCGCATCAAAACGACGTACTCCTCCCAGGCCGCCAAAAATTCGCAGCGTAGATCCGAAGGCTTACGAAGACGTAGCCTCTCGATCGAAGCCCGAGCCGCCGTATCATGGTTTGAGGATTCAACATGATACGGCGCGCGAAATTTGAAATTACTCCTGTCTAACACCAGTGAGCAATTGCTTTAAATTGGGCCTTTGTTTTGGACATGCAAAAACAACGTTTTTTTTCACCGAAAAATGATAGTGTGTACGCGGCATTAGACTTTTATATCATTACCCTTAGTCAACAAAGCAAGAATGGAAGCAGCAGATACGTCTTAAAAAAAAGAGGACAACATAATGAAAAAATTTACCACCACACTTTCAGTCAGTAACAAAAAAACGAATGAAAACTTTTTAACATTTCGGGTTAAAAAAAGTGTTGTGTACATTTGAAAAAACATGTGAAGCTACATTATCCAATCAGCGCACCATTAAAAAATGTTTTTCCTGACTATGGGGCTTCTGGTATTTTGCTGCATCTTTAAGGCCCTGTACACATGATCAGTCCAAACTGATGAAAACGGACTGAAGTTCATTTTCATCGGTTCACAGACTGATGGTCTGATGGTCTGATGTGCGTACACACCATCAGTTCAAAAACCGATCGTGTCAGAATGCGGTGACGTAAAACACGACTTGCTGAAAAAAACAAAGTTCAATGCTTCCAAGCATGCGTCGACTTGATTCTGAGCATGCACAGGTTTTTGAACCGATGCTTTTGCGTACTAACCATCGGTTTGGACCGATGGTCAAGCGTCCATCAGTCTGATTTTAAAGCAAGTTTTAAAACTTTGGACTGAAGGACAACAGACTGATTGGCCATACACTTGGTCGGTTTGGACCGATGAAACTGGACTTCAGTCCGTTTTCATCAGTTTGGACTGATCATGTGTACGTGGCCTAAGAAGAAGTTGTTTCTAAGGCCGCGTACACACGATCAGTCCATCCGATGAGAATGGTCCGACCATTTTCATCGATTCACCGCTGAAGCAGCCTGATGGTCTGATGTGCGTACACACCATCAGTTCAAAAACCGATCGAGTCCAACGCAGTGACGTAAAACACAACGATGTGCAGTGAAAAATGAAGTTCAATGCTTCCAAGCATGCGTCGAATTGATTCTGAGCATGCGCGGGTTTTGAACCAATGCTTTTGCGTACTAACCATCAGTTTTGACCGATCGGTAGGCGTCCATCGGTCCAATTTTAAAGCAAGTTCTACATTTTTGGACTGAAGGACAACAGACTGATGGGGGGTAAACACGGTCGGTTTGGACCGATGAAACTGAACTTCAGTCTGTTTTCATCGGTTTGGACTGATCGTGTGTACGCGGCCTAAGGGATCATGCATTGAGGAGAAAAAAGGAGCTGCCTCTAGGTATGGGACCACACTTTGAGGAGGAGATGTGAGCTGCCTCTAGGTAAGGGACCGCATTTTAAGAAGAGCAAGGAGCTGCCTCTAGGTGTAGCACCCTCTAGTGTGCTAGAAAAGGAATTGTTAGGTTTTTGTTAGTGTAGTAGGTAAAATGTTCAGGCCTGGCTGGCACGCCTCTTTTTAAATCTGGGTCAGGTGAGTGATCCAGGGGGGCTGGTATGGTATGACTCATCACCACCTCTGGTGCCTCCCCATACTGCTTGAAAATTGCTGGAAACTTCCAGAAGAATGGGAGGGAGGTTAGGAGGAGCTGCCTGGAGTATTCATGAGTATTCATGAGGGCTCTGACCAATCCCACTAAGACTTTGCTACACTACCAAATGGGACAGCAGTCCCTGCCTGTAAAGGGCATTTGCTACAAAGTTGACTGAGCCCTATAATCAGATCACCTACAATACCTACAATACCAGTGTGCCAACTGGTCCTGGAGGTTGTAGTACTTCAAGCAAGTGTTGTGCAGGAGGAACCTAAGGAGTGTGTAAATAGTCTGTTCAGAAGAAGTTGTCCCTGGAAATTTCTGCTAAATTCAAGTGGGCATCCAATAATGCCCCTATTTACACCCAAGTTCAATACCCCTAATAAAAACACAAAAACAAAGCGAGTACTGTTTGCTGACTCCAGAGTGTTGTGGAAAATGATGTGTGCCTGGCTGTGCAGTGTGTGGGATCCTTTATTTGCCAGTGGCTCCTGCGGGGGTAGCGCTACATAGGTAAGTGATGACATTTTGAGAGGAGGAAAGAGCTGCTTCTAGGCATGGGATGATACTTTGAGGAGAATAAATATGCTGTCTCAAGTTAAGGGACCATACTTTGAGGAGGAGGTAGGAGCTGCCTCTCAGTAAGCGACCACATGTTGCAGAGTTACCATAGTGGTTATGTGCAAATGTATGCAACAAAAGACTCTAACCAAACGTTTCAACCAGAGATGTTTAAAGAGTTTAATTGTGCTGGTTACTGTAGCTGCGCTTGCTTTGTATATTGCACTGCCAATGTGCACCTCTCCTTTTTTTCTTGTTTTAAACTGATCTCGGTGACTACCATTGTTGCTTTGTTGAATTCGGTTTAGATACTCATTTTGGGTCTTTAGTTGGCTTAAATGATGTTGGGCTTCTGGTGTGTTGCAGAACCTTTATCAAATGATAGTTTGTCTCTAGGTAAAGCTGCTTTTTACTTTATGCATTGTAAATATGTTTAAACAATACTTCTAACTTAGGACCATACTTGGTTGAGGTGTCTTGATGGGGCAGTGTGATTTTGGATGTTTTATGCAAATATATGCAAACAACGCAGTTTTTAACATGAGAATTTGTATTAGTTACTTTTGAATTGCTGTATTACCCTTATGCCGCATAGGAATTTCTGACAAGAAAAGTTCGATGTGAGCTTTTGGTAGGAAATTACGACCGTGTGTACGCCCCATCTGACATTTTCTGTCGGAATTTCCGACAGCAAAAATTTTAAAACTGGTTCTTAAGTTTTCCGACGGGAAAATTCCTGTCGGAAATTCAGATCGTCTGTATGCAATTCTGACGCAAAAAAAATCCTACGCTTGCTCGGAATCAGTGAACTTAATTTTTCTCAGGTCGTCGTAGTGTTGTACGTCACCGCGTTCTTGGCGTTCGGAATTTCTGACAACATTTGTGTGACCGTGTGTATGCAACACAAGTTTGAGCCAACATTCTGTCAGGAAAGAAATCCACGGTTTTCGTGTTGGAAATTCCGATTGGGTGTACGTGGCATTAGTATGCCACACTTTACACATCCTTCTCCTACAAAATGATACAGATTTGCATGGCATTGTAGCTAAAATTCTTGCAGCTTGTATGACTGCAGTCCAACCCTCAGCAGCAGTTAATTCCATGCTTGTTTGCCTTCAACCACACCTCTTCTTTTAGAAATTACAACACCCAGAAATTGGAGTCTTTTGGTCAATCCATTTGCACCTGACTTACCAAAGACTACTTCAACTATGTGTCATGTAAGCAACATAACTCACTTTTAACAGTTACTTTGATTATTAGGATTTATTTCATTATAGGTCAATTCTTTGATCATCTAGATCACAACCCTCCTGGCTGTTTTTTTATCTGAACTGTTGAGAACCTTGTGAATCCTTTTAACATATTCTAGCTGTAGTTCTACTGCCGCATTTACCCACTAGATACTCTAGAGAAAATAGGCAAAATAGGCATATAAATGTTAACATTTTGGTGATGCCTCCTCTCGTCTTATTGCCGGGCACTGCTTTACAGGCATATTATGATACATGAGGAGATTTGCTAAAACTGGCACACTCCAAATCTGGTGTAGCTATGCATGGTAGCCAATCAGCTTCTAACTTCTGCTTGTTTATTTAACCACTTAAAGCAGAGTTTTACCCACCCACCAATCCAAAGTATAGCTGTTGATTTCTAATAATCAGACACTCACCTGTCCCACGGTCCAGCTCACGAACCTCGGCTCCTCTCCCCCTCCTCTCCTGTAGCTTCACAGCTGGACGTGCACTGCGCATACATGAGCCGTGCTGCGCGCTGTGATTGGCCGGGCTGGGAGGGAGGGGATGACATGTCAAATGTGGCATTTGAGGGGTTCACCTACACTTAAAGCGGAAGTTCAATTTTTGGGTCGAACTCCGCTTTAAGGACCGGAAGGTTTTACCCCCTTAATGGCAGGCCATTTTTGGCGATACGGCACTGTGTCGCTTTAACTGACAATTGCGCAGATGTGTGATGCTGTACCCAAACAAAATTGATGTCCTTTTTTTCTGACAAATACAGCTTTCTTTTGGTGGTATTTGATCATCTCTGTGGTCTTTATTTTTTGCCCTATAAACAAAAGATGCTGACAATTTGGAAAAAAATTTTTTTTTTACTATTTGCTATAATAAATATCCAAAAGAATTAAAATAAATCAGTTTAGACCAATATGTATTCTTATATACATATTTTTGGTTAAAAAAAATCACAATAAGCATATATTGATTGGTTTGTGCAAAAGTTATAGCAAGTACAAAATAGGGGATAGATTTATAGCATTTTTATTATTATTTTTGTTTTTGGTAGTAATGGTGGTGATCAGCGATAGTTTTTTGGAAGACTGCAACAATGCGATGCACAAATCGGACACTTTTGACACTTTTTTGGGACCAGTGACATTATTACAGTCATCGGAGCTTAAAATAGCCACTGATCACTGTATAAATGACACTGGCACAGAAGGGGTTATTTAACTGATCCATTCTTCATGTTGTGGGTCTTGGCACCTTCCATGCCATTATTTCTCTTAGCAATACTACACTCAGCATGCTAAATACAGCTGTGTTTAATACACGTGGTTCACATTATTCAGAGAAGACCACAAGCTTTTAAGGTACACATCTGTCCAAAGACTATAGCCTGTTGAAATTTCATTTCTATTAATGATACATATTCAGAATGTAAACAACAAGCTAATTTCAATATAGCTGCTTTGATATTTCTACTTCATCTTAACCTCCATATCTGTCCACCACTGTATCTTTCACGTATCCATTAAAAAAAATTGCGGTCCATGAATATAGATAATATTGTTCCAGATGTCACTGTGCAGTTTCTCAGTGGGCAGATTGTTTATTCTCAATGCAAACCAAGGATCTACTGTTTAGGATGATATAGAAGCTATGAGGTAGCTTGAATCAGTCAATTTACATTAAAAACATATATACATCCATTCACCATGATATGGGGACTGTAGGGGGTTCAAGAAAGAGGCCCCTTTATCATATATGCAATTTGCTGAAGACGCAATGAATTTTCCCACTATTTTGGTCATACTTGAAAAACTCACATTCATCAATCCAGAATATATGTGAGTAATGGAAGCTCTTAGTGAGGATTTCTAGTGTCCTTAAGGCCTCGTACACACGATCAAATCTGTCCGCTGGAAACGGTCTGCTGGACCGTTTCAGCAGACAGATTCGATCGTGTGTACGGCCGAGCCGACGGATTTGGCCACCCGACAGATTTCAAAGCATCATTTGAAATCTATCGGGTGGGAATCCGTCCGCCCGACATGTCTGCTGGTTAGTACACTTACCAGCAGACATGTCGTCCCGCACCGCCGCCGAATGGATTCGGCGCATGCGCGGAAGTGTTTTACTTCCTGGTGCGGTGACGTGGCGGCGTCAACGTCACCGCCACGTCACCGACACGTCAGCGGCCGTCTGCTGGCGGGGATTTTGGTTTGCTCGTGTGTACACGCGAGCAAACCAAAATCCCAGCAGACAGATTTGTTCAAATCTGTCGGACAGACAGATTTGAACAAATCTGTCTGCTCGTGTGTACGAGGCCTTAGACATCCAACACTGAGAAATGTCTGTTAAGCCTATAAGCACAATCAGATTTTTCGCAGACAAAGCGTCCAACTTTTGTCTCAAGGCCGTTGGCCAGGAACTTGTCTTGCATACAAAAGACACACAGTTGTCGGTCAACAAACACAAACGTAGTGACGTATTACGTGGTTTTTCAGATTTTGAGTGCCACACTTTGGGTACCTTCTACTAATGTCGTATTGTCCACAGAACATTTATAAGCCTGCCAGCCAATATTTGTCCGTGGAAAATCCGACAACAAGTGTCCGATGGAGCGTGCAAACGGTCCGATTTTTTGCCAATAGGCTGTCGTCACACAATTTCCGATCAGGAAAATCTGATCGTGTGTATGAGGCTTAAGTTTGGATCCAATTACATGAACGAACAGTGGTGATCACTATACAATTCAAATTATTCACCCACATCAACAACAGATGTAGATATAATAATATTGATGATATGTGAATCATGAATCATTTACCAGCCTCCATCCTTCCTGTGGCCACATTACATTTAAAAACAAATTCATGCAAAATAATGTTAAATTATATTTGTTTCCTCACGCTTGTTTACTGACATGGGCTACTCTTGTTTACTGACGGGGGTTAACAAGACGTTTCCTATAATTGCTGCCTTCCCATGAAAAAAAATTCATGGTACAGTATGATAGATTTTGTCCTTGTCCTTCCTGGAGAAAATAAACCTAGAGATTCCAGACTTCATTCCGGAACACAGCCTCATTAATTCTTGTCTTCCAGGCCAAATCCCGTAACTATCTGAAGTGCCGATGATCGTTTATGAATCTGTGTTTACGACTCTGTTTTTACGACTCTTTCATAAGAAATGTGATTCATTTTAAATCCAAATAATCACAAACAAATGTAAAAAACATAGAATTCGTTTTTTCTATTTCAGGACATTATTTTTTGCTTATTGAAGTGGAAAACAAATGTGGTGCAATGTGACTTATGGAGGATGTTCAATAAATCTTCCTTAGGGTTTTACATTTAATCAGGAGTTATAACTGCCAAGAAGTCATGACAACATGCCCAGATTATTGGTGTCCTCTTTTATTGGCACTATGGACTGCACCACAGGAACGAAAAAGGTTTGAAGCCAGTAGTCGGCTCAGTTATCATGGATCTGGTTATGCTATTAAGTATGTTAACAAAATGTCATGTAGGTATCTGTAAAATTAGAAATCACTTCCACGAAAGATAACTAAAGATAACTAAGCTGACACTAACATTTTTCCATATTGGCTCTAACTGGGCAACACATTGTCGCCTCATTAAACATCTGTGAACTTTTATTTACAGGTAAATTGTTGATGCATTTAGAGATACAGGAAATGTCAAAAAGATAAACTAAATGTAAATAATTAGATCATTGTATGTAAATTTAAAGCAGGAGTTAAAAAAAATACACACCTGTAAGGCATTGCATACTAGCACATTATGAAATACTTACCTTAGAATTAAACCTTCCAGCGGTGCGCTGTCTCCACTGAGAGGGCTCATATCTTCCCCTGGTATTTTTCTGGATTTGAAGAGGAAGTAAAACCCATCAGGGTTTACTTTCTTTTTAAGTGGTTAAAACGTGCAAGCACACACAACCCAATGTGACTGGTGTCTCTTCTTTCAGTGCTGTTACACCTCTGTGCTAACTGGCCTTTCATCTTACTGCTGTAAGGCAACAGCATAAACCAAATCCTGGTGAGCCTCCGATGGCTAAGATAGGTGTTCCCATGGCTAACGACTATATCAGATGATGAACCCTTTGGATATCCTTATTTCCTGGATTGAATGGCTCCACAGAATATATTTTGCAGAACTTCTATCAAATTAGTATACACTGGGGGTCCCTCCTGAGCTTCTCCAATATAGCATATAATAAGAAAGGAGTTCCCAAATACTATAGTATAGTTTTGTTCAGTTTATTAGATAAAAACAGCTGAATTTTGTTCAATTTTTTACAGACAAAAAACCTACGAGCAGCGAGCTCGTACTCCCACGTCACTTCCGGTGTGCCCGTCAACAAATATTGGCACGTATCATCATGATCACGTGACTTCATCTGAGATTTATCTAATAAACTGAAACCATACAATACTACACTATTTGGGAACTCCTTTCTTATTGCATACTATATTGGAGAAGTTTGGGAGGGACCCCCAGTGCATACCAATTTGATAGAAGTTCTGTAACATCTATTCTGTGGAGCCATTCAATCCAGAAGATAGGGATATCCAGAGGGAGCCATAGTTCATCATCTGATATAGTCGTTAGCCATGGAAACACATATCAAAGCCATTGGAGCCTCACCAGGATTCTCTGTTTATGCTGTTGCCTTACAGCAGTATGGTCGGACGCCAATTAGCACAGAGATGTCACAACACTGAAAGAAGAGACACCAGTCGCACTGGGTTGTGTGTGCTTGCACGTTTGACCACTTAATATTTATATTGGACTCAACATATAACGTGCATATTTACTTTTTTACAAGCACTCCCATATTTATTCATCCTTTTATAACTTATTTGTATTCACATTTTCTGAATGCTATTTATGTTATGTATAGATTTTTTTTGTGGCTTAAATAATTTTTTGATGTTTTTTATCAGTTGTTTGATTTTTAATTTGAAAGTTTATCTCACATTGATTTAAATAGCGCAGCACCATTTTTTCACTTTTAGCCTCCTGCATTGTATGTAATGACGGGAACATTCTTCTGTCCTTGGGACAGAGTCACCCTTAAATTGATCATGTTATGAACCATGAAGCCAAGAGGCCTACTGCTGACAAACAACTAAGATGCAAGAAATATTAAAAAACTACATTTTCAGGTATGCTGTGTGAATTGGAACACATAATACACATGTAGTGGAGTTTTTTTACAATTAAAATGGAAAAGTGGAAATACACTTTAGCAATGCCCTTCAATGCCCTGTCTTTTTAACATAAGTTAAAGCTCATGGCAAACAGGCGATTCTGTCACTAGAGGCAAATTGCCAACAGCAGACTGCGAGATGTTGCTCTGTCACTGGCCCAAAATGCAGCTGAATCTCCATGATATCTCACCGCCTCAACTACAGAAGGAGCCGTTCCATAGGGACAAACAGGCAGCCTTTAGCAATCCTGCTACGGGCAATTTTGACTAATTGTCAGTGGTAGGATCACTAGTGGTAGAGTTGACTGTGCGTCATCAGCCTAAGAGAGTTTTCAAAACAGGCCTGCACCCATAAGTCATATCTATTGTATTCACAGGTCTTCCCAGCAGAGATTTAGACATTCAGAATCAACAATGGTTTTCACCAGAAAAAACACACAAAATACAAAACGACTGCAATACAATACTTATATATATGATGTGTCTCTAGTATAGAATAGACAGATCATTTCTGATTCTGTCCTATAACTGGGAGGATCTCCCTCCACATACATGTCAGTAACATGACATAATACACTGCTGCCACTGTCTCTGTAACTGGCTGTTCACACGTAGTCAGGCGGATGAGTGAGCTCTGAAAGAGGGTTTAAGGCAAATAAGGAAAATTGTCATGAATAGATATTTTATTTGACAAGATCATAATTAAAGATAGTCTGCCATTACCAATTTAAATGAGCTAATGTCAAATCTAAAGTATCCTGGTTTCTCTCCAAAGATCATAAATGTCATATCTTTTTATAGAGCTATGCCAGCTTCTTCCAGGTGCAACAACTAGATACAATAAATAAAATATCCATGGTTGCAAATTATATTTACGGAGATTAGAGTTTTAGCTTCTATTACTAACTGAATAAGTCCTTAATACATGACTTGCCAAAAATGTGCAGTAGAGTTTTGAAACAAGTAATCTCTGACCCCTGTTTAAAGTGCTGCTGCATTTTCTAAATGGTATATTTGCAGAACAGTCCAAAAGTATAATTTTTTTTTATTTTATAAGAATAACTTCCTATAGACATGAAATAAATGTAGGACTTATTTGAAAGTAAGAAAAAATAACAATCTCCTGCGCTCAAGGGTGATATAATGGTGGTGAATGTATCACCCGTCTTTAATAGTTCCAAGGGAAGCACATGCTTTGCTGCCTTCTAAGGGTCGAGGAAGAAAAACTTAATGGAGACAGTGTAAAACAAAGAAAAGAGGGTGCACCAGCCTTGTGCATTACCCAAGTGGTATCTTTACCACTCACAAACAAATCAATGATAAAAGAATATCAGGGTCCATAATGAACACAAAGCAACCAGGTCACAAAACCTGTGCCCAGCAAGAAAAAGGCGCTTCCAGATGGCTGACGCGTTTCAAGGGTAGAACCCCTTATCCTCAGAGCCAAACTAAGATCCGACATTGACAGTTTAAATATAGCAAATGGTTTAAACCACATGTTGTGAGAGCTCATCCCATTGATTGGTGGGAGTAGTGACTTCCCCAGAGACAACTGACTATGCCCAATGACATTAAAAACAAACTTATAGATACAGACACGATATATCGATACAGATCTATTAACAATGAACAATGAGTGTATGCACAATACACATATCAAAATGAATATAACCATATAAAACACACATATATATATATATATATATATATATATATATATATACTGTATATATGCCTGTTTTATATAGTTTATATGTTTTATATGGTTATATGAATTTTTATATGTGTATTGTGCATACACTCAAGTACAGCAAGGTACAATGTCAGAATACAGAAGCATAATCAGAGGCAGGTAACATCATATATTATTCAGCCAGAGGGAAGGGCAAATTGCAACAAAAGTTAAAGTAGAATCCCATCGCCATAGTCTGAACACCTTTCCCCATATAAGGGAAACACATGACAAGCAAGCCTAAAAAGGAAAGATAGAGGTGCTGCTACATTGAGGTAATAGGTGGTGAGGCTTGCAACCTCATCCTCCTTCAGCTCCTCCTCTACCAACCTCCCTCTGGGCAGCTTGGGTTATAAGGGGATAATATCTAATAGAATTTTTCAATGGAATCATTGCAGTCTTCAAGTTCATGACACATTAATATATTTCTTACCTGCCATCATAATTTGTTTTATATATTTTCATAAAGTTGGTACTAAAAAAAAGGAAGCAACACTTATCTCAGCCCCAGCTTCTGATGCTTTGGAAGAAGCACCTTGTTGGATAGCTGGGCACTTAAAATCCCATGAGAATGCACTCCAGCCAATTGCAGGGGCATATACGTGTGTAATTTTAGCTAGGGCTTGGCTGGAAAGCTATTAGCATTGGAAGCATTGGCTTAAATCAGCATCTCATGTGTGAATTTTCATCTACCACATGGCTATGGTGTTTATATTTGAACCATAATAATCATACTGAAATACTAAAACTCAGCATTCAACCTAAGCACTAATGACAAACCTTAACCTACTCCTTTTCTCACCTTCAAACTAATCCCTTATCCATAGTCTCTAATCCTAACCCATTTTGTCAGCTCTCCTAGAACCTAAAAAATAAAAAGCCAAAATGTATATCCAGTTAACATTAGCTATTGTAAGAGCAACTGCACTGCAGTCTGTATTCAAACAACATTTTCAGTTCTTCTTTAATATAAGGTTGCTTCTAGAACAACTTTTCCCAAGATTTTGCAAAAAATGTAAGTATCAAATTAACTACTCAGGCAAAGAAAAACAGATCTATAATAATTTGTGAAGTACCCATATAAATTGACTGTAAACACATTTTTTCCACATAATTTAAAACACATCATATTTCTCGGCACACTTAACTTAAATATGTGGATAGGCTATTTTTTCTAAATCCTTCCTGAGCCAAATATCCATTTGATTATTCCATAAGATAGATTATGTTCCAGTGGTGGGAGTGTGTCCAAATGAGGTTCTGACAGTTTCTCCTTCTACACTTCCATTAAATAAATCGGCACTGAGGGCTTCTTCTCTGTCCTTATGAGGGCAGTCTGGAAACTATATGATTAGGGGGGAAAAGTGCACCCAAAGGATAAAGGACATTAAATAGAAACTTGTCTTACACTTTTTCTTTTTTTCCAATATATTTGTCTGGGTTATTATTACATTTGGGTTTTACTGCTATGGCAAAATTGGTCTCACAGTCAGTAAAAAAAAAAAAAAAATTGCCACCAGACCTGTTTATAAAATGTTGTGGAAAGAACTATTACACTAAGGCTGCATTCACATCTAGGCGACAAGTAAATGCCGCGTACGCGGCTTTACTTGCCGCAATTCGATTCATTTTTTATTTTTTTTTAACAAATACTCTCCATTGATGTCTATGGCCGAACGCCAATGTCGCCTGAAAAAAAGGGTCCGGGACTTTTTTTCAGGCGGCAGGCGTATGGCGTTTCAGAGATGTGAACCATCTCTATAGACATCAATGGAAATTCGCCCCTCCAGCGGCATGAGCGTCGGGCGTTGGGCGCTTTGTCGCCTAGATGTGAATGGAGCCTAAACAGCACAACCAATTGCTGCCCTTTTATAGGTTTTTGTAACATCAATCCGAAGAATCTAGTAAGAGCTTTTTTCTGAAGTCATGTTAAATCTGCAGGTTTTATTAAAATCATTCCTGGTGATCATGCCATGACTGTCCTTGTATATACAGTTCCTTTTTTAAGGGCAAACACACAAACTGGAATTTACAGTACATCTGATTAAAGTGGAAGTAAACCCACCTGTCGTTTTCAGCCCAGGAAGCTGCCATCTTGTCCTCTGTTTAATCTACAACTGCCATGAAGCCTCACATGTGATCAATTAAGACACCAGCCATCGGATGGTTTGACAGTTTGGTTGAGAGCACAACCAATGGGAGTGTCACATGTGTGCCGGAAATGTAACTGTTGTATGGATAGGTTTAGTTCAGCTTTAAGACATATCACAACCAAATTGGGCATGAGATATGTAAATAAAAGTTTACTAGCTTGGCTATAGGCATGAGCTTCGAGTTTGAGTCAAACTCATGTTCAACTCGAACATTGCCTGTTCGCCGAACAGCGAACAATATGGGGTGTTCGCGGGAAGTTTGTGTGAACTTTAGAACCCAGTTAAAGTCTATGGGACTCGAGCCCTTGAAATCCAAAGTACTAATTTTAAAGGCTAATATGCAAGTTATTGTCATAAAAAGTGTTTGGGGACCCGGGTCCTGACCCAGGGGACATGTATCAATGCAAAAAAAGTTTTAAAAACTATTTTTTTTTCGGGATCAGTGATTTTAATAATGCTTAAAGTGAAACAATAAAAGTGAAATATACCTTGGGGGGTGTATAGTATGCCTGTAAAGTAGCGCTTGTTTTCCGTGCTTAGAACTGTCCCTGCACAAAGTGTAATTTCTGAAGGAAAAAAAGTCATTTAAAATCACTCGCGGCTATAATGAATTGTTGGCTCCAAAGTCATTCAAAAAATAAAATAAATATCCATTCTAGACCCTTCAGGCATTATTAAAATCACTGCTCCCGAAAAAACGAACGTTTTTAACACTTTTTTGCATTGATACATGTCCCCTGGGGCAGGACCCAGGTCCCCAAACACTTTTTATGACAATAACTTGCATATTTGCCTTTAACCACTTCAGCCCCGAACCATATTGCTGCCCAACGACCAGAGCACTTTTTGTGATTCGGCACTGCGTCGCTTTAACTGACAATTGCGCGGTCGTGCGACGTGGCTCCCAAACAAAAATGGCGTCCTTTTTTTCCCACAAATAGAGCTTTCTTTTGATGGTATTTGATTGTCTCTGCGATTTTTATTTTTTGTGATATAAACCGAAAATACCGACATTTTTGAAAAAAAAAATGATATTTTCTACATTTTGTTATAAGAAAAATCAAATAAATGAAATTTTAGTCAAACATTTAGGCCAAAATGTATTCAGCTACATGTCTTTAGTAAAAAAAATCGCAATAAAAAAAAACTAGCACGCGCCCCCTAGTGGCCGTCGAAAGTGCCGACGTAGAGCTACGGGCTCTCGCCCAGGAGAGCCGACCTGCCGTCGTATAACTGTGGCGGCTGGTCGGCAAGCGGTTAAAATTAGCACTTTAGATTTCAAACGTTCAAATCCCATAGACTTTAACAGGGTTCTAAAGTTCACACAAACTTTTGGTCTGTTCGCAGGTTCTGGTGCGAACCAAACGGGGGGGGGGGGGGTGTTCGGCTCATCCCTACTTGGCTATAGATCAGCCAGAGAATGACATCTCTGAAACTAGAAGTGACTAGATCATTGTCGCTTCTGGGTTCATTCACCACAGAGAAGATCGGGAACTGATGCTCCTCCCTCACTTCTATGAGAAACTGATCTTAACACTCACCATGGTCCTGGGCTCCACGGGAGAATTAAAGAGGGCATAAACTACTGTGTGGGGTGGCAGGAGGGAGGTGTCCCTCACAGCGCTGTGTGGTCACCTTTACAAAACAACTAGCTCAGAAAAATGGTTCCAAGATTATGGTTGCAACTGCCAAATGATCTTTTAATAACCCCTTGCTGACAGTATATTTATACACATACTTTGGTTAACAAGTGGTTAAATAACAAACTGGTTTATTTAAAAAAAAGTTTTTGATACCAACCATGGATAAATACAAAAGTTTAAATACCAAAAACTTTTTCTTGTGAAAAATAAATAAATACCAAAAACTTAATAAATTTGGAGTGAGAATGGTGTAATGGAAAATAATATTTTTATCACGTTAGGGTCTAGTCCTCCTATCCGAAATAGTTGGCGATGAATTTTAAGATATCAGTTTAACATGTCAGCTAAATAGGCAGATTTTTATATAACCTCAAAGGCTTTCTTGTCCTTCAAATTTCTCTTGATTACTTTTAGTCAGCAAGATGGCTGTATGGACCGTGAGGTTTTGTTTAATGTTCCCCAGACTATTGTAATCATGATATATAAACAGGCATATTAAAAATTGTGTTCAAACAGGTTCTGAATAGAAAAACAAGTGTTAATTTACTTCATGTTTGGCTACACTGTAAGGTTCTTGTTCTTTGTATCACTCTGCCAGATATGTTTATGATGGCTCCAACACAACCTTAATAAACTGCAATAGAGCAAGTTACAGCTATGGAAACTTAAAAATTAAAAACACTTAAAGCAACTTTATCAAGAAAAACAATCAGGATTGAGTTTGTAGAATTAAGTATTTGCTTTATCCTTCCATGAGAATTTAATTATAACTTGAAAATTCAAAATTAAAACCACTTAAAGCAATTCTATGACGGAAAACAAAGATGTTTGTCACTATGACGGGCTACCCTAAAGGCAAATGGAAAGGGGTATTATACAGTTTGGAAGAGACCAAGCGTTGGCCTTCGGAATAGCCTGGCATTTGAGTGCAACATACTACACTCGGTCCTCTAGAGCAGTGGTTCGCAACCCTGTCCTCAAGTAACCCCAACAAGCCATATTTGCAGGTTCTCCTTTATCTTGCACAGGTGCTTTAGTCAGTGGCTTGGTATTTTTGACAGCTACTGTATTTTATCTAAGAGAAATGCCTAAAACATGGCCTGTTGAGGGTACTTGAGGACAGGGTTGGGAACCACTGCTCTAGAGCAGTGGTCATCAACCATTCCTGCAGGGCCCACTAACAGGCCAGGTTTTATGTATTACCTTGGGGAGATGCAGACTAGAATACTGCAATCACTGAGCAGCAAATTATATCACCTGTGATGTATTTCAGTTATCTTGCAAACCTGGCCTGTTAGTGGGCCCTGCAGGACAAGGTTGATGACCACTGCTCTAGAGGACTTCACTTTGTACCTGACAGCAATTTATTTATTTTTGCTTTAAAGTTCATCTGTGCTCACATGACGGAGAAGAAGGTATTGCATATTCTAATCAATCAGTGTCAATATTTTGTGTGGCTATCATTATTTTCCAGCACTGCCTTAACCCTTTTGGGCACAGAGTTCACCCAGAGAGTCAAAGGTTGCCAGTGAATTCCTCTTTCACTGTCCCATGATGACATCAAGGAGCTGGTTGATGTTAGAGACCTTGCGCTCCTCCATCTTCCGTTTGCATTCCATTACAAATGCTCAATAGGGTTTAGGTCTGCAAACATGCTTGGCTAGTCCATCACCTTCATCCTCAGCTTCTTTAACAAGGCAGTGGTCATCTTGGAGGTGCGTTTGGGGTCATAACCATGTTGGAATACTGCCCTGAGGCCCAGTCCCAGTCAGGGAGAGGAATCATGCTCTACTTCAGTATGTCACAGTACATATTGGCATTCATGGTTCCCTCAATGAACTGTAGCTCCCCAGTGCCGGCAGCACTCATGCAGCCCCAGACCATGACACTCTCACCATCATGCTTGACTGTAGGCACAAGTACTTGTCTTTGTACTCCACACCTGGGTGCTGCCACACAGGCTTGACACCATCTGAACCAAATACGTTTATCTTGGTCTCATCAGACCACAGGACATGGTTCCAGTAATCCATGTCCTTAGTCTGCTTGTCTTCAGCAAACTGTTTGTGGGCTTTCTTGTGCATCATTATTAGAAGGGGCTTTCTTCTAGGAGGACAGCCATGCAGACCAATTTGATTCAGTGTGTTTCATATGGCCTGAGCACTGACAGGCTGACCTCCCACCCCTTCAACTCCTGCAGCAATGCTGGCAGCACTCATACATATATTTGCCAAAAGACAACCTCTGGATATGACGCTGAGCATGTGCACTCAACTTCTTTGGTTGACCATGGCGAGGCCTGTTCTGAGTGGAAACTGTCCTGTTAAACCGCTGTATGGTCTTGGCCACTGTGCTGCAGCTCAGTTTTAGGGTCTTGGCAATCTTCGTATAGCCTAGGATATCTTTATGTAGAGCGGCTGTTCGTTTTTGTCCGCCCCCTCCGGATCGCTCCCAGCCAATCCGCTCCCTCCCTGCTCTGCACTTCCTCTGCCTGTATAATGTAAACACAGGCAGAGGAAGTGATGTCAGCTCTCCTCTCGGCGGTATTTTCAATCCGCCGATAGGAGAGAAGACATCAGAAGTAAGTTGCACTAACACTACACTGACACCACACACATAGGCACACTTAACCCTTTCAGATCACCCCCCCAGCCCCCTGTCACAGTGTCACTAATAGCAGTGATCATATATTTACTGATCACTGCATTTAGTGTCAGTGTGACAGTTAGTGTGACAGGCAGTTAGTGTTAGGTCCAGGGTAGCCCCCGTACCCCCCCTAATAAAGGTTTAACCCCTTGATCATTAACCCTTTCACCCCCTATTGCCAGCGTCACTAAGCGATCGTTTTTCTGATCGCTGTATTAGTGTCGCTGTTGCCGCTAGGTAGCTAGTTTTTTTTTATTGCGTTTTTTTTTTACTAAAGACATGTGGCTGAATACATTTTGGCCTAAATGTTTGACTAAAATTTAGTTTTTTTGATTTTTCTTATAACAAAAAGTAGAAAATATAATTTTTTTTCTAAAATTTCGGTCTTTTTCGGTTTATATCACAAAAAATTAAAATCGCAGAGACAATCAAATACCATCAAAAGAAAGCTCTATTTGTGGGAAGAAAAGAACGCAAATTTTGTTTGGGAGCCACGTCGCATGACTGCGCAATTGTCTGTTAAAGCAACGCAGTGCCGAATTGTAAAAACGCCTTTGGGCATTTAGCAGCATATTGGTCCAGGGCTTAAGTGGTTAATGGCTGTGTTGAGTTATTTTGAGGTGTCAGCAAATTTACAGTTATACAAACTGTACACTCACTACTTTACATTTTAGCAAAGTGTAATTTCTTCAGTGTTGTCACATGAAACGATATAATAAAATATTTTTTTGTGAGATACTGTAAGTACAGACATATGCAGGCTTAAAGCATACATATAGCCATAAAAAAAACTTTTATGTTTTGTATAGAATAGGGTTATTTTTTCTCTGTAGGCCCTATTGGAGATATTTCCCTTCACTTCTTATCATTGAGCAACAGAAAGTTAGGAGTGGATATCTATTGCTATATATGAAATACTATGGGCACCCGCCTACACTGCCAAAAGCACCAAAACCTGGTTCAATGACTGTAGGATTACTGTGCTTGGTTGGTCAGCAAACTCGCCTGACCTGAACCCCATAGAGAATCTATGGGGCATTGCCAAGAGAAAGATGAGAGACATGAGACCTAACAATACAGAAGAGTTGAAGGTCGCTTATTGAAGCATCCTGGTCTTCCATAACACCTCAGCAGTGCCACAGGCTGATGGCTCCCATGCCACACCGTGGCATTAATTGCTGCAAAAGGGGACCAAACCAAGTACTGGGTACATATGCATGCTTATAAAAGGGCTTTCAAAGGCCCAATATTGTTCTATGTACAATCCTTGTTTTATTGATTGCATGTAATATTCAAATCTTCTGAGATTGTGGATTTGTGGTTTTCATGAGCTGAAAGCCATAATCATCACAATTAATGACAAATCACTGCTTGAACTATCTTGCTTTGCATGTAATGAGTCTATCTCATATATAAGACCCCTTTCACACCGGAGCGGTTTGCAAGCGCTAATGCGCTAAAAATAGCACTTTTAAGCCGACCCTAAACAGCCGCTGTTGTGTCTCCAGTGTAAAAACGCCCAGGGGGCTTTCACACTGGAGCGGTGCGCTAGCAGGATGGTAGAAAAAGTCCTACTAGCCGCATCTTTGGAACGGTGAAGGAGCGTTGTGTGTATAACGCTCCTCCGCGGCTCCTGCCCATTGAAATCAATGGGATACCGCGACTATACCACCGGCAATGCGCCTCTGCAGAGGCACTTTACAGTGGTTTTTAACCCTTCTTGGCCGCTAGCGGCCTAATAGCACTGCAAAATTGCAGGTAAAGCGCCGCTAAAAGACGCTGCTCCCGCACCATTGTGAAAGAGGCCTTAGTTTCACCTTTTAAGTTGCATTCCTGAAATGAATGAACTTTTGCACGATATTCAAATTTTTCGAGTTTCACTTGTATACATATATATTAATAGTCCAAAAAAGTACTGTGAAGTAATCCACATTTTGTGTCTCCAACCATAACACACTATGTACTGCCTTGTGCTCTCAGAACTCTCACCTCCGGATGGGTGTTATACAGCATGTATATAATTATCCTCCCAGATTGGGGTAGTGATCGCCTCCTACACCTCTGTACTTCTAGGGGGCTCTCAGGTAATACGTCCTCCTGGATTCAGTACTGGGGAGTATTATGCCTTTAAGACTGCATCAGATTCATGCTGCCTTCATGCCTCGCTCAAACATGGGGCAATATCAAATAGCCTCTTATAGTGCAGTATTATGGTTAAGTTAAATGTTTTATTAAAATCCAATGCACTTACACTTTAATACGTTTAATTGTGCTTCAATACAAAATTCCCGGGCTTCACTTTGGCACTTCCTAGAGATACAGAGGAGGAGGCGATAACTACCCCAATCTGGGAGGATAATTATATACATGCTGCATAACACACATCCAGAGGTGAGAGTTCTGAGTGCACAGGGCGCCAGGGTGGTACATAATGTGTAAGGCCGCGTACACACGTACGAGAACCTCGTTGGGCTAAACCCATCGTTCCGCCCGACGAGGTTCCCGATGAGCGGTCGAAAAAGCTTGTCGAGCCAAAGTCCTCATTGAACAACGAAGAAAAAGAGAGCGTGCTCTCTTTTTTGGCTCGACGAGCTTCCCGACGGGACGCTCGTGGGAAGTGTACACGCGATCGAGCTTCTCGCCAGAATATGTCTCCCAGCGAGCTTCTCGCTGGATTCTGCCGAGAAGCTTGGTCGTGTGTACGGGGCCTAAAGGTTTCAAGTACTTATTTGGAGACACAAACTGTGGATTCATTTACAGGACTTTTTTTTGCACTATTATTATATTTACATAGTTGGATTGAATCACATGAATTCTTTAGGGAGTTGAACAAAACCAGGCAGTATGGTCCTAAGAGCAACTGCTGAATTTCATCTTTTCTCTGAGATAATCCCAACAGGAAAGGATGTTTCCTCGTTGGTGTCTACAGATCATATTCTCTTGTGTTTTCTTATATAAAGACCATACAAAGCAAAGATACTAAACAGATCATACAGAAAACAACGCAGGTCAGGAAAAGGACAAACACATTTAAAAAAATGCTCCAGAAGCAAATCACAATATGAATTAGTATGATCTAAAATAGAGTAATTATTCTTCATTTATGTAATCTCATTGGAACAATAACTTTATAGCAATCTGATTACAGAGGGGAAATAAAGCATTCTGCATATGTGCATGTAAATCATAATGTAATTTAGAAAAAGGCTCACTAAAATATATTGTCAGTACATATGGTTTCAATGCAGACCTGGTTTTCATCAGTAGTAACGTCAACTATTTCCAAAAGATGTTATTGAATTTAAATTCTCAATTTTTTGTTATTTTTAGTTTACAGTCAAATTTTTTCTATTGATTGATTTCTAAGAAATATTTACTGTAAGCAACCAGGATTGAGTTTGTAGAAAGAAGTATTTGCTTTAACCTTCAATGAGAAGTAAAGGGGTTGTAAAGGTTTCACTTTTTATTTTCTATATAGGTTCCTTTAAGCTAGTGCATTGTAGGTTCACTTACCTTTTCCTTCCATTTCCCTTCTAAACATTTTTTTCTTTGTCTGAATTTCTCACTTCCTGTTTCTCCTCAGTAAACTTGTCACCATCATCCGAGCTATGACTAAGCATCAGTTATTGATGTGAAACGCGTCAGCATTGTTACCCCACTGTTTGCTTTTTTATTGCTGTGGAGTGTAATTTTTTTACTGGTATTAAAGGCACCATTTTTTACATTTTTGATATCGTGTTGGAGTGCGGCTGTCCATGTCCTTCTTTTCTTTGTTATTACCTTGTGCATTGCCCGCACCCACTGGGTTTTTGGATCGTAACTACCACTGGGGAGCTCCTGTCTTGAGTGGCGTCTCTTTCTTCTTATCATCCGAGCGGTGTTTAGTCAGACAGAGCAGCTTACTGAACAGCTTACTGAGGAGGAACAGGAGAGTGAGAATTCAGACAAAGAAAATGTAGCGCTCGTTTGGACTGGCGTATTAAGTATGAGACGGGAGTGCACCTTCGGTAAAAGTAGCGTTCGTAATGAATATAGCACATTCGTCACGCTGTAACGGACTGAAAACGCGAATCGTCTCTCACCAAAAGTTTACTTAACACACAGTAACATGAGATTAGTAAAAGCAGCCCCAAGGGTGGCGCCAGTGGAATCAAACTTCGCCTTTATAGTGCCGTCGTACGTGTTGTACGTCACCGCGTTTGAGAACAACGAGATTTTGTCTTGACAGTGTGTACGCAAAGAAAGCTTGACAAGATTCTCGACAAGCCTGACAAGGAACTCGTCGAGGAAAACGATGTTTCTTTTACGACGAGTTTCTTGGTCGTGTGTACGAGGCCTCAGGCTACTTTCACACTGGACTCCCAGTGTGACAAAAGAAAAGGGTAAAAGGTCCAGTTTTGCGGTGCTTTCAATACTCTTTTAAGGCGCTTTGAAATCCCTGCCTACTCATTACTGGGCATGCAGGGCATTTTGGGAGTGCTAAATACAGCGCTCCCAACCCGCCCCAGCTCTTGCAGGACTTTTCGGCACACTGCCCCAATGTAAAAAGGCACACTGCAAAAAATGGGAGACGGATTTTCCAGGCGCTTTTCAGAGGCTATTTCTAGCACTAAAGTGCCTGAAAACCACCTCAGTGTGAAAGTAGCCTAACTATAGGCTTTTTTTTTTGTCTTAGATAGTGTGGAGAGTGATTAACCACTTGCTTACTGGGCACTTATACCCCCCCTCCTACCCAGGTGAAATTTGAGCTTCCGGCGCTGCGTCGCTTTAACTGACAATTGCGCGGTCGTGCGACGCGGCTCCCAAACAAAATTGACGTCCTTTTTTCCCCACAAATAGAGATTTCTTTTGGTGGTTTTTAATCGCCTCTGCGGTTTTTATTTTTTGCGCTATAAACAAAAAAGAGCAACAATTTTGAAAAAATATACAATATTTTTTACTTGTTGCTGTAATAAATATCCCAATTTAAAAAAAAAAAAAACTTTTTTTTTTCTCAGTTTAGGGCGATACGTATTCTTCTACATATTTTTGTTAAAAAAAATATGCAATAAGCGACTGGTTTGCGCAAAATTTATAGTGCCTACAAAAATAGGGGACAGAATTATTATTTTTTATTATTTTTTTTTTACTAGAAATGGCGGCGATTTGCGATTTTATTGGGACTGTGACGTTTTGGCGGACACATCGGACACTTTTGACACATTTTTGGCGTCATTCACATTTATACTGCGATCGGTGCTATAAAAATGCACTAATTACTGTATAAATGTGAGGAAGGGGTTAAATGTATTCCCTGCATAGTGTTCTAACTGTGGGGGAGGGGGGGGTGACTGGGGAGGTGACCGATCTGTGTCTCTATGTACAAGAGACACAGATCCGTCTCCTGCTCTCCAGAGACAGAACGCTGTCTCTATGTAAAACGGCAATGAGAGATGATCGATGAGATCATCTCTCATTGGCCGCACAGATCGCATCGCAAACGGCCACTCTGATTGGCCGTTCGCGGCGATCTGTGATTGGCTGTGTCCAAGTGACACGGACAACACAGTGTTTCCCGCAGCGCGCTCTGGAGCACGCGCTGGGAAGCAGCTAGTGACAAGCCGTAAATTGACGGCTTGTTGACAATTTAGATCTGTGCTAGAGCCGTCATTCGGCTGTAGCGCGGATCTCAAGTAGTTAAAGCACCTGTCAGTTTTTATAGCTATCGGTGCCTTGTCAGGGAGATTCACCCTCTTTATACAAAATAACGGTCAACTCCTTGTTCAACTTCTTGTTCTTACTGGTAGTCTCTTCATTTGCGCACTGGTAGTCAAAAGTAAGAAATCTACACATGGATGTACTCATAGCTGAAACAGGCATTTCTATTGTTATTCATAAATCAAAAACAGAAGAGTTGGGTTTCGGAAAATGTGTTTCTTTATTTCCCTGTGGTGGAAAGTTCTTTCCAGTGCCCCCCTCAAAGGAGTATTATTTTCTTTATTTCCCTGTGGTGGAAGTTCTTTCCAGTGCACCCCTCAAAGGAGAATTTAGCAGCACAACCTCCCTGTGTTCTTTATTCATTGAGAATTCTTTTTATCTAAGCATGTTCGCATATGTTTGTCTAAATTTGGTTTACCACCATTTGAATTGGCTACTCATTCATTCCACATGGGTGCAGACACCGCTACATTTGCCATGGGTAATTTCCAGGTCCCGCCTCTTTTGGTATATCTTATCAGGGATTTTTTACATGTTTTGAGCAGCTCAGCAGACAAAGGAGAGGAACTATTGCATAAATGTAAGTATCCCTGCTGAGTTAGAGGGGGGTTATTTACTAAATCCAAATCCACTTTGCACTAGAAGTGCAAAGTGGACTTGAAATTGCACTGAAAGCACACTTTGAAGTGCAGTCGCTGTAGATCTGAGGGTGACATGCAAGGAAAATAAAAAACAGCATTTTAGCTTCCCCTCAGATTTACACGACTGCATTTCCAAGTGGCCTTTCAGTGCAATTTCAAGTGAACTTTGCACTTGTAGTGCAAAGTGGGTTTGCCTTTCGTAAATAACCCCCAGAGTGTTCTGACAGGGTTTTAGATGTATGCAGTGACATCTGGTGCACCTAGGCTTGTGTATGTTCATTTGTGGTACTATAGGGTTGCTAATCTACAGTATGCTGGGGGAAATATTTTAGGAAGATTGCGATTATTTGATTTAGTTTCTGCCATAAAAAGGATAATTGGCCCTTGTTGTTGTACATTTACATTTAAGCCCTCTGAAAGCCCTAATTTGTTCTACACCTGTCTTAAAATTTAAAGTGGTTGTATAGGTTATTTTTTTATTTTCTAAATTGGTTACTTTAAGCGAGTGCATTGTTAGTTCACTTACCTATTCCTTCAATTTCCCTTCTAAATGTTTTTTTTCTTTGTTTTCTTTGTCTGAATTTCTCACTTCCTGTTCCTCCTCAGTAAGCTGTTCAAAATGACTTTCCACCTCTCGGATGATGGTGGAAAGCTTACTGAGGTAAAACAGGAAGTGAGAAATTCAAACAAAGAAAAAAAACATTTAGAAGGGAAATCGAAGGAAAAGGAAAGTGAACCAACAATGCACTAGCTTAAAGGAACCAATTTAGAAAATAAAAGCCGAACCTTTACAACCCCTTTAAGATGAAGACATGTTTAGCCAACATTATAATGTTGTAAAGAGATTGGGTGCTCACAATTTACCAATGACAAGTAAGGATTTATGATGATTTGATAGAGTTGCTTATTAAATATGCAGTTTGAATCCAATAAATCTGTGTTGTTGTCCTTCCAAAGATAATATGTCTGGTGTTTTATTTGGAGAGCAGCTCTGTGGTTTGAACATTAATTCTCAGGAGTCATGAAGGTCCTTTAACTTTCAAAAAAAGGGGGCCCTTGTAGCTAGAAGCATGGGCATTGGTTTAGATCAGTGGTTCTCAACCTGGGGGTCAAAAGACGTTTTGCTAGGGGTCACCGAAATCCTGGGCTGTTCCTGAAGCCCGCACTGCTCTCCCTGCTTTTTTATGGCCTCCTAGCTGTTCCTGGAGCCCGCGGCCACCCACTCAGCCTCTTCGCAGGCACCCATTCAGTTCACAGCCTGGATAGGGGAGGTAAGATGACTGGGGAGGAATGTGAAGTTGGAGGGGCTGGAGGAGACCCTATCTCCTGATTTTGGCATGGGTGTCACTGCTGCAAGACACCACAAAGCTGGAGACAGTGAAGTCAGAGACACAGTGAGTAACACTATCTGTGATTATAGTTGCCATTAAAAGTCCCCACTACTTCTCAGATCAGCAGATGACCTTGATCAAGAGCACCTAAGTTGGCTGATCAGAACTCCCTCCAGCACTGCCACAGATCCCATTCACCACTACCACTCATCCAATCCCCCCCCCCCCCCCACCACCAAGGAGTAAGAGAAGGAATAAAAATAGAGAATACATGGAAAGGGAGAGAAAAAATGAGAGAGGAACAAAGAAAAAGAGAGAGCAAGAAAACGAAAGACGGGTAGAGAAAATGATGGAGGAAAAAAACAAGAAATTAGGATAGAGAGAGATAAAAGGGAAAGAAAGGAGAACAAATAGAGAGTGTACATCCTAAAATGTACCTGTGACGGTGGTTGAAAATATCCCCGTCAAGCATTTCCCTTCTCCTTCCATAAAAAAACCACCCAATATTCCATGGGTAGGAATATCCCTGCCATCACCGAATAATCCACACATGAGCCAAGGCTTAATGCTGGATGTAACAGGACACACTTTAATGGCAAAACTGTCAGTTTACAAGCAGTTTACAAGCTTGTCATCAATCAAAGAACAATGAAATCTCCACCCCCTTTTCCACACACTGGGGGTTTCCATACAGAGGCATTTCGGCACCGCAAAGCTTGACACATCACATTCTTTAATTGAATTCAATTAACCTTTAGAATACACAATCACAGATCTAAAAGACATTTAGTAATTATCTCCCAGAGACAGAAGCCCCCAGGGGTAATTACTACAATGAAGCAATCAGAATAACAATTAACACCTCTACACACTGGACAATAAAATTTATCTCACAAGCCCGACCCCGGTATGCCATTGAAGGGTCATTGTCCAATTATCCAGGTCTAGAGGCACACAGACATTAAAATTAGCAGGGAGAGAATTACACTGAAGTATATAGGCAATTGCATAAAAGTCCTTCACAATGGCCCCCCCTTTTCTCCCTGCTCCGGCAACTCGGTTGGACCTTTCCTGGTCCAGTAGAGTTGACGGGTTTCAGAGCTTCTAGTCCGAGGTTAACTCCGTTTGGCGTGACAATCCATCGGCATTCCCGTTTTGCTTGCCTGGGCGGTAATGAATCGTAAAGTCAATAGGGCTGTAATGCCAAGCTCCAGCGTAGCAAACGGCCGTTGTCCCCTGAAACCCGGTTAAGCCACACCAAGGGGTTGTGATCGGTGATGAGAGTGAAAGCCCGGCCATAAAGGTAAGGTGTGAGCTTTTTGAGGGCCCATATCAAGGCCAAACACTCTTTTTCAATGGTGGCGTAACTGACCTCCCTTGGCAACAGCTTCCGACTCAGGTATGCCAGGGTGCTCTCCTCCATCCTCCCCGATCTGGCTTAGTACTGCCCCCAGTCCAAACATTGAAGCGTCTGTGTGAACAATAAATCTTTTGTTAGGATCTGGGGTAATCAACACGGAGCATTAACCAGAGCAGTCTTTAGTGCTTGGAAAGCCACCTCGCATTCCGGGGACCACAGGACTTGTCGGGGTAGCTTCTTTTTTGTTAAGTCGGTCAGGGGTTTGGCCAGGGCGCTGTAGTCAGGTACAAAGCGTCTGTAATAGCCGGCTGTGCCCAAGAAAGCCATGACTTGTGTCTTGGTGTGGGGAGTGGGCCAATTGGCAACGGCCTCGATCTTAGCCGGCTCCGGCCGTTGCTTACCACATCCTACTCGGTGGCCCAAATATTGTACCTCCGCCATACCCAAATGACATTTGTCGGGTTTCAGGGTCAGCCCGGCCCTTTGATCCTATCCAATACTATCCCTACGTGCTCTAGGTGCGCTTCCCATGTATCGCTGTAGATGGCGATGTCATCCAGGTAAGCGCATGCAAAGCTCTGGAGACCCCCAAGTAACTGATCCACCATCCGCTGGAAGGTGGCCGGGGCGTTCTTCATCCCGAACGGCATAACCCGGAATTGGTATAGGCCGAATGGGGTGATGAAGGCTGACTTGGGTCTGTCCTCTTCTGCTAGGGGGATCTGCCAATATCCCTTGCATAGGTCTATTGTGGTCAGATACTTCCCAGCAGAGATACGGTCAAGCAGCTCGTCCATCCGTGGCATCGGATAGGCGTCTGTAACTGTCTTGTCATTGAGGGCGCCGGTAATCTACACAGAAGCGGGTTGTCCCATCCTTCTTGGTCACTAAGACTACTGGCGAGGCCCAAGGACTTTCTGAGGGTTCGATTACGCCTAGCCGAAGCATCTCAGCTATTTCCTTCCGCATCCCCTCCCGGACTGCTTCAGGGATACGGTAAGGAGGCTGTCTCAGGGGTGCCTGTCCTGGAGTCTCCACCTTGTGTATGGCTAGGAGTGTGTATCCAGGCTCCTGAGAGAATGTGGCCTGTTTTGTTTCTAGTAAGCGACCAGCTTGAGCCCGCTCTTGCGGCTCCAGCTGTTCCCCTAGCTGGACTTTCTCTATCTGGGTCATCCCCTCGCTACTGCCCAATAGGTCGGGAGGGGTAGGGTCTCTGTGTCTTCTCCTGCTGGTGCACAGATAGCGGCTACCTCCTCCGCCCGTTCCTGATAGGCCTTGAGCATGTTGATGTGAAAGGTTCGTTTCACCTCTTCATCCTCGCAACTGGCTATCGTGTAGGTAGTGTCGCATATCTGTCCTATAACTTTATAGGGGCCCTGCCAGGCAGCCTGGAGCTTGTCTGTTCGGACAGGCCTTAATACCATGACCTTTTGGCCTATCTGAAAGCTCCGGTGCCTAGCTCGTCGGTCATACCATATCTTCTGGCGCTGTTGTGCCGCCTGGAGGTTCTCTCGCACTGTCTGGGCTAATTCTTACATGCGGTCTCTCAGCTCCAGGACATAAGGTACAACCGGGGTCCCCTCAATTTCTGTTTGCCCCTCCCAGTGATCCTTGATGAGATCTAAGGGCCCCCTCACCCGCCTCCCATAGAGAAGTTCAAAGGGTGAGAATCCGGTCGATTCCTGCGGCACCTCTCGGTAGGCAAAGAGAAGGTGCGGCAAGAATCGCTCCCAATCCTTGTAAGCCCCCGTGAATGACTTCAACATTTGCTTTAGCGTTCCGTTGAAGCGCTCGCACAGGCCGTTAGTCTGGGGGTGGTATGGGGAGCTAGTCAGGGATTTAACTCCACAGGTTTTCCATATCTGCTGGGTTACCTCGGCCGTGAATTGCGTACCTTGGTCGGACAGGACCTCCTTGGGAAAGCCTACTCGGGAAAATACTTTAACTAGGGCCTCTGCTATGGTCTCAGCCTGTATGTTAGAGAGAGCTACCGCTTCAGGGTAACGGGTGGCGTAGTCTACCACGGTGAGTATATACCGCTTGCCGGAACGGCTAGGTTGGGCCAGGGGCCCTATAATGTCCACAGCTACCCTTGTGAACGGTTCTTCAATAATGGGCATGGAAACTAGTTTAGCCTTAGGGTGGTCTCCCTTTTTACCTATACGTTGGCATACCTCGCACGTTTGACAATATGCCCTGACGTCGTCGGATACCCCAGGCCAGAAGAAGTTCTGGGTTATCCGATACCCTGTCCTGCGTATTCCCAAATGGCCTGCCAAGGGTACGTCGTGCCCAATCCTCAATAACTCCTGCCGGTACTTCCGGGGAACTACCAGCTGGCGTTTTTGCTTAGGCCCTGGTGCATTACCCTGGGTCTCGGTGAGCCTGTACAAGCGGCCTTTCCCCAGATAAACTGCTCCTTCTCTAACCCCCCTTGGCCCCCCTTGGCTTTCTCTCGATACTTTCTGAGGGAAGGGTCTCCGGTCACCTCCAGCCCAAAGTCCTCTGGGGTGTCCCAGGGTAGGGGTTCTACAGTCAAGGGTAGGTTGGGTTGGCTTACCTGGGTCTCAGTAGGAAGGGGATGGCTCTCGGCAGCGCGACTCTGGTGGTTACGGCGTGGGCCTCCTGAGCGGTGGTAGAGGCGAACGCCAAAGTCAGGGGCCCAATGTCGTTGCCCAAGATGACTTCAGAAGGTAAGTCCTTCATGACGCCCACATGAACATTGCCAGCTCCTGCACCCCAGTCCAGGTGTACCTGTGCAGTAGGAATACGGTATACTGCCCCCCCTGCCACTCTCACAGCAATTGATTTCCCTGGTTTCTCTGATGCATTAATTAGGTGTCTTTGTACCAACGTGATGGTCGCCCCCACTGTCTCTTAATCCCCGGACGGTTTTTCCGTTTCCGTTAACCATGACCAGCTGACAATGTTGTTTCCTGTTGTCCGTAATACCAGATTGTACCATGTGGACTTCGTAAAGGGTGCCCCATGGTTCTTCCTGACCCAGCTCCTGGGAATCCCAAGCCGAGTCTACACAATGGGCTGCTGCTGGTGGGCGGTACCCAGGTCGAGACCAATTTGACCTGGTGTTGTCATCCATGGGGCAATTCTGCTTGAAGTGACCCAGCTGTTTGCACCGGAAGCAGCGTTGTTCATTGTCCTCCTGGCGTGGATAGCGAGGGCTAGATGTCACCAGTCTGTTAGGAGGTTGGTATCTAGCGGCTGGTGGGTGTGAGGGCACCGTTGGTCGTGGAAGTTGTACCCGTGGTGTGACCTGGTTCATCTTGCGAGTATCCGCATATTCATCCGCCAACTTAGCGGCCTCTGGTAGAGTCATGGGCCTGCGATCTCTCACCCAGTCTTTGACATCCGTCTGGATGTGATTGTAAATTGCTCCAGGAGCATTAGTTGCAAAATGTCCTCTGCGGTGGTGGCCTGGCTGCTGTTAACCCAGTTAGAGGCCGACAGGGATAACTGGCATGCCCATTCCACGTAAGAGTCTTTCGTGGCTTTGCGTGAGTCCCTGAACTTCTGTCGGTAGGACTCTGGGGTTACTGCATAACGAGCTAGGAGCACTTCTTTAACCCTGGCGTAGCTATGGATCTCCTGCTCTGGCACAGTCTGGAAAGCATCAGAAGCTTTGCCTGACAATTTGCCTGACAATATTGAAACCCACTCTCCTCTAGCTATTCGGTATAGGTTACATTGTCTCTCAAAATCTGCCAGGTAGTTATCAATTTCACAGTCTTTTTCATCAAAAGCTTTAAAAGCGCTAAACGGAATCATCCTCGTGTCTGCTGTGCTGTACTCACTGTTTGGAGAATGTGCGGCTGCTTGTTGGACTGCTGCCAGTTTTAACTGTAGCTCTGCGTCTCTTGTTTGTTTAGCCTCCTCCGCTAACAGGGTCATCACTTTCAGCACCACATCCGCCGTTGGGTTCGGACCGAACCATGCTAATTTCTCTTATTAGCTTGTTGGCTGGTGATTCCTCATCCTGAATCACTGGTGTCCCCATCTCTTGTACTGCTGGCGTTGCTGCAACCGAGTTCTCCTGGTCTAGCTCCATTAATTCTGCTATGATGATCCGCTTGGTTTTGTTGCTAGCAATCCTTCCACGAACTTCCAGTAGTTCTTTCAGTGTATTTCTTTTAAGCCGGGTGTAGCAGTCTTCCATTCACTGTTCCCAGTGTCTGCTTAGAATCCTGGTGTAAAGGAAAGTAGAAAGGAAAATCCCACCGCTGCCACCAGTGTGACGGTGGTTGAAAATATCCCCGTCAAGCATTCCCTTCTCCTTCCATAAAATAAACCACCCAATATTCCATGGGTAGGAATATCCCTGGCATCACCGAATAATCCACACATGAGCCAAGGCTTAATGCTGGATGTAAAGGACACACTTTAATGGCAAAACTCTGCAGATTTATATACACAGTTTACAAGCTTGTCATCAATCAAAGAACAATGAAATCTCCACCCCCTTTTCCACACACTGGGGGTTTTCCATACAGAGGCATTTCAGCACCGCAAAGCTTGACACATCACATTCTTTAATTGAATTCAATTAACCTTTAGAATACACAATCACAGATCTAAAAGACATTTAGTAATTATCTCCCAGAGACAGAAGCTCCCAGGGGTAATTACTACAATGAAGCAATCAGAATAACAATTAACACCTCTACACACTGGACAATAAAATGTATCTCACAAGCCCGACTCCGGTATGCCATTGAAGGGTCATTGTCCAATTATAAGGGGTTTTAATACTGTACGAGTGGAAGGCACTCAGGGAGCGCTAAATGTACGTGGTTAGGGCGCAAATTACTTGTCTTGCCTTGGGTGCTGACAACCCACGCTACAAAAATTATTTTACCATTAGGGGTCCCCACAACTTGTAAAATTTTATCAAGGGGTCACGTCACTAGAAAGGTTGTGAACCACTGGTTTAGATTAATTGTGCAACTCACCCCTCCAATGGGCAATCTGCACCCTAATGATTGGATAGCTACAGTTACATAGGGAAGAGGAAGCAACAAAAAGTACATAAGGGGTAGAAATACTGTCCTCTTGAATTCTGACCAGCCATCTAAAACATGACCACCTGTCCTCCCTTTGAAGAGTTCTTCAAAGTTTTATTGGTGGTTTTACCTTGCCAACTTAGAATGAATGCACTCTGCACATTGTCAATGCTCTTGGCACTGTCATATTAAATATGTTTGTATGTTTTAGATCTTAACAGCTGTGGTTACTTATTATTCTTGTGCTTACTTGTTGTATAAAACATACAGTATGCATTCCTGCTAAACCAATAGCTTTCAAGGTATAAAAATATCCCTTGTTCAGTGAAAGGAGAAGTGTATATTCTTATACATAATTCTGCTATTTCGAGTAGAAATTTGGCTTTTACAATTGCACAATAGACTTCTTAATGCTTTCTCCTCTTGTATGTTGTATGTGATAGCTGCCTGTCATAACATGATTTTGGTTTGAATGATAAGCTAGTTTGTAGGGAAAAGAATAAAAGAACTTTGTGTGAAGAGTGTGTTAGTGACGTACTTATGTCTTTGTCCTTGTTTGCTCTGTGCTGACATGCTCCATCACTTCCTATGTGTTTGCATGATGATTGTGGTCCTACAAAGGCAAACTCATGCCATGTTACCCAAAAGAGTTTTATTTTGTATTGAATACATTAACAATGAAATTGTGTTAGTATTTTGAGCACAAAGATGAACAGAACAGAGGACAAGTAATATACAAGTTATTACATATACTTATCTGTAATCTTTTTAACGTGGAACTACTGTAAAAACCCATCGATTAAACTGCTTCCCAAAAGAAAGCTCAAGTTAGAAAAAAAAAATCTTTAACATCCTGCCAACTAGCCCATGCACAGTGTATGCTACATCAAGGCATGCCTCTAATGATGAATGTCAAAGTTGACATTCTGTGTGATTATTTCACCACTTACCACTTTCAAGCTTTTAAAATGGCTGATGTCATAGCTGTTAACATGTGAAACACCATGGCACCTGCAGATCTAAACAATATAGAAAGTAAGTTAGCGACACCCACGGTGAGGTGAGTTATAGCAAATACATCTTTCATTTTTTGAAGATACATTTTGCAGGCATAAAATGCAGATTTTTGTTTTATTACTGCAAATGACAAGAGATCCACCTTAAAAAAAAACATATCCAGAAGTTTAGCAACAGTATACAACAAACGTTCTTATAAGGAGAGTACAACAGCATTTTTGTACTTACCATATATTTTGGGGGGGATTTTTTTTAGGGAGATAGCGTTAATTCTGCTATAGAGGGTTATACAATAACTAAGCTAATATCAGCCAGATATAACCCATCCCACTCCCAATATGCACCAGTTTTGTGGAAAATAAATATCAGGAGTGGATCACAAAGACCTGTATCCCCAATTAACGTCAAGTCCAAAACTTTTTTTTTTATCATTCATTAGGGGAACCAAGATGTTTGTCTAAAACAAGAAGAACAGTCCAACTGAAGGGCAAGCAACTCAGTAAGAAATGCTAACAAGCCCCCAAACATATAACAGTATAACTGGATCTTGCAGCTCAAAAAGCTGCCTTAAGACCCTTTTATCCAAGGATGGCATCATACAAGATCTGAACATCCACCTAGTAGATATTAGCAAAGGTGCAAGCAGAAAACCAGGTGGTAGGCTTGTAATTCTGAGAAATAGATGTATAATGTTGAAGGCCCAAGAGGCACTCAAGCCGCGTACACACGATCGGTCCATCCGATGAGAATGGGCCGACGGACCGTTTTCATCGGGTCATCGCTGAAGTGGCTTGATGGTCTGATGTGCGTACACACCATCAGTTCAAAAAACGATCGTGTCAGAACGCGGTGACGTAAAACACAACGACGTGCTGAAAAACCAATGCACCAATGTACTAACCATCGGTTTGGAACGTCGGTCAGCGGGCCATTGGGTCGATTTTAACTGCTTGTGGACCCTGCACTGTATTATACGTCCTAACTTTAAAGATGGATATCTCGGTAACGGCAGCAGCTGGAGGTATCCATCTTTAGTGTGCAGGGTCCTTTAAACGATAACGGCAGTCTCCGCGGCAGATTCGCCACTTACCATCGGTACGGCTGGTCCGTTCGGCAGCTGGTGGGGATGCGAGTGAGGGAAAAAATGTCCCTCACCCCATGGTCTGCTGGGCGGAAGTGACGTCAAAACGTCAGTCCCGCCAGCATCTTAAAGAAACATTTTTTTTGTTTACCTTTTTTTCAAATGACATTTTTTTTTTTTTGCTTTTAAGTCTAAATATGAGATCTGAGGTCTTTTTGACCGCAGATCTCATATTCAAGATGACTGTCATGCTTTTTTCTATTACAAAGGATGTTTATATTTCTTGTAATAGGAATAAAAGTGATCAGAAT
>JAJQKJ010002759.1:0-122021 GCA_029574335.1 Rana kukunoris
GAGAGGAACTTGGATGGAAGCCTCAGTGGACAGGGCTTTTTTTCTGGGGGAACTGGAACCCTTTGGTTGGCTCCGACCCCATACCGCTCACCACAATCACTTGTGAACACAGAAGTCTGGTTTCTGTGTTTACAAGTGACTGCTTTGTAACCCCCTGAACTCTGCACACTGTATGTAATGCAATTCTGGTATTTAATGCCCCTTTAAGACCCTTCTACTGTTTGTGAAATCTGAACGGGTCGTGGTTGAGTTCCTGCACCTATTTTCTGAGAAAAAAAGCTCTGCTAAGGGAACATTATATTGTAAAAAAGAAATGCATTATAGAACTCCTTTAACCACTTGCTTACTGGGCCCAGGCGAAATTTCAGCTTCCGGCACTGCGTCGCTTTAACTGACAATTGCGCGGTCGTGCGACGTGGCACCAAACAAAATTGGCGTCCTTTTTTTCCCCACAAATAGAGCTTTCTTTTGGTGGTATTTGATCGCCCGTGCGGTTTTTATTTTTTGCGTTATAACGAAAAAAAGAGCGACAATTTAAAAATATATATATATTTTTTACTTGTTGCTATAATAAATATCCCATTTTTTTTTTATATATATATTTTTTTCTCTCAGTTAAGGCCCATACGTATTCTTCTACGTATTTTTGTAAAAAAAAAAAAATCACAATAAGTGACTGCTTTGCGCAAAAGTTATAGCACCTACAAAATAGGGGACATAATTATGATTTTTTTTTTTATATTTTTTTTTTACTAGTAATGGCGGCGATCTGTGATTTTTATTGGGACTGCGATATTGCGATGGACACATCGGACACTTTTGACACATTTTTGGCGCCATTCACATTTATACAGCGACCAGTGCTATAAAAATGCACTAATTACTGTATAAATGTGACTGGCATTGAAGGGGTTAACACTAGGGGGTGAGAAAGGGGTTAAATGTATTGCCTGGGTGTGTTCAAACTGTGTGGGGGGAGGGGGGTGACTGGGGGAGGTGATCGATGCTGTCTCCCTATGTACAAGAGAAACAGCATCTGTCACCTCACTGACAGGACGTGAAGCTCTGTGTTTACAATCAGAGCTCCACGTCCCTGCTCTCTCACCGACGATCGCGTGTACCTGACGGACATCGCGGCCGCCGGGTACACGCATCGGATCCTCGGTGATGCGTCGGGACTGTTTTTCCCCGCCGCGCGCCACCCTGTGGCGCGCGCGGGGAATTACAAGCAAATCACGTCCAAAGACGTGACCCCGGCGCCTCAGGTCCGCGCTGTTCACGTATTCTGTCAATAGCGCGGACCTGAAGTGGTTAAAGCGGAATTCCGGCCACAATTTCACTTTTTAAATATAAATCCCCCTGTAATACACAAGCTTAATGTATTCTAGTAAAGTTAGTCTGTAAACTAAGGTCCGTTTTGTTAGGTTGTTATAGCATTTAGATACTTTATAAAACAGGAATTGACCGGGGCCATCTTAAGTGTGGGCATCCATAAAGCCAGACTGTATGACTTCCTGGATTTCAGCCTTGCTGATCTCGCACATGCTCAGTGCTGCACAAGCAATGTAATAGGTTTCAGGTCAGGTTTTCATAGCAACGGGAGTGTCAGAGGAAGTTGACGCCCCTTATCTATGCAAATCTCTCCTCCCCTCCTCCTTCCAGGAAATATACTAAATGATTTGTTATGTAGATATATTTGCACTGCACCGATCACAGCGCACCGATCACAGCGCACCGCACCGATCACACCGCCCTGATCACACCACACCGATCACAGCGCACCGATCACAGCGCACCGATCACAGCGCACCGATCAAAGCGCACCGATCACAGCGCACCGATCACACCGCACAGATCACAGCGCACCGATCAAAGCGCACCGATCATAGCGCACCGATCACAGCACACCGCACCGATCACACCGCCCTGATCACACCGCACAGATCACACCGAACCGATCACAGCACACCGATCACAGCACACCGCACCGATCACACCGATCACAGCGCACTGATCAAAGCGCACCGATCACAGCGCACCGATCACAGCGCACCGATCACAGCGCACCGATCACAGCACACCGATCACACTGCACCGATCACAGCGCACCGATCACAGCGCACCGATCACAGCGCACAGCACCGATCAAAGCACACCGATCATAGCACACCACACCGATCAAAGCGCACCGCACCGATCACATCACACTGCACCGATCACAGCGCACCGATCACACCAATCACAGCGCACCGATCACGCCGCACAGATCACACCAATCACAGCGCACCAATCACACCGCACCGATCACATCACACAGCACCGATCACACCGCACAGATCACAGCGCACAGGAGTTCTTGAGCGGGGGGTTCGGATCAAAGTTGTTGAGCGGGGGTTGTTGGAAGTTGTTGAGCCTGAGTTTTTGAAGGGGGGGGGGTTCGCGGGATCACTGTATTTACCGCGAATCGCGGGTGGGGGGGACAGTTGCCGCGGGTGGGGGGGCGGGTTAGCCGCGAATCGCGGGTGGGGGGGGCAGTTGCCGCTGGTGGGGGGGGCAGTTGCCGTGGGTGGGGGGGGCAGGTTTACCGCGAATCGCGGGTGTGGGGGGGGGCAGTTGCCGCGGGTGGGGGGGGGCGGGTTTGCCGCGAATCGCGGGTGGGGGGGGGCTGATTTGCGGGATTCCTGCCCTATGAGAGTGTGTGGGGGAGGGAGGAGAACACTGTGGGGGGGGGGGGCTGGAGAGTGTGATGGGGGAGGAGAAGCAGGGTGCATACAGAGGAAATGAGCTTTCTATATTCCTCTATACAGGCGCTGAATGCTTGATTCTCCTACCTTTTACCTCTTGCAAGCAATCAGCGCCTGTATAGAGGAATCCAGCAAGGTGATTTCTTCTATTTGCAGCCCCCCCTGCTGCACACGTAGGGCGACATCACTGCTGTCTGAGCTGCCGGGCTGGGTCTGTGTTTTCGGCGGTGATGCTACGGTCCCGCCCCCTTAGACCGGCTCGTGTGATTGGCTGAACACAGATCACATTGGCTGTCTATCCACTATCACATGAGCCAGCCCAGGGGGGCGGGACCGTGTTACAGCGTCCCCGCCGAAAACACACCCAGCCAGGCAGCTCGTAATACACAGAGAGAGGAGAGGAGAGGAGAGAGGGGTCATGTCCCAGGAGGCATAGCGGCTGTGATTGACGGCTGTGGCCGCGGCTGAGAAAATAAACTCATCTGCACAGCACAGTGAGTTTTTAAAATGACAAAAAATGACATGCCAATTCTATTTAAGGGGGCAGTATGAAAGGGGATGCAATAAAGTTAAAAAAGAGGGTGGAGCTCCACTTTAAGTAGTAACTATTTTTTCTTTGTTTTGACTCCACAGTTTCCTTCCAACCCTGAGCAATGGCAGGATGTTGCAGCCCAGTTTGCCAATCAGTGGAATTTTCCCAATTGTGGGGGTGCCATTGATGGCAAACATGTCAGAATTGTTCCTCCACCGGCCTCTGGCTCTTATTTTTATAACTACAAGGGCTTTAGCAGCATAGTTCTGATTGCTATCGTTTCAGCGAACTATGAGTTTCTTTATGTTGATGTTGGTATGAATGGTCGGCATTCTGATGGAGGTGTCATGTCTAGTGTTGCTCAAGAATATTCGCATTGCGAATATTCGTTACGAATATTGCATATTCGAGTATTCGCGAATAACTCGAATATGGCGGTGAATATTCGCTATTGCGAATATTCGTATTTTTTCAAATTTATTTTTAAAACAGATCACATCCTAGTGATCTCCATCGATGTCTAAAAGCATTGCTGGTATGATTAGAGACCCTGGGCCGAGTAGCTGAGGCGATCCTTTTATGTTGCCGAATATTCGCAATGCGAATATTCGTATTACGAATATTCGCGAATACTTTCTAAGTACACAAACTAAAATAAGTTTGTAAGTAGAGTTAGTGTTTAGTGCATATTAGTTTAGTAATGCAGGAAATTATCTCCGTTTTCGCGTGTTGTTCGCGCGCATGCGCGGACGAGAATTTCGCAATCAATTTCGCATTCGCATTAGCGAAATTTCGCAAAACATTTTTTTTGATAAAATATCACGAATATTCGATATTAACGAATATTTCACGAATATTCTTCTATATATTCGTGGAATATCGCAAAATCGAATATGGCCTATTCCGCTCAACACTAGTCATGTCTCATACCGAATTCTACCAGCGTCTTACGAATGGCACCTTACATTTGCCACCTGGGAAGGACAACGTGGAGGGCCTAAACTTTGTCTTTGTGGCAGATGAGGCGTTTGCTCATGGGGAACATCTGTTGAAGCCCTTTCCGATGAGGAACCTCACCCCTGAGCAACGGATCTATAATTACAGACTCTCACGTGCCAGAAGGGTGGTTGAAAACGCCTTTGGCATTTTGTCATGTCGTTTTCGGCTATTACTTACTGCCATTCACTTGGCTGAATACAAGCTGAACCATGTGGTGTTGTGCTGCTGCATCCTCCACAATTTTCTACGGAGGAATGCTGCCAACTACATTGGGTCTGGCAATACTGATGACCCCTCAGGTGGACGGCCAGCTGAAGACGCAGTGATGCCAGCCCTGCAACTCACCCGACCTGCCGTCTCCTCCCAGAATGCCCGTCTTGTGCGTGAGCAGTATATGGACTACTTTGTGGGTAGAGGGGCAGTGCCTTGGCAGCAAAATGTCCTGTAGAGTTGGTTCTATATAGTTTCTTTTCCTCTTAAAAATAAAATTTTGGAGCTACTGTTATCTGTATTTCTTAATATTTATTTAAATGTCCTTAGCATTTTTTAGTGATTTGCCTAAACTTTTGGAAACCAAGCAGATGTGCAAATGTTCCTTTCTAAACTTCAATACAGCTATGTTGAGTATTATTATGTGTTGGGGCTCTGCTACACCCCTTTTCCAATAATACACTGTTAATGTCCCTACCCAAATTTGCTAATATACTGGTAGTAGTGATCAGATAAATAAGAAGCCACACCTTTTTTTTGAAAAACATACTTTTTAAATCCAGCACAATCCAATGTGCCTTTTTTGCCTTTTACAAAAGTATAAAACATTGTTAGGTCAGGAAGAACACAATAATTTGTTTTGTTTGTTATTTTTTGCGCTAAACATGCATCTTTACAAACAGAGCAATAGACATTGCCAAGTATTTACAGCAGAAATTCGAACATTTTTGGCTTTATTCTCACCCAAAAATATTATTATAGACACAATGTATGACCAGATGCATTTCTGTTCATTCTGTGTAGCATTTTTTTGTGGGGCAAAAAGGCATGCACAGTGCTCTCCATGTGCTCCGGGGGTTCTGGTTGGCTGTAGCTCACAACATGCAGTCATCCTTGGCATCGGAAACGGAATACCATGTTGTGAGCTAGAGCCGACCGCAACCATAATAGAGTGCATGTCAAACACTGTGCCTGCATCCTTGTCGCACACAAAAATGCACACCAAAATGAATGAAACTGCGTTTGATGCAAAATGCCCCTTAGAACAGTCTTTCTCAACTCTCCTTCTCCTGGTGCATTCCCAGGGTCATATTGACAAGATGTTCCACTTTTGCCATAGGTACATTGGGCATTTTTGGGTGTGCATATTTAACAAATTTTTAGGTATAGCCCTTAAAAACTCGAATAATGAGGTGTTTAAGCACCAGGAGAAGAGGAGTGGAGAAACACTGAGCTGAGACACTTAAATAACACAAAAATATTCTCATTTGGTGGGAATTTACAAGCGATTACAGTATTGAAATTGCATAAAAAGTCACATTTGCTAAAATCTGCGTATTGCAAAGTGAAGTAGTGCCATTTCAAAACAAATAACAAAACTGAGCCTGTGCTACCAAGTCTAGTTGCATCAAGTTCCCTGAAAAGTAAAAAAAACAGGAGGGAACAATTGAAACTATAAACGTACGTCCAAAAAACAGCTAAAATTAAGCTAACAGGTCGTAATAATCCCTGATTCGTCTCTGAACACCAGTGACAGCCTCCTTTAGATTTTCCAGCTCTGTCATTGCCTGCAGCATATCAGCACTGATCCGACCAATAGTGCATCCTGGTAGTTGGCGGCCGTGGAAGAAGATAAGAAATTATAATGGGTTTGATGGTCAAGTGACTGAGGCAAAAAACATAGGGGTACATTATTATTCAGGGCTAGTTTAGGAAAATACTTACCTAAACCTAGACACTCAATTCTTGTTTGCAACCTGCTTGCTCTTCACAATACACCTACACTACTAGGGAATGTACACACTACAGATATACTCAGAAAATCTTGGACCAGGTGCATATCCATGTGTCTTCACGTGCATCTACCGAAACAACACTGCCACCTCTCCCTTCTACATGCTCAAATGTTGAATGCACTACATAATTTGCTACTGTGTTGTGGGCGTGTTTGGTGTGGACATATAATCAGTAAACATGTATTGATATATTGAAAGGCACATGTTCAAAAAACTTACTGGGGCAAACAACAGCCTCCAAAGGCTCATCTTGGATTTCTTGCACCCCTTCACCCTCAGCATATCTGGTGTCTGGGGATGGTGGCTCTTTGCTGGGTCCGGCGCTATCATCAATATCTTGCAAAGGTTGGTGCTGACCACACTCATGATCCTCTAAAACAGTGGTTCTCAACCTTTCTAGTGCTGTGACCCCTTAATAAAATTCCCCAAGTTGTGGGGACCCCCAACAGTAAAATGTTCATAGCGTGGGTTGTCAGCACCCAAGGCAAGGCAAGTAATTTGTCACCCCTAACCCACATACTTTTAGCGCTCCCTGAGTCTCTTCCACATGTACGGTATTAATACCCCTTATGGTACATTTTAGGATGTACTACTCTCTCTTTGTTCTCTTTTCTTTCCATTTTATAGCTCTCTAGCCTAATTTCTTGCCCCCCATCCCCCTCTCTAGCCCTCTTTCTTGTTATTTTTCTTTCTCTCCCTTTTTCTTTGTTCCTCCCCCTTATTTCCTCTCCCTTCCACGTATTCTTATTTTTCCCCCCCTTCTCTTACTCCTTTCTGGGGGGAATGGGAAATGGATAGTGTTACTCACTGTGTCTCCACCTCTGTGGGTCTCGCAGCAGGGACACCTATGCTGAAATCAGGAGATGGGGTTTCCTCCAGCCCCTCCCACTTCACATTCCTCAAAAGTCAGCTGGCCTCTAATCTCTGTCCCCCAGCTATGCTGCGACCTGAATGGGTGGCTGCGAAGACGCTGAGTGGGCGGCCTTGTGCTCCAGGAACAGCCCAGCTGGGCGGCCGCAAAAAGGCTGGGAGAGTGGTGTGGGCTTCAGGATCAGCCCAGGATTCAGTGACCCCTGGCAAATCGTCATTTGACCCCCAGGTTGAGAACCACTGCTTTAAAATTAAACAATAAAACATCCATTAAGCCACCCCTAAATTACATTATATTACCAGAATCACATTTGCTGCTTTTTAAGTATACCAACCTTGCCCTGGTGACAAAGTTTGCTCCAGACTAGTGCACTACACTATGCATTATTAAAATCTACAAAATGCTATGGAACAGGTGTATGATGTCATTTAAAAAGTGTGTAGAAATGTCTAGATTGGCCACATTAAATAACTCAGGCAGATGACACGCATCACTCTTGTTTGCTATGGCAATATGGGATATATGATGTTAAATCTAGCAGGCGTGACTCTGTGTGACTCTGATCCCCAGGGCCTCTCCTCAACTCATGTCTACCCTGCAAATGCGTCATTAATGGTCAGTGATGAGCCACGCATCTAACATAAAGTGTAATGTACCCCTTAAGATACGGCATGAGCCCATGGCCTTTGGCCTTTGTCCTACCCTGTCGCTGGGAAAATCCAAATTATTTTAGTTTGAACTTACGTTTTGGGGGTGATTTTGGGCCTATTGTTTCCCCTGTTCTCTCCCCTATTGAAACCAGTCCAAGGGAAGCCTCCCTTTGTCCCCTGTGGTGTTTTTCTCTGTGCCTTTTTTCTGTGGAAAACATTAGAATACAGTATATTAATTATTAGAAAAAAGTAGCCAAGACAGAAAGAACAACTTTACAATTATAATGAACTGCATTCAAACTTGCATTAAAGTGGAGCTCCACCCTCTTTTTCAACTTTGTACCATCCGATTTAATACTGCCCCCTAAATATATTTGGCATGTTTTTTTATTTTATTTTAAAAACTCACTGTGCTCTGCTGGTTATTCTTTTTCCCCCGCCACGGCGGATCCAGTGCCTCTATGCCTCCTGGGAGATGTTTGTTATCAATCACAGGAGGCAGAAGTATCGCGGGACCTCAGCCGCAGTGGCAATCTCGAGCGAGCGACAGCCCCGCCCACCGCACTAATCATGTACCCGGCGAAGGGGGACAGTCTCCTCCCTTCCGCACTTACGGGCACGCTGTACAGTCCTGGCTCCGCCCATCTTCTCCGCCTGCTCCGCCCATCCTCTCCGCCCTCACTCACAAGCACACTGCAATGGCTCGGCGGTGAGTGAAGGGGCGGGGGAGGCTCCGCCTATCCTTGCTGCCCTCAAGGGCACAGTCTCCTCCCGCCCGCACTCACGGGCACGCTGTACAGTCCTGGCTCCCCCATCTTCTCTGCCTGCTCCGCCCATCCTCCCCGCCCTCACTCACAAGCACACTGCAATGTCTCGGCGCCTATCCTTGCTGCCCTCACGGGCACAGTATCAACACTGCTACTGATCCCCCCACCACCACCATTGCTGCCACTGACACCCCCCACCACCACCATTGCTGCCACTGACACCCCCCACCACCACCATTGCTGCCACTGACACCCCCCACCACCACCATTGCTGCCACTGACACCCCCCACCACCACCACTGCTGCCACTGACACCCCCCACCACCACCACTGCTGCCACTGACACCCCCCACCACCACCACTGCTGCCACTGACACCCCCCACCACCACCACTGCTGCCACTGACACCCCCACCACCACCACTGCTGCCACTGACACCCCCCTCACCACCACCATTACTGACACCCCCCACCACCACCATTACTGACACCCCCCCCACCACCACCATTACTGACACCCCCCACCACCACCATTACTGCCACTGAAACCCCCACCATCACCATTGCTGCCACTGACACCCCCCACCACCACAATTGCTGCCACTGACACCTCCACCACCACCACCCCCCACCACCACCATTGCTGCCACTGACACCCCCACCACCACCATTGCTGCCACTGACACCCCCACCACCACCATTGCTACCACTGACACCCCCCACCACCACCACTGCTGCCACTGACACCCCCCACCACCACCACTGCTGCCACTGACACCCCCCACCACCACCACTGCTGCCACTGACACCCCCCACCAACACCACTGCTGCCACTGACACCCCCACCACCACCACTGCTGCCACTGACACCCCCCCACCACCACCATTGCTGCACTGACACCCCCACCACCACCATTGCTGCCACTGACACCCCCCCACCATCACCATTGCTGCCACTGACACCCCCACCACCACCATTGCTGCCACTGACACCCCCACCACCACCACCCCCCACCACCACCATTGCTGCCACTGACACCCCCACCACCACCATTGCTGCCACTGACACCCCCACAACCACAACCACTGCTGCCACTGACACCCCCACCACCACCACTGCGGCCACTGACACCCCCCACCACCACCACTGCTGCCACTGACACCCCCCCACCACCACCACTGCTGCCACTGACACCCCCCACCACCACCACTGCACCCCCACCACCACCCCACTGCCACTGACACCCCCCCACCACCACCACTGCACCCCCCACCACCACCACTGCTGCACTGACACCCCCCACCACCACCATTCTCACCCCCCACCACCACCATTCTCCTGGTTCTGTTGGACCTAAGTGCAGCTTTTGACACTGTAGACCACAATCTGTTACTGACTCGGCTTTCTGAAGTAGCCAGGGTCGCAGAAGGCGATTTATCTTGGTTCTCCTCTTTTTTGGAAAACCGATCGCAAACAGTGAATCTAGGACCTTTTACGTCTGAAAAACGCACAGTAACATGCGGAGTCCCTCAAGGATCGCCTCTGTCACCAGTGCTATTCAACATCTACCTTCGTCCTCTTTTTGAGATTATTAGCAGCCAAAATCTGCTTTATCACTCTTATGCAGATGACACGCAACTGTATTTCCGCATCTGCAATAGACAGGATCACCACCTCAATCTAGAGACATGCCTCTCTTTGATAGAGGACTGGATGACAAAGAGTTATCTTAAACTCAATGGAGCGAAAACAGAACTTCTTCTGTTTCACGCCAAGCGAAGGAATCAACCCTCAACAGCGTGGACCCCCCCGCCTATTTTGGGCAAGCTCATCACCCCTAGCGCCAAAGTCAAAAGCCTAGGGGTCATTTTTGACTCCTTTATGACAATGGACGCACAAATAGGGTCAGTGGTCAGCGGATCTCACCATCTACTGCGCCTACTACGCAGACTCACTCCGTTCATCCCTAAAGAAGATTTAGCGGTCGTGGTGGGAGCAGTTGTAAACTCCAGGTTGGATTATGCAAATGCCCTTTACCTCGGTCTCCCCAAATACCAAATCGCTCGTCTGCAAGTCGTTCAGAATACGGCCGCCAGACTTGTGACTGGGAAAAAACCCTGGGAATCTATCTCACCTTCACTGAGAGCCCTTCATTGGCTGCCAGTTAAAGACAGAATCGCTTTTAAAGCTCTCTGTCTTACGCATAGATGTGTCCATGAGAATGCCCCCCTTTACTTATGCGAATTAATAAAAGCGCATAATCCAAATCGCGTTTTGCGATCCACGAATCAGAACCTGCCCAGGTTCCGAAAGCCAACTTCAAGTCCAAAGGAGAAAGAAGATTTGCGATCCAGGGTCCCAGACTATGGAACGCTTTACCAACCAGCATTCGGTTGGAGGAGAACCACCTAGCATTTAGGAAAAAGGTCAAGACTTTTCTCTTTTGATATCAAAGGAGACAGGAACAACAAGCGCCCAGAGGCGATTCAGTTCGCATGTGCCGCGCTATATAAGTTTTCATTCATTCATTCATTCATTCACCATTGCTGCCACTGACACCCCCACCACCACCATTGCTGCCACTGACACCCCCCACCACCACCACTGCTGCCACTGACACCCCCCACCACACCATTGCTGCCACTGACACCCCCCACCACCACCATTGCTGCCACTGACACCCCCCACCACCACCATTGCTGCCACTGACACCCCCACCACCACCACTGCTGCCACTGACACCCCCCACCACCACCACTGCTGCCACTGACACCCCCCACCACCACCACTGCTGCCACTGACACCCCCCACCACCACCACTGCTGTCACTGACACCCCCCACCACCACCACTACTGCCACTGACACCCCCCACCACCACCACTGCTGCCACTGACACCCCCCACCACCACCATTACTGACACCCCCACCACCACCATTACTGACACCCCCCACCACCACCATTACTGACACCCCCCCCACCACCACCATTACTGCCACTGAAACCCCCACCATCACCATTGCTGCCACTGACACCCCCCACCACCACAATTGCTGCCACTGACACCTCCACCACCACCACCCCCCACCACCACCATTGCTGCCACTGACACCCCCACCACCACCATTGCTACCACTGACACCCCCCACCACCACCACTGCTGCCACTGACACCCCCCCACCACCACTGCTGCCACTGACACCCCCACCAACACCACTGCTGCCACTGACACCCCCCACCACCACCACTGCTGCCACTGACACCCCCCACCACCACCATTGCTGCCACTGACACCCCCACCACCACCATTGCTGCCACTGACACCCCCCACCATCACCATTGCTGCCACTGACACCCCCCACCACCACCATTGCTGCCACTGACACCCCCACCACCACCACCCCCACCACCACCATTGCTGCCACTGACACCCCCACCACCACCATTGCTGCCACTGACACCCCCCCACCACCACCACTGCTGCCACTGACACCCCCCACCACCACCACTGCGGCCACTGACACCCCCCACCACCACCACTGCTGCCACTGACACCCCCCACCACCACCACTGCTGCCACTGACACCCCCCACCACCACCATTGCTGCCACTGACACCCCCCACCACCACCACTGCTGCCACTGACACCCCCCACCACCACCATTGCTGCCACTGACACCCCCACCACCACCATTGCTGCCACTGACACCCCCCACCACCACCACTGCTGCCACTGACACCCCCACCACCACCACTGCTGCCACTGACACCCCCCACCACCAATGCTGCCACTGACACCCCCACCACCACCACTGCTGCCACTGACACCCCCACCACCACCATTACTGACACCCCCCACCACCACCATTACTGACACCCCCCACCACCACCATTACTGACACCCCCCCCACCCCATTACTGACCACCACCATTACTGACACCCCCCACCACCACCATTGCTGCCACTGACACCCCCCACCACCACCACTGCTGCCACTGACACCCCCCACCACCACCACTGCTGCCACTGACACCCCCCACCACCACCACTGCTGCCACTGACACCCCCCACCACCACCACTGCTGCCACCACCACCACCACTGACACCCCCCACCACCACCACTGCTGCCACTGACACCCCCCACCACCACCATGACACCCCCCACCACCACCACTGCTGCCACTGACACCCACCACCACCACCACTGCACCCCCCACCACCACCATGCCACTGACACCCCCCACCACCACCACTGCACCCCCACCATGCCACTGACACCCCCCCACCACCACCACTGCACCCCCCACCACCACCATGCCACTGACACACCCCCACCACCACCACTGCTGCCACTGACACCCCCCCACCACCACCACTGCTGCCACTGACACCCCCCACCACCACCATGACACCCCCCACCACCACCCCCCACCACCACCACTGCTGCCACTGACACCCCCCACCACCACCATGACACCCCCCACCACCACCACTGCCACTGACCCCCCCACCATCACCATTGCTGCCACTGACACCCCCCACCACCACCATTGCTGCCACTGACACCCCCCACCACCACCATTGCTGCCACTGACACCCCCACCACCACCACCCCCCCCCCACCACCACCATTGCTGCCACTGACACCCCCACCACCACCATTGCTGCCACTGACACCCCCCACCACCACCACTGCTGCCACTGACACCCCCACCACCACCACTGCTGCCACTGACACCCCCACACCACCACCCCCCACCACCACCACTGCTGCCACTGACACCCCCCACCACCACCACCCCCACCACCACCACTGCTGCCACTGACACCCCCCACCACCACCACTGCTGCCACTGACACCCCCCACCACCACCACCACCACCACTGCTGCCACTGACACCCCCCACCACCACCATTGCTGCCACTGACACCCCACACCACCACCACTGCTGCCACTGACACCCCCCACCACCACCACTGCTGCCACTGACACCCCCACCACCACCACTGCTGCCACTGACACCCCCACCACCACCACTGCTGCCACTGACACCCCCCACCACCACCACCACCACCACCACTGCTGCCACTGACACCCCCCACTGCTGCACCACCACCACCACCACCACTGCTGCCACTGACACCCCCACCACCACCACTGCACCCCCCACCACCACCACTGCCAATGACACCCCCCACCACCACCACTGCTGCCACTGACCCCCCACCACCACCACTGCTGCCACTGACACCCCCCACCTCCACCATTACTGACACCCCCCACCACCACCATTACTGACACCCCCCACCACCACCATTACTGACACCCCCCACCACCACCATTACTGACACCCCCCACCACCACCATTACTGACACCCCCCACCACCACCACTGCTGCCACTGACACCCCCCACCACCACCACTGCTGCCACTGACACCCCCCACCACCACCACTGCTGCCACTGACACCCCCCACCACTGCTGCCACTGACACCCCCCACCACCACCACTGCTGCCACTGACACCCCCCACCACCACCACTGCTGCCACTGACACCCCCCACCACCACCACTGCTGCCACTGACACCCCCCACCACCACCACTGCTGCCACTGACACCCCCACCACCACCATTGCTGCCACTGACACCCCCCACCACCACCACTGCTGCCACTGACACCCCCCACCACCACCATTGCTGCCACTGACACCCCCCACCACCACCATTACTGACACCCCCCACCACCACCATTACTGACACCCCCCTACCACCACCATTACTGACACCCCCCACCACCACCATTACTGCCACTGATACCCCCCGATGCGGTGTGACGGGGCCGATGCGGCGTCCTGGGTCACACTGCATTGGCCCCTGTCACACCGCATCTGCCCCCGTCACACCGCATTGGCCCCCAGGACACGGCATCGGCCCCCAGGACACGGCATCGGCCCCAGTCACATGGCATCGGCCCCCCTCAAACGGCATCGGCCCCCGTCAAACGGCATCGGCCCCCGTCACACCGCATCGGGCCCCGTCACACCGCATCGGGCCCCTGTCACACCGCATCGGGCCCCTGTCACACCGCATCGGGCCCCTGTCACACCGCATCGGGCCCCTGTCACACCGCATCGGGCCCTTGTCACACCGCATCGGGTCCTGTCACACGGCATCGGCCCCTGTCACACGGCCCCTGTCACGCGGCATCGGCCCCTGTCACACGGCCCCTGTCACACCGCATCAGCCCCCGTCACACTGCATTGGCCCCAGGACACCATATCGGCCCCTGTCACACGGCATCGACCCCTGTCACACGGCATCGGCCCCTGTCACACGGCATCGGCCCCTGTCACACGGCATCGGCCCCCGTCACACTGCATCGGCCCCTGTCACACCGCATCTGCCCCCGTCACACCGCATTGGCCCCCAGGACACGGCATCGGCCCCCAGGACACGGCATCGGCCCCAGTCACATGGCATCGGCCCCCCTCAAACGGCATCGGGCCCCGTCACACCGCATCGGGCCCCTGTCACACCGCATCGGGCCCCTGTCACACCGCATCGGGCCCCTGTCACACCGCATCGGGCCCCTGTCACACCGCATCGGGCCCCTGTCAAACCGCATCGGGCCCTTGTCACACCGCATCGGGTCCTGTCACACAGGCCCTGTCACACGGCATCGGCCCCTGTCACACGGCCCCTGTCACGCGGCATCGGCCCCTGTCACACGGCATCGGCCCCTGTCACACGGCCCCTGTCACACCGCATCGGCCCCTGTCACACCGCATCAGCCCCCGTCACACTGCATTGGCCCCAGGACACCATATCGGCCCCTGTCACACGGCATCGACCCCTGTCACACGGCATCGGCCCAGGACACCATATCGGCCCCTGTCACACGGCATCGGCCCCCGTCACACGGCATCGGCCCCCGTCACACGGCATCGGCCCCTGTCACGCGGCATCGGCCCTTGTCACACCGCATCGGGCCCCTGTCACACCGCATCGGGCCCCTGTCACACCCCGCATTGGGCCCCTGTCACACGGCATCGGCCCCTGTCACACGGCCCCTGTCACACGGCATTGGCCCCTGTCACACGGCCCCTGTCACACCGCATTGGCCCCCATCACACAGCATCGGCCCCCGTCACACGGCATTGGCCCCTGTCACACAGCCCCTGTCACACGGTATCGGCCCCTGTCACACAGCCCCAGTCACACGGCATTGGCCCCGTCACATGACATCGGCCCCTGTCACACAGCCCCTGTCACACGGCATCGGCCCCACGGCATCGGCCCCTGTCACACGGCATCGGCCCCTGTCACACGGCATCGGCCCCGTCACACGACATCGGCCCCTGTCACACGGCCCCTGTCACACGGCATCGGCCCCCCGTCACACGGCATCGGCCCCCGTCACACGGCATCGGCCCCTGTCACAGGGCATCGGGCCCCTGTCACACGGCATCGGGCCCCTGTCACACGACATCGGGCCCCTGTCACAGCGCATTGGGTCCTGTCACACCGCATCGGGCCCTGTCACACAACCCCTGTCACGCGGCATCGGCCCCTGTCACGCGGCATCGGCCCCTGTCACATGGCCCCTGTCACACGGCATCGGCCCGCGTCACACGGCTTCGGCCCTTGTCACACGACATCGGGCCCCTGTCACACCCCGCATTGGGCCCCTGTCACACGGCATCGGCCCCCGTCACACGGCATCGGCCCCCGTCACACGGCATCGGCCCTTGTCACACGGCATCGGGCCCCTGTCACACCCCGCATTGGGCCCCTGTCACACGGCATCGGCCCCTGTCACAAGGCCCCTGTCACACAGCCCCTGTCACACGGCATTGGCCCCTGTCACAGAGCCCCTGTCACACGGCCCCTGTCACACCGCATTGGCCCCCATCACACAGCATCGGCCCCTGTCACACGGCATTGGCCCCTGTCACACAGCCCCTGTCACACGGTATCGGCCCCTGTCACACAGCCCCAGTCACACGGCATCGGCCCCGTCACACGACATCGGCCCCTGTCACACGGCCCCTGTCACACGGCATCGGCCCGTCACACGACATCGGCCCCTGTCACACGGCATCGGCCCCACGGCATCGGCCCCTGTCACACGGCATCGGCCCCGTCACACGACATCGGCCCCGTCACACGGCATCGGCCCCGTCACACGACATCGGCCCCTGTCACACGGCATCGGCCCCACGGCATCGGCCCCTGTCACGCGGCATCGGGCCCCTGTCACGCGGCATCGGGCCCCTGTCACACGGCATCGGGCCCCTGTCACACGGCATCGGGCCCCTGTCACACGGCATCGGGCCCCTGTCACACCGCATTGGGTCCTGTCACACCGCATCGGCCCCTGTCACACAGCCCCTGTCACGCGGCATCGGCCCCTGTCACACGGCATCGGCCCCTGTCATGCGGCATCGGCCCCTGTCACTCGGCATCGGCCCCTGTCACACGGCCCCTGTCACACGGCATCGGCCCCCGTCACACGGCATCGGCCCCCGTCACACGGCATCGGCCCCCGTCACACGGCATCGGCCCTTGTCACACCACATCGGGCCCCTGTCACACCCCGCATTGGGCCCCTGTCACACGGCATCGGCCCCTGTCACACGGCCCCTGTCACACGGCCCCTGTCACACGGCATTGGCCCCTGTCACACAGCCCCTGTCACACGGCCCCTGTCACACCGCATTGCCCCCCATCACACAGCATCGGCCCCTGTCACACGGCATTGGCCCCTGTCACACAGCCCCTGTCACACGGTATCGGCCCCTGTCACACAGCCCCAGTCACACGGCATCGGCCCCGTCACACGACATCGGCCCCTGTCACACGGCCCCTGTCACACGGCATCGGCCCCGTCACACGACATCGGCCCCTGTCACACGGCATCGCCCCCACGGCATCGGCCCCACGGCATCGGCCCCTGTCACACGGCCCCTGTCACACGGCCCCTGTCACACGGCATTGGCCCCTGTCACACAGCCCCTGTCACACGGCCCCTGTCACACCGCATTGGCCCCCATCACACAGCATCGGCCCCTGTCACACGGCATTGGCCCCTGTCACACAGCCCCTGTCACACGGTATCGGCCCCTGTCACACAGCCCCAGTCACACGGCATCGGCCCCGTCACACGACATCGGCCCCTGTCACACGGCCCCTGTCACACGGCATCGGCCCCGTCACACGACATCGGCCCCTGTCACACGGCATCGGCCCCACGGCATCGGCCCCGTCACACGGCATCGGCCCCGTCACACGGCATCGGCCCCGTCACACGGCATCGGCCCCGTCACACGACATCGGCCCCTGTCACACGGCATCGGCCCCACGGCATCGGCCCCTGTCACACGGCATCGGCCCCTGTCACACGGCATCGGCCCCTGTCACACGGCATCGGCCCCTGTCACACGGCATCGGGCCCCTGTCACACAGCATCGGGCCCCTGTCACACGGCATGGGGCCCCTGTCACACAGCATCGGGCCCCTGTCACACCGCATCGGGCCACTGTCACACCGCATCGGGCCCCTGTCACACCGCATCGGGCCCTGTCACACAGCCCCTGTCACGCGGCATTGGCCCCTGTCACGCGCCATCGGCCCCTGTCACGCGCCATCGGCCCCTGTCACGCGCCATCGGCCCCTGTCACACGGCCCCTGTCACACCGCATCGGCCCCTGTCACACCGCATCGGCCCCCGTCACACCGCATCGGCCCCCGTCACACTGCATTGGCCCCCAGGACACCATATCGGCCCCCGTCACACGGCATCGGCCCCCGTCACACGGCATCGGCCCCTGTCACACGGCATTGGCCCCTGTCACACAGCCCCTGTCACACGGTATCGGCCCCTTCACACAGCCCCAGTCACACGGCATCGGCCCCGTCACACGACATCGGCCCCTGTCACACGGCATCGGCCCCTGTCACACGGCATCGGCCCCTGTCACACGGCATCGGCCCCGTCACACGACATCGGCCCCTGTCACACGGCCCCTGTCACACGGCATCGGCCACACGGCATCGGCCCCTGTCACACGGCATCGGCCCCTGTCACGCGGCATCGGCCCCTGTCACGCGGCATCGGCCCCTGTCACACGGCATCGGCCCCTGTCACACGGCATCGGGCCCCTGTCACACGGCATCGGGCCCCTGTCACACGGCATCGGGTCCTGTCACACCGCATCGGCCCCTGTCACGCGCCATCGGCCCCTGTCACGCGCCATCGGCCCCTGTCACACGGCCCCTGTCACACCGCATCGGCCCCTGTCACACCGCATCGGCCCCTGTCACACCGCATCGGCCCCTGTCACACGGCATCGGGCCCCTGTCACACGGCATCGGGCCCCTGTCACACGGCATCGGGCCCCTGTCACGCGGCATCGGGCCCCTGTCACGCGGCATCGGCCCCTGTCACGCGCCATCGGCCCCTGTCACGCGCCATCGGCCCCTGTCACGCGCCATCGGCCCCTGTCACGCGCCATCGGCCCCTGTCACGCGCCATCGGCCCCTGTCACACGGCCCCTGTCACACCGCATCGGCCCCTGTCACACCGCATCGGCCCCCGTCACACCGCATCGGCCCCCGTCACACGGCATCGGCCCCCGTCACACGGCATCGGCCCCCGTCACACCGCATCGGGTCCTGTCACACCGCATCGGGTCCTGTCACACCGCATCGGCCCCTGTCACGCGCCATCGGCCCCTGTCACACGGCCCCTGTCACACCGCATCGGCCCCTGTCACACGGCATCGGCCCCTGTCACACGGCATCGGCCCCTGTCACACGGCATCGGGCACCTGTCACACCGCATCGGGCCCCTGTCACACGGCATCGGCCCCTGTCATGCGGCATCGGCCCCTGTCACGCGGCATCGGCCCCTGTCACGCGGCATCGGCCCCTGTCACACGGCCCCTGTCACACCGCATCGGCCCCTGTCACACCGCATCGGCCCCTGTCACAGCGCATCGGCCCCTGTCACAGCGCATCGGCCCCTGTCACAGCGCATCGGCCCCCGTCACACCGCATCGGCCCCCGTCACACGGCATCGGCCCCCGTCACACCGCATCGGCCCCACGGCATTGGCCCCTGTCACACCGCATCGGGCCCTGTCACACCGGTGCGCTGTGATCGGTGCGCTGTGATCGATGAGCTATGATCGGTGCGCTGTGATCGGTGCGCTGTGATCGATGAGCTGTGATTGGTGCGCTGTGATCGGTGTGCTGTGATCGGTGTGCTGTGATCGGTGTGATCGGTGTGCTGTGATCGGTGCGCTGTGATCGATGAGCTGTGATTGGTGCGCTGTGATCGGTGCGCTGTGATCGGTGCGCTGTGATCGGTGTGCTGTGATCGGTGTGCTGTGATCGGTGTGCTGTGATCGGTGCGCTGTGATCGGTGTGCTGTGATCGGTGTGCTGTGATCGGTGTGCTGTGATTGGTGCGCTGTGATTGGTGCGCTGTGATCGGTGTGATCGGTGCGCTGTGATCGGTGCGCTGTGATCGGTGTGCTGTGATCGGTGTGCTGTGATCGGTGTGATCGGTGTGCTGTGATCGGTGTGATCGGTGTGCTGTGATCGGTGTGCTGTGATCGGTGTGATCGGTGTGCTGTGATCGGTGTGATCGGTGTGCTGTGATCGGTGTGCTGTGATCGGTGTGATCGGTGTGCTGTGATCGGTGCGCTGTGATTGGTGCGCTGTGATCGGTGTGCTGTGATCGGTGTGCTGTGATCGGTGTGCTGTGATCGGTGTGATCGGTGCGCTGTGATCGGTGTGCTGTGATCGGTGCGGTGTGATCGGTGCGCTGTGATCGGTGCGCTGTGATCGGTGTGCTGTGATCGGTGTGCTGTGATCGGTGTGATCGGTGCGCTGTGATCGGTGCGCTGTGATCGGTGTGCTGTGATCGGTGTGCTGTGATCGGTGTGATTGGTGCGCTGTGATCGGTGCGGTGTGCGGTGCAGATATATCTACATAACAAATTATTTTGTATATTTCCTGGTTCCTGGAAGGAGGAGGGGAGGAGAGATTTGCATAGATAAGGGGCGGCAACTCCCTCTGACACTCCCATTGCTATTGAAACCTGATCTGTAACATATTACATTGCTTGTGCAGCACTGAGCATGTGCGAGATATGCAAGGCTGAAATCCAGGAAGTCATACAGTCTGGCTTCATGGATTCCCACACTTAAGATGGCCCCGGTCAATTCCTGTTTTATAAAGTATCTAAATGCTGTAACAACAAAACAGACCTTAGTTCACAGACTAACTTTACTACAATACATTAAGCTTGTGTATTACAGGGGGATTTATATTGAAAAAGTGATATTGTGGCCGGAACTCCGCTTTACTTTCTTCTGGAGCCCCCACAAGAACAAATCCCCATTAAATGAAATCCATCTATAATGTACAGACACATATTTAGATAATTACATGCACTTACTTTTTTTGATAATGGTGCGGTGAATGGAGTCCAAATTGGCTTGCTCTCTATGCTTAATATCTGACCATCGTTTTCGTATTTGGTCTTTTGTTCGTTGGACCCCATAATCTCCTTCCAATACCGCGAGGACCTTCTCCAGAACCCAGTCTTTATGGCTGTTGGGTCTATCATAGTTCTCCATTTTGCAATCGGTAATCGTATTTCTCAAAGATGCGCACCATCTCCACCATCTCCTCCTTGCTCATGGGGGTGGCCTTGTGCTTTCTATAAACTCCTCCACTGCGGGGCCTATTCGTATTTGTTGACTGCGCCATCATCTTCTCCCTCACACATGTACCTCCCTGAATGTCGCATGCAGAAAAAAGAATGTGGTCACGCCCCAGCGTCATTACGCACGTAGAGCGGAGCTTCACGCATGCGCAGGCTATATAAATCAATAACGAGCGATCGATGTCCCGGACGCATGAACGAATCCATCGTTGCGACTCCACGTCAAGCCGAAGGGATACGCAGAACGAAGGTAGGTGAATACATTGTGACACTAGTGGTTACTGCATGATTTAGCTTATAGAACCAAACCTAGATTGTATAAGCAGGTTAGGAACTCAAAGCAAGCACTTATTGGTTGTATTGTATCCTTTATTGCAGAAATCTGCTAAAAGTCATACCAAAATCAAAGGGTGGAAAAATTAATTCACCCAAATTCATCTCAGCTTTTACCGAGCTCTACAGATCTCACACCTGTCTGTGGCAGGTCACCCATAAAGACTATTCAAATAAAAATAAAAGACAGGCAGCAATAGATCAATTGGTGGCAGAAGCGAAGACTGTGTACCCCAGGGCCAACGAAACTCAGATTAAAGCCAAAATTGGGAGCCTGAGGAGCACGTTTCTAAGGGAGCTCAAGAAGATCGAGGGATCGAAGAAATCGGGAGCTGCAGCAGATGACGTGTATGTACCCAAGCTATGGTACTTCAACAGCCTGATGTTTTTAACCACTTAAGGACCCCCGCACGCACATATACGGCCACAGAATGGCACGTACAGGCACAAGGGCGTAAATTTACGTCCCCGCCTGAGTGCGGTTCGGGGGTCCCATCGGGACCCCCTCCGCGGCGTGCGGGGGTCCCCCTACCTCTGGGAGCGATCCGGGATCTGCGGGCGGATGTCCGTGATATCCGCCCCCCCGCGATTGCTCCCAGCCAATGGGAGCGCGCTCCCAGCCTGTCACTTCCTCCTCCTGTGTTTACACAGGAAGGAGGAAATGATGTATTCTCTCATCGCAGCGCTGTTTCCCAGCGCTGCTGATGAGAGAAGACATGACAAGTAAGTGTGCACCAACACAACACTGACACACACTCACATAGGCATATTAACCCCTTGTGATCGCCCCCCCCCACCCCCCTGTCACAGTGTCACTGAATGCAGTGATTTAATCACTGCATTTAGTGTCAGTGTGACAGGCAGTGTAAAAAACAGTTAGTGTTAGGTTCAGGATAGCCCCCCCACCCCCCTAATAAAGTTTTAACCCCCTGATCACCGCCCTAGTTAACCCTTTCACTCCCTATTGCCAGCGTCACTAAGCGATCATTTTTCTGATCGCAGTATTAGTGCCGCTGTTCCCGCTAGGTAGCTATTTTTTTTTATTGCGATTTTTTTTTTTACTAAAGACATGTGGCTAAATAAATTTTGGCCTAAATGTTTGACTAAAATTATGTTTATTTGATTTTTTTTTTAACAAAAAGTAAAAAATAGTGTTTTTTTTTTCAAAAATGTCGCTCTATTTTTGTATATAGCGCTAAAAATAAAAATCGCAGAGGTGATCAAATACCACCAAAAGAAAGCTCTATTTGTGGGAAGAAAAGGACGCAAATTTTGTTTGGGAGCCACGTCGCACGACCGCGCAATTGTCTGTTAAAGCGACGCAGTGCCGAATCGCAAAAACACCTTGGGTCATTTACCAGCGTATTGGTCCGGGTCTTAAGTGGTTAAAGGACCAAACTGAGCCACGAGGACATCTATCCACACTACCCTCCGCATCAGCAGAGGCCACAGATACTGATGCTGAACCAGCACAGGATGATGATGAGGAGGAGGAGCTCAGCTTGACCCAGGTATAGTATTATTAAAAGTCTGGCCATTCGAATATACTATGATGTTAAGGTGTTGTTATGATGGCAACAAAAATCAAATGATGCTCCTTTTTCAGACACAGGACCTTGGCAGCCAAGAAGATGCTGGGCCCAGCAGCCTGTCAACCCAATGCCAAATCCCTACACTGAACCCTCCTAGAAAAAGGGCCAAGAAGAGGCAACAGCTAGATGAGGCCACAGCTGAATTTCTAAGTAGGGCCACATCGGTCATCACCTCAGCACCCGATAGTGCAGAAGGGTTTGGATGTTTCACTGCCAATAAGCTGCGTGAAATAGATGATGCTCAAAGGGAGCTATGTGAGGGGATCATTGTACAGCTCCTTAGCAAGGCCAGAAAACGGGAGCTAACCCCTAATTCCCATGTCTGTGATTTAGATCACACACCTCCAGCTACTCAACAACAGGCATACCAATCACAGACAGCCTACCAACCCCACACAGCATACCAAGCCAACCCAGCCTACCCACACCAGCCAACCTACCCACAACAGCAAAGCTACCCACACCAGCAAACCTACCCACAACAGCAAAACTACCCACCCCAGCAAGCCCACCCACCCCAGCAGCATGGGGGTCAGTGGCCAACTCAGAGCCCAGATTTTAAGGGGCTACTAATTTTTGCAACAAGATTATGATTTTGTCCAGATTTTTATGGGTTGTAAATTTGGGTGGATAATTTTCTGTTTGGCTTCAAAAATTGTCAGATTAATGCCCAAAAATATGTATATGAATTATTTTTGTGTTTCTTATTATTGTGTTGGGAGTGCCAAAGAAATAAAATGGCCTCAGTTGATGGGGATAGAAGTGTGGAGAGTGTTGGGCGTGGTTCAGTTTGGTATGCCAAAATTATCAGGCTGGTGAAGTACCACTGCCTGGGGACAGATATGTCTTCTGCTGCTGCTTCCCATCTTTTTGAGTCCACGATCTTCTGGTGCTCCCTATCATTTACGTAATGCTCAGGTCCCCAAGTTTGGAGATTAAAAACTAATTTATGTATGCCCTGGGGTACAGAGGCTTTGCCAATCCCACCATTTGTTCTATTGCTGCCTTCCTGTTGTTTTGTATCTGTCATTATTTTTGACATTTTATTTTAAATAAAAGGATGATGTTAAAAATGTGTGGATTATGTGTGTAAAGTCAAATGTCAGTTTGTGAGTAGGCAGGTCCTTTGCTAAAATTAAACGGACACAAATAGAGTAGTTGGTACTTTGACCATCATAAATAATTGGGGATAATGGGGTTGTTGGAACACACAAAATAATCTAGAAATTTGCTTGATTCATATAAACAAAATACACTAATCCAAAGTAAATACATTTGTTTTTAATCTGTCCGTATCACCAGCAAAACAGGTTTTTATATTATGACATTATAAAGAAAAAGAGAATATGCGCTGCTTTTCTAAATTTGAAAACTTGCCGCATCACGAATGTGCTTTTTCAAATACCAACACTAGTTTTACTAGACAGAAGGCTTCCGGCTGCTTCTTTACTTCTGAGCATGCGCATTTTTACTTTGTCCAAAAATCCGATTGTTTTCTATACACACGGTCGGACTTTGTACCATCGGACTTTTGTTGACGTAAAGTTGGTCCGTTCGCAGACCCAACTTTTTGTCCGGTGAAAGCCAAAAAAGTTGGTCCGATGGAACGTACACGCGGTTGGACAAATGCGAAAAGTTGCGGATTTTTAAGTTGGTTGGGCAAAAGTCTGACCGTGTGTACGGGGCTTTAGTGTGTATACAATCTGCGTGCCACCACATATCAAGGTCTGAGTGACATGCTCAGCATTAAACCGTTTTTATAGCTACTGCTAGAAACCACTATACTTGAGTTCCCGATCTATTTTGATACCCAGTATCTCATTCCTTATTTTTCCCATTTTTTTCCCCTTTCTCCCTCCCCCTCTTTCCCCACTTTTCTATTGTTTTCCTTTTCCTTTATTTCCCTTTCCCCTTTTTTGAAATCTTCCCAGAAATTTGTGTTATATATTATAACTCTGTTGTTTGCCTCTTTTAGAGTGGTTTTCTACAGTGGTTTTGGCTTAAGAATCTCATATAGGGCTAATAAGACGTTCTATGATAAAGTATGCATGATATTACTGCTTTAATCAAAATAAACATAAATGCCGTAATGCTAAATATAAATTATATACCCCTAAACAATGTACTTTAATTAATGTACATGAACAGATGAGACACGAACATTCATTTTGTTTTATTTATCACTATCAGTCCATAGGAGCTGGTCTGGCACTATGATATCTTCTCACTACAACATTATACAGTCTGTGTCTTTATGTTTTTTTTTCTCCTTCGTTCATGGACGGACACAGCTCCTTTATTCTTGACCTTAGGGGTTATATGCCGTCTATCAGGAGAGGACTAGGCAGACATGTTAAACAGACAAAGGCACCTCCACCTCTAATAAGAATGCCTGCTTACCAGCTCCAACTGTAAAAATCACATGTAACTCTATGGCGGGTTTGCTACTACTGGTCCTCTGCCGTACAACTCCACATACAGATATACCGGATACCGATAAATGCCAATTACGTGAGTGTAAATGGAATAAAAAAGCCCATAGAGTAGTACTGTACATACAATGTTGTTTATTAATAAAAAATGTCACTCACATGGTTTGTAAAAAATTAGCGCCATAAAATAAAAGCCGGCCGGCTCAAATGCTCGCTCGTCCTTCCGGATAGTGGTTTGTTAGCGGTGACGTCAGCACGCCGCTCCTCCCTATGCCGTTTCGTCACAGATGAGCCGGCCGGCTTTTATTTTATGGCGCTAATTTATACAAACCATGTGAGTGACATTTTTTATTAATAAACAACATTGTATGTACGGTACTACTCTATGGGCTTTTTTATTCCCTTTACACTCCCGGAATTGGCAGTTATCGGTATCCGGTATATCTGTATGTGGAGTTGTACGGCAGAGGACCAGTAGAAGCAAACCCGCCATAGAGTTACATGTGATTTTTACAGTTGGAGCTGGTAAGCAGGCATTCTTATTAGAGGTGCAGGTGCCTTTGTCTGATCTTACTTGAAGAACCTTCTTCTAACACATTTCGGGTGGAATTAGGATCCATATGGACTTTATTTCTGTTTCATGGATTGGATAGTGATTTTGTTTGGACTTTTCACTTCACCAGTGTTATATAGAAGTTTATACTCACACTCTAAGGCAGGGGTCTCCAAACTGCGGCCCGAGGGCCAAATGTGGCCCTTTGCTAGCCTTTATCCGGCCCTTGGGGCACTATTCCTCCCACTGACATGAGGCACAATTCCTCCCATTGACACCAACAATGGGGCACTATTTCTTCCACTGATACCAATGATGGGATACTATTACTCCTACTAATAGGGGGAATACTCCTTTTCCTATTGACCACCAACCCTGAGGCCATATTTGTTCTCACTGATGCCGGGCCCATGACATTTTCTTCCCGCGCTGGCCCCAATCCGGCCCTCCTAAAGTCTGAAGGGCAATAAAGTGGCCCTTTGTTTGAAAAGTTTGGCGACCCCTGCTCTAAGGGATAGAATACTTTGTCCACATATATGCATTTATGTTCATATATTTTCTTGCAGCGCAGCATACCTTTTGATTTATAGTATTTTTATGTGTATCGCACATTTTTTATGCAGCAGCAGCTCAACATTTTATTGTTTAATTTTTTCCTTAGTTAGACATGTTAAACAGTTAAAAACATGTAACAACAGCAAATCTGAAGAGTACCGCCCAGTACGGTCCCTCTGGCCATAACCCCTCACCCTGCAGTTCAGTTTTTTTTTCTGCCTAGCATAGGAGAAGGACCTGCCTCCCGGTTGGGACCACTGGTCCTGGAGATTTTTTACTTTTTTCTACTTTTTTGGATCCTGTGATCTACTATTAACTGCCAGCTGGGTGACAGGCTGGATAATATAGATCCTTGTAGTATCCCCAGCCCGGCCATTGAGCGTGAGCAGACCTTAGCTACCTTAGCTACGCGTCGGGTGGGCCACAACATACCCCATTGCTCCCCATTGCTCCAGGGGTGGCCGGTGAGCTATATGCTCCAAAGCACACATATGACTGGGCTACTGCTGTCTGAGTCACAGTGGGCCGTGACAGCCAATCCGTACTGCTCGGGTGATGGGTCTGTCCGGATTGCATCCAACAGTCCCCACAGGACAGATAAGTACGGTTCCACCTGTTTCGGCAGGATGGAATGGCTGGGCATTCCTGGGGAGGTCTTTTCTTACTTTTTCATTACCTCAGAAATGGCCATTTTGGATGAGCGGCGCTATTTTCTTGTAGCCTCACTGGTTCTAATGCTATTGCAGCTAACAGCCATTTTCTTGTAGCTCGCGTTTTTTTTCTGAGGCGGCTGGCGGCCATTTTCTTGTAGCCCTAGCTTGGTTTTGGCCTCTAGCGCTGAAAAATGTCTTTCTGAACAGCAAAGAACACCTCAGACGCAGGAGACCACCTCAGGCACAGACAGTGCAGGAGACAGAGCGGACCATGGCTCTAAGCAGTACCTGGGTCAGGGTGGTGAGTTCTCTGGGGGGCCCCTTGGTCTGTAAGCAGCTAGGAGGGTGGACCTTTTGTATACCTTGCCTTAAGTCCCTGAGTGGCTGTCAGGCAAGTGTGGGTCAGCATGTCGCCAGAAGTTGGCATTTTTTCCCCAGACATTCCTGTGTTAGCAACCGATGCCCCTGCACCTGCGGTGCCTATAGACTCTTTGTCGGAGGTCCTGGAATCCCTTGTTTCAAGGGTGGAAGTGGTGTGTGGGCACAAGAGGGGTAAAAAGCTCCCCTCCCCCACCATCTTCTGGGGAAAGCTCTGATGCAGACTTGCTGTGGCACATGGCCCTTGTTCTGATGTGTCAGAAGATGCGGACCAGGATCGTTCGGACAATGAGGAAGACTCTGTGTTCGGGTCAGTAAAGGAAAGGGCACTTCTTGGAGCACTTATCACGGCGGTGCGGGAGACCCTTAAACTGGAGGATACGGCGGGGGCATCTACTGAGGTATCGGTCCCCTTTGGGTCCCACAAGCTGGCCCGCACTGCTAAGGTGTTTCCCTACCTAACTTATTTTGATAAGTTTATATACAAAGAATGGGAACGACCACAGAGGGCATTTTCGGTCCCAAACGCATGTCGGTCCGTTACCCCTTTGAGGAGAGTTTCCTAAAAAAAATGGACATCTCCCCCAATTGTGGACCCTCCGGTATCCAGGTTAAACAAGGTAACCACGATTCTGGTAGCGGGGACCCCTGCCTTTAAGGACCCTGCAGATAGGAGGGCCGAGGCGGTGGCCCGGTCCATGTTCACGGTGCTGGGGATCAGAATTGCGGCCAGTATTGACCATGGCTCTGGTGTCACAGACACTTACAGAATGTGCAAAATTGTTGCACCATGATTTGGAAAAGCAACAGGCTTCCCGGTCTGCGTGGAACTGGCCAACCATTTAGTGCATGGTCTTAAGTATATCTGCGATGCGGCCTTAGATACAGCTCCCTTGCTTTCCAGAGCCTCAGTATCTGCTGTGGTGCTTCGTTGCCTGATTTGGCTGAAATGCTGGTCCGTGAACCAGACGTCCAAGAAGGCTCTGGCGGATTTGCCCTTTTTAGGGTGAGAGGCTATTTGGAGCCTCGCTGGATGACATTATTAAAAATGCCACGGGGGGTAAGAGCACGCTGCTCCCACAATCCAAAAAAAGAAAGGAACCACGCCGTAGGCCAGGGCCCTTCTTTTCTGCCCAGAAGCATTTTTTTCGTCAGTCCGGGCCCGCAGGTAAGCGTTCCCAGGCAGACAAGGGGCCAGCTGAGGGACAGAACCTTCCTTGGGTTCGCAAGCCAAACAAGCCTGTGTGTCATGGTCTTACCTCCTTGCAGGCTTCTTATCACTGACATGTGCTGGCAGCCATCTTGCTTCATGGGGTTCTTATAACTTACCACACCCTGCGGCTCCTCCTTCCCACTGGGAGGAGTTGGATTCTCAGCATTTATATATATGACGGCAGCTGCAGCATTTCCTTGCTTGGGCCTCTCGTCTGACACCCTTCTGTGATCGTGCTGCTTGTTCTTGGTTACCGACCCGACTCCTACGGACGATCCTCCTGGCTCCTGATCCCTGGCTTCATTTCACCACCTCTCTGGCTACTGACTCCGGATCGGCTGACTCCCATTCCTGGCTATCCACCCTGGCTCCGGTGGAAGACTCTGCTGGCTGTTTGATCATCCGTTTGGACTTTAACCTTGCTGTTTGGTTTTCAATAAAGCCTTCATATTCATTTATCTGTTGTTGTACGTCTGATTCATGCTTCCGTGACATTAGGCCCAAGCCATGATTTCTGATGGTACAGGGCCACCTTCGCTACCCATGCTGGTTGCCAGACTTGATCAGCAGGATCACCTGCTGGGCCAGTTCGCTCAGGCGTTGCAAACCCTGCTGGGCCATCTCGCTCCTGTTGCCGATAGGCCGGTTGTCGCTCATGGGTCCGCTCCTACTGCCGCTCCGGTTGTTGCGCCAGAGTCTACCCCGGCACCTGTTGTTGTGCCTGAGGTGTCTCGGGGTATGACTGGCTCTGCCCCCCTCCCGCAGCGCTTTGGGGGAGAGCCAACTCAGTGCCGAGGTTTCCTTAACCAAGTGGGCATTTATTTCGAGTTGAAAAACACTAGTGCATATAACACCGCGCTACCTAACCAAACATAAAATAGCTGCCAAACACCACAGAATTGGATCAATTCTGCACCAAAAACAAGTGATAACAAAAGAAAAGTGTAGCGCTAAGATTATGTGAAAATTAACCATATCATGCAATGAAGCATCATATGAACATATAAAGTGAAAAAGATATAAAACACATAAATCATTATATAAATGTATAACTTATTACTCAAAAAAAGTTCATATCTCTAAATATGAAATTTCTAGAGGATGAGTCTCAGTATTGATTCTCAATCCAATTGTCCAAATGAACGTGACAATAATGGGAATAGTGTTGATAGCAGATCCACCACCAAGGAGAAAGATGGGAGGCTTACCGGAAAACGTGGACTCAACTAAGAATAAACTTAATGAGTCACTAAAGCGTGTATGTGGTGATATCCGGACAGCAGACCTTCTAATGGCAAAGGAGGAATGGAATCTCAATGCTGGTCAACTCTTCATATGGTAGATGGAAGCCAAAAAATAGTACCAGGGCCAACATACGGGGACCGTAGGCTCTTTACACAGGATCCAAAGAGCTCAGAGTGCAACAGTGAGGAGAGGAAAAACAAATGCGTACATAGTGTAATACCGTTTAAAATCTTTACTGTGATGTTCAAGATACAAATCGTTACACTCACATTTCAGCAGACATATCAAAGCATGTAAAATCTAGCAGTGGAGTCAGCAAGAATACCGACGCGTTTCGATCAAACGATCATCATCTGGGGGTGCTTCAGATGATGATCGTTCGATCGAAACGCGTCGGGTTCTTGCTGACTCCACTGCTAGATTTTACATGCTTTGATACTGCTGAAATGTGAGTGTAACGATTTGTATCTTGAACATCACAGTAAAGATTTTAAACGGTATTACACTATGTACGCATTTGTTTTTCCTCTCCTCACTGTTGCACTCTGAGCTCTTTGGATCCTGTGTAAAGAGCCTACGGTCCCCGTATGTTGGCCCTGGTACTATTTTTTTGGCTTCCATCTACCATATGAAGAGTTGACCAGCATTGAGATTCCATTCCTCCTTTGCCATTAGAAGGTCTGCTGTCCGGATATCACCACATACACGCTTTAGTGACTCATTAAGTTTATTCTTAGTTGAGTCCACGTTTTCCGGTAAGCCTCCCATCTTTCTCCTTGGTGGTGGATCTGCTATCAACACTATTCCCATTATTGTCACGTTCATTTGGACAATTGGATTGTCTCTTCGTCCCCGGTTTCCCGTACTGATAAACCACTGATCACCGTTGTTCTCTCCTGGGTCAGGGGCTCGGTGACGACCCAGGCTTTGGTGGACTCTGGTGCTGGTGGATTTTTCATCGATAGTAAATTTGCTGCCGCAAACTCCATTCCTCTGCAGGCTCGAGTTTCCCCGCTGGTTCTCGAGTAGATAGACGCCTCCAGATGTCGCAGGTGACTCATGAGACCCTTCCAGTGGAGATAGCCATTGGGGCAGTTCACAGGGAGTTGGCCTGCCTTCGGGTTATTTCTTCTCCACACTACTCGCTGGCCTTGGAGATCGGCCGAGATCCTCTCGTGGTCCCCACAGTGTGGGGCTAGTTGCATCCATGGGCCTGTCAAGTTGTTGTGTACCTCCTCGGACTCTGTGTTGCCTCCTGAATACGAGGGGTACCGGGATGTGTTCGATAAGGTGCGCGCTGGGTTTCTACCTCTGCACCGCCCATACGATTGTGCCATAGATTTACAACCCGGTGCCATTCCTCCTCGTGGCAGGGTCTATCCACTGTCGGATGTGGAGAATGAGGCCATGGAGGAGTACGTGAAGGAGGCGCTTTCCCGGGGGCACATTCGCAAATCCTCTTCCCCGGCAGGGGCTGGATTTTTCTTTGTAAAAAAGAAGGGCGGAGAATTAAGGCCTTGTATCGACTATAGGGGCCTAAATTGCATCACGATTAAGAATGCATACCCGATTCCGTTGATTTCCGAATTGTTCAATCGCCTCAAGGGGGCCACTGTCTTTACCAAACTCGACCTGAGGGCGGCATATAACCTTGTAAGGATCAAGGCGGGTGACGAGTGGAAGACCGCGTTCAACACCAGGGCCGGTCATTATGAATCCCTGGTTATGCCCTTTGGGTTGTGCAATGCGCCCGCAGTCTTTCAGGAATTTATCAACAATGTTTTCCGTGACCTGTTGCAGCAGTGTGTGGTGGTCTATTTGGATGATATCTTGGTATACTCTGAATCCATGGAGGCCCACATTCTGGACGTCAAGCGAGTGTTGCAACGGTTACGAGAGAACAAGCTTTTCGGTAAGCTTGAGAAATGCGAATTTCACCGGTCCCAGGTAACCTTCTTAGGTTACATCATTTCCGCAGAGGGGTTCTCCATGGACCCTGAGAAGGTTTCGGCAGTCTTACAGTGGCCCCAGCCCAGTGGTCTTCGTTCCCTGCAGAGCTTTTTGGGCTTCGCCAATTATTATCGGAAGTTCATCAGGGACTTCTCCATGCTGGCCAAGCCTCTCACGGATCTGATCATGAAGAGCAATAATTCCCGTGTCTGGCCGGCCGAGGCCACCCTGGCTTTTGAGGCTCTAAAACCTGCCTTTGTGTCGGCTCCAATCTTGGGTTGCCCTTTGTTCTCCAGGTGGACGCGTCTGAGATGGGAGTAGGCGCCCTTCTGTCTCAGCGTCAGACACCAGAGGGCCCTCTGCTTCCCTGTGGGTTTTACTCCAGGAAACTGTCTCCCGCGGAGTGCAACTACCAGATTGGTGACAGAAAGTTGTTGGCCATCGTGCAGGCTCTCAAAGAGTGGAGGCACTTGCTCGAGGGTACTGTGGTTTCGGTTCTAATCCTGATGGACCACAAGAATCTGACTTACCTTTCGGAGGCCAAGAGATTGACACCCCGTCAGGCCAGATGGGTCCTGTTCCTGTCACGTTTTAATTATGTGGTCTCCTAGAATGTCAGGGCGGATGCCTTATCACGTCAATACTCCGAGCTGTCCAGGGAAGAATCGATACCGACTTCGGTCATACCTCCAAATCAGATCCTGGCCGCCATTCGCACCAGCCTGACCCTCTCCCCTTGGAGAGCAGATTTTGGCAGCTCAATCTGGTGCTCCCTCTGGGAGACCCAACAGCAGATGCTTTGTGCCTGAGGAGTTGCGCACCCGGTTGTTGCGAACCTACTATAACTCCAAAACCGCGGGGCATCCTGGAAAGAATCAGCTGTCCTGGGCTGTTTCATGTTTGTTCTGGTGGCCTTTTCTACGTTCCGACATTGCCGCATATGTAGCGGCATGCTTTGTTTTTTGCCCAGAATAAGTCCCCTCGGCCCCTTCCGTTGGGTCTTCTACAACCCATTACCACTGGGGAGCGCCCATGGTCACACCTGGGGATTTCATTGTGGACCTTCCTGACGGTCATTCTCATGATTGTGGATCGTTTTTCCAAGATGTGAAACTGTGTTCCACTCAAGAGGTTACCCTCTGCACAAGAGTTGGCCACGGTTTTCGCCAGGGAGGTCTTCCGGTTGCACGGTTTGCCCAAAGAGATAGTGTCGGATCGGGGAAGTCAGTTTGTGTCCAGGTTCTGGCGTGCCTTTTGCTCCCAGTTGGGGATTCGACTCCTTCTCTTCGGCCTACCACCCGCAGTCCAATGGGGCCGCAGAGCGATACAATCAGCCCCTGGAGCAATTTCTTCGTTGCTATGTCTCCGATCATCAGGACAATTCGGTTGACCTTCTGCCATGGGCTGAGTTTGCCAGGAACACTGCGGTTAACTCTTCCTCTGGGACGTCTCCCTTCATGGCCAATTATGGGTTCCAACCTGCCATGTTACCGGAGTCATTCTCTCCCCAAGATATTCCGGCTGTGGAGGACCACCTTTCGGCTCTACGTGCTTCTTGGGTACAGATCCAGAGGTCCCTCGAGGTCTCTGCGCAGCGCCAGAAGCTCCAGGCTGATCACAGACGGTTGCCCGCTCCTTCCTACCAGGTCGGAGACCGTGTATGGTTGTCCACTCGCAACCTCAACCTTCGAGTGCCCACTCCCAAGCTGGCTCCTCGCTTTGTTGGTCCCTTCCAGGTGCTCCGCAGGGTGAACCCGGTTGCCTATGCCCTTGCGCTCCCACCTGGCATGCGGGTCTCCAATGTGTTTCACGTTTCCCTGTTGAAACCACTGGTGTGCAATCGCTTCACCTCCTCGGTTCCCCGGCCTCGTCCTGTCCAGGTGGGCGATCATGAAGAATATGAGGTGAGCGATATCCTGGACTCACGCTTGGTCCGCGGTCGGTTGCAGTTCTTGGTCCACTGGCGTGGTTATGGTCCAGAGGAGCGTTCCTGGGTTCCCTCCGCAGATGTTCATGCTCCTGTCCTGCTCCGAGCCTTCCACGCGCGCTTTCCCCTGAAGCCGTTTTTTGCGCCGCGGAGGAGGGGCCCTTGAGGGGGAGGTACTGTCATGGTCTTACCTCCTTGCAGGCTTCTTATCACTGACATGTGCTGGCAGCCATCTTGCTTCATGGGGTTCTTATAACTTACCACACCCTGCGGCTCCTCCTTCCCACTGGGAGGAGCTGGATGCTCAGCATATATATATGACGGCAGCTGCAGCATTTCCTTGCTTGGGCCTCTTGTCTGACACCCTTCTGTGATCGTGCTGCTTGTTCTTGGTTACCGACCCGGCTCCTACGGACGATCCTCCTGGCTCCTGATCCCCGGCTTCATTTCACCACCTCTCTGGCTACTGACTCCGGATTGGCTGACTCCCATTCCTGGCTATCGACCCTGGTTTCGGTGGAAGACTCTGCTGGCTGTTTGATCATCCGTTTGGACTTTAACCTTGCTGTTTAGTTTTCAATAAAGCCTTCATATTCATTTATCTGTTGTTGTACGTCTGATTCATGCTTCCGTGACACTGTGAAAAAATCTGCGACAGCATGAGGGTTTGCCCCCGCCCGACTCTCGGGTGAGCGTCACTTTCGTGAGTTTGCAGCTCCCTGCTTTCCGACCAGTGGGTTTGTGAAGTGGTTTCGTCAGGGTACAAGATAGAGTTTCTTTCTTGTCCACCAGATTTTTTCCCTCAAACCTTCATCTTCTTCCGGCTCATCGGAACGCCCTGTTTGGGGCAGTGCAGGACCTGCTGAGGCACGGGGTAATAGTGCCTGTGCCGCTGCCGGAAAGGTTTCAGGGATTCTACTCCAATCTGTAGTCCCGAAAATGGACGGGATCCATCCAATCCTGGATCTCAAGGCTCTCAACACCTTTATATAAGTATGAAGGTTCAGGATGGAGTCAGTTTGCTCTTTGGTCGCTGCTCTCCATGTGGGGGATTTTCTAGCGTCCTTGGGCATCAAGGATACATACTTGCATGTCCCCATATGTCAGGCATCAAAAATGTCTGCGATTTGCAGTCGGGGATGACCACTACCAATTTGTGGCTCTCCCTTTTGGTCTGGAGTCGGCACCAAGGGTTTTCACCAAGGTGCTCGCCCCGATTCAGGTTCTGCTGAGACGTTGAGGAATCGCAGACTCGGAATTAGAGGAGGATGTGGCGATCGCCAGTCAGACTCTTCAAGAGTTTGGTTGGGTACTTAACCTCCAGAAGTCGGTGTTGGCGCTGACTCAGTGCCTGGAGTACCTGGGCTTGATTCTGGACTCCTCTGAGGCAAGGGTTTTTCTCCCTGCGCTTTTGCATGCGAATCCTAGGTCTCATGGTAGCCACCTTTTGAGGCGGTACTGTAGGCTCAATTCCACACTTGAGTCAAAGCGCCCCCCCCCCGGCGGCGGAAGAGAACCAGACGGCGGCACCCACCCCCCACAGAAGCCCGCCGGAGGGGGGCGCTTTTATAAAAGCGATCATACACACCCCCCCCCCGGCGGCCAACTAATAAAATATTTCAATACCCTGTGTGGTTTATTTGTGTTTACACTTTTTATTTGCAGGTGAATGGGTAGGGGTACAATGTACCCCATACTCATTCACTTAGGGTGGGGGGCCGGTATCTGGGGGCCCCCTTATTAAAGGGGGCTTCCAGATTCCGATAAGCCTCCCGCCCGCATACCCCGACAACCAACGGCCAGGGTTGTTGGGAAGGGGCCCTGTCCTCATCAACATGGGGACAGGGTGCTCTGGGGTGGGGGGCCACAGTGCGCCCCCTGCCCCAGAGCACCTAACCCCCCCATGTTGAGGGCATACTGCCCAGTACGGCTCAGGAGGGGGGGGGGGCACTCGCTCGCCCCCACTCCCTTCCTGACCGGCCGGCCGGCGTGCTTTGGATACGGGTCTGTTATGGATTGTGGGGGGACCCCCACGCCGTTTTTTCGGCATAGGGGGTCTCCTTACAACCCATAACAGACCTAAGGGCCCGTTATGCTCCTGAGGGGGGAACCCATGCCGGATTTTTTTTAAAAATCCGGCGGGGATTTCTCCTTCAGGATTCATAACAAACTCCGCCCACGTGTAGAATTGGTGGGAATCCGCGTCGGATCCCCGTCGCTTCTATGACGCACTCGCTGGAATGTGCTTTTACTATTCCAGCGAGTGCGAGATATCGGCAGCCTGTCGCCGAGATTCAGCGCGATGCTGTCGTGCTAAAAACACATTCTCTGCGGCAGGCACTGTATATGCTTGATAGGTTACTACAGCAGAAACGTGCAGTTAACAACTACCAGTACGAACTTGTCATGATGGAGGATCCAGCCAGTCCCGACGCGCCCGCGCTGGTGCGCGCGTCCACGTGCACGATGCGTGCGCCTGTGTGCGCGGCGCTCGCGCGCGCGCACGCTGACACCGTTTGGCGCCAAGGAACACTATTTAAACTGTCTGGTCCTTAGCATTCTTGCTGACCAGTCTACAGCGTTTCCTGTGAAGAACCTGCACCTGCTACCTACCTGACTTCCGTTTATCTGACCCGGCTTCCCGTGACCGACCTCTGCCTGCAGCCTGCCCTTGACACCGGCTTGACCTGACCACTGATCCTGCTTGACCCCTGGCTCTGTTACCCGCCTACCTACTACCGATCCGGTCTGGACTTGATTAACTCCTTCGGATCTGTTCCAGTCTCCTGATCTGCTGCCTGACCCAGTGTGTGCCAATCCTTAGGCTCTTACCAGCAAGCGCTACAACACCGTTCCGGTGCCCCGTGGTTTCCTGCCAGGACCCTGCCAGCACCTGTCTACTTCCTCTTCCGGTCCGCCACCAGCTTACCACCAGGCGCTTGCACCCCTCTAGACTCTGGTCCCCCTGTCTGCTCTACCAGGGGCTCCTGGGTCGGAGGCTTACGAGAGGCCGTTCCCTGCACGTTGGGCAGGGAGCGGCCTCTCGTACAGAGCTTTTCGCAATGCCTGTGAACTTTTTTTCGCCCTGCAATCCAGAACCTTTTCACTTGAGATCACAAAAGTGGGCTTTGTCATTTCGCTGTTATCTGGCGAACCACAAACTTGGGCACACCACCTCCTGGAGCGCAAGGAAGAAAGTCTTAACCTTCTCAGCACCTTCTTCGAAGCCACGAAGCTCATTTATGAGGATACTCAATTAGCAGCTACTGCTGAATCGGCATTATGTGCCCTACAACAGGGGGGCAGGGCAGTAGAGGACTATGTGGCTGAATTCAGACAATGGTCTTCCTACACTGACTGGAATGACGCTGCCTTGCGTCACCAGTTCCGCATGGGCCTTTCGGAATCTTTAAAAGACGAACTGGCCCAAGTGGGCATCCCCGAAACCCTCGAAGCCTTCATCCGCCTCTCTGTGCAGATCGACAGATGATTGAGGGAGCGGCGCGCGGAACGTACATCCGGCCCTACACACCCCATCTGGATGATGCCACGTGTACCAGGCCCTCCGCACCTGCCACCCCCAAATCCTGTACCAGCTTCCACTGATAACCCGGAGCCTATGCAACTAGGTTTAATTCGGCCATCTCTGACCCCGGAAGAACGCCAACGACGCTGAATCAATAATCTTTGCCTGTACTGTGGAGGATCCGGGCACTATGTCAACACTTGCCCTGCCAAGTTCCGTAAGTGTTCAGCCCTTCCACCTGCCCTTTCCTCTGCTTTAGGTAACAATAATACTCACCTGGCTGTTTCGATCTCTCTGCAGCTTCCAGGAAGGAACGTTCGGGTCCCCGCCATTATTGACTCTGGTGCCTGCAGCGGCTTCATGGACGCTTCCTTTGCCACCCGTCATGGTGTCCCCCTACGATCAAGTCGCCAGGAACTAGCCGTCCATTTAGCCGACGGATCCGCCATCAGATCCGGTCCTGTCACACAAGAGACAGTCCCCTTGTACGCACTCATCTCCCACAATCACTGGGAATTGCTCTGTCTGGACATAATTGAGTCTCCAACATTTCCTGTAATTTTGGGTATGCCCTGGTTGAAAGCCCATAACCCCCAGATTGATTGGGATTCCGGAAAGATCTGTTTTCCTTCCTTTTATTGCCGCCAACATTGTCTTCAGGAACCTGCGGTCACCTCGTCCCCCTTGCTGTGTTTAGAATCTGAATTGGAAAACCACCAGCTTGTCCCAGAGGCTTATCACAGCTTTTTGGACGTATTTAGCAAAAGAGGAGCAGAGACTTTACCTCCACCCAATTGAACTTTTACCTGGAGCAGAGATCCCGTTTGGAAGGATATTCCCTTTGACCGAATTGGAGTTGGGCACCCTAAAATCTTATATCGATGAGAACCTCGAAAAAGGGTTCATACGCCCTTCCACATCCCCCGCAGGGGCCGGTATATTCTTCCTGGAGAAGAAGGACCATTCCCTACGCCCCTGCGTAGACTACCGGGATTTGAACAAGATCACGATCAAAAACAGGTATCCCCTTCCTCTTGTTCCCGAATTGTTCCAGAGACTTGGAGCGGCCACCATCTTTACCAAACTTGACCTTCGCGGGGCATATAACCTTGTCCGCATTAGAGATGGCGACGAGTGGAAGACCACGTTCTGCACCCGATTTGGGGTATTTTGAATTCCTAGTTATGCCCTTCGGTCTTTGCAACGCCCTCGCCACATTTCAACATTTTGTAAATGACATTTTCAGAGATTACCTCGATCTGTTCGTCATCATCTATCTGGATGACATCCTGATCTTCTCCTCCTCCCTGTCTGATCATCGGAAGCATGTCCAAAAGGTTCTGGCTCGGCTCCGTCAACATAGCCTATACGCTAAAGCCGAGAAGTGTGAATTTGAACGGGTGAGCATTCAGTTCTTGGGCCTAATAATTTCAATAGGTGTCACGATGGACCCCCAGAAGGTCACTGCTATCACAGATTGGCCCGCTCCCACCGACAAGAAAGCAGTCCAGCGCTTTGTGGGGTTCGCAAATTTCTATCGAAAATTCATCAAAGGCTTCTCTTCCATAATTGCTCCCATCACAAGTCTGACCAAGCAAGGTACCCGGTTCCTGTGGTCCCCCGAGGCCCAAGCTGCCTTCGCCACCTTAAAGGATCTTTTCATCTCTGCCTCCATCCTGAAGCACCCTAACCCAGCCTTACCGTATATCTTGGAAGTTGACGCCTCCGAGGTAGCGGTCGGAGCAGTGCTCTCTCAGAGACAGGGGTCCAAATCCCTTCTACATCCAGTTGCGTTTTTTTTCCCGCAAACTATCAGAAGCTGAGAGGAACTATGACGTCGGGGACAGGGAGCTCTTAGCAATTAAGGCAGCACTTGAAGAATGGCGCTACCTCCTGGAGGGTGCAACACACCCTATCCTGATCTATACAGATCACAAAAACTTAAAATATCTAAAGGTTGCTAAAAGACTGAAGCCACGTCAGGCCAGGTGGGCATTGTTCTTTACTCGGTTTTCTTTTCATATAACCTACAGACCTGGATCAAAAAACACTAAGCCTGATGCACTTTCCCCTATGTTCAATGGGCCTGAAGCCCCTTCACTTACGGACACCATCCTTGCCCCTGGCAATTTTCTCATGTTACAAGGAGACCCCCTCTCTCAAATTAAGCAGGCCTCTTCAGGAATTTCTTTATCTTCAGATCCTACTCTTCAGTTAAGAGACAACCTGCTATGGAACAAGGACAAGATCTTTGTTCTGCAACAGCTACGAACAGCAGTTCTCAGGTCCTACCATGATCACGAGCTAGCCGGTCACTTCGGGATACACAAGACAACTGAGCTTCTCCAGCGTACCTTCTGGTGGCCACAATTACTTCAAGATTGTAAAAGCTATGTAGAGTCCTGTACCACCTGTATCCAACATAAGGGTAGCAGAACCAGAGCCTGGGGTTTACTCAAACCACTGTCTGTTCCGGAGAAACCATGGAGGATGATTTCAATGGACTTTATTGTTGAGTTACCTCCATCTGAAAACTATACTACCATCTTTGTGGTGGTAGAAAGGCTTTCGAAGATGGCGCACTTTCTACCGATGGTGGGGACACCTTCCGCTGCCGAAACAGCAAAAATATTCATCAAAGAGATAGTGAGACTTCATGGCATACCCGCTAATATTGTATCGGACCGTGGGGTGCAATTCACCTCAAGGTTTTGGAAAGCATTATGTGGGGCGCTGAAGATCGAACTCTCCTTTTCATCTGCGTACCACCCGCAGACCAACGGTCAGACCGAGCGCACCAACCAGACGCTCGAGCAATACCTGCGGTGCTTCTCTAGTTTCTCGCAGGATGACTGGGCCCCTCTGTTGCCCCTCACAGAGTTTGCTTACAACAACTCAGTCCATTCAGCTACTAAGCAGTCCCCATTTTTCGCCAATTATGGCTTTCATCCTCTATTCATATCCAACAATATCCCGGAATGCTCAGTACCGGCTGCCCAAGAAACCCTGGATTTTTTCTCCACAATCAACAAATTACTTCAGGAAACAATGGCAAAGACCCAAGAGTATAAGGAGGTGTTTGACAGGAGGAGGAGAGGAGAACTTGACCTGGCACCGGGAGACCAAGTGTGGCTGTCCACCTTAAATCTAAGATTAGCCTGCCCGTCCAAGAAACTTGGTCCTAAGTTTGTGGGTCCCTTCCAGATACTCAGAAGGATTAATGAAGTGGCCTACGAATTAAAGTTACCTGCTTCTTTTCGGATTCACCCAGTCTTCCATGTGGCACTGCTCAAGCCCACAGTCCCGGATCCCTTCACCAACCGTAATGTCGGTCCCCCCAAGCCGGTACTTATCGATGGCGAAGAGGAATTCGAGGTGGAATCCACCCTGGACTGTCGGAAGAGACGTAACCAGGTACAATACCTGGTGAAGTGGAAGGGCTATGAATGAATGAATGAATGAATGAATGAATGAATGAATGAAAAACTTATATAGCGCGGCACATGCGAACTAAATCGCCTCTGGGCTATGGTCCGGAAGAAAATTCCTGGGAACCAGAGGCCAACATTCACGCCCAGAGACTGATTCAGGCCTTTAAGAGGGCGCATCCAAGGAAGTTGGCCCAGTTGGGCATCCGGAGGCTGCCCGTGGGGGGGGCAATGTCATGATGGAGGATCCAGCCAGTCCCGGCGCGCCCGCGCTGGTGCCCGTTTGCGCTCGCATGTGCGCGTCCGCGTGCACGATGCGCGCGCCTGTGTGCGCGGCGCTTGCACCCGTGGCGCGCGCGGAGGGAGCGCGCGTGCACGCCGACACTGTTTGGCGCCAAGGAACACTATTTAAACTGTCTGGTCCTTAGCATTCTTGCTGACCAGTCTACAGCGTTTCCTGTGAAGAACCTGCACCTGCTACCTACCTGACTTCCGTTTATCTGACCCGGCTTCCCGTGACCTACCTCTGCCTGCAGCCTGCCCTTGACCCCAGCTTGACCTGACCACTGATCCTGCTTGACCCCTGACTCTGTTACCCGCCTACCTACTACCGATCCGGTCTGGACTTGATTAACCCCTTCGGATCTGTTCCAGTCTCCTGATCTGCTGCCTGACCCAGTGTGTGCCAATCCTTAGGCTCTTACCAGCAAGCGCTACAACACCGTTCCTGTGCCCCGTGGTTTCCTGCCAGGACCCTACCAGCACCTGTCTACTTCCTCTTCCGGTCCGCCACCAGCTTACCACTAGGCGCTTGTACCCCTCTAGACTCTGGTCCCCCTGTCTGCTCTACCAGGGGCTCCTGGGTCAGAGGCTTACGAGAGGCCGCTCCCTGCACGTTGGGCTCCACAACCAGGTACGTGACAGAACTCTGTGGCAGGACAGGTTTTGGTGAGCTTGGTTATTTCACCGCGCCAGTGGCTGCTCATTCGTGACTCATGCAGACTTCTGCGGCCATTTGATGAGATCACCAAACTGGTCAGTCGCAGCCAGGGTGCCATCAGTGACATCGTACCTTATGCCTTCTTTCTGGAGCATGCATTGCGTTGTGTCATTGATCAAGCCATCGAGGAGCAGGAGCAGGAAGATGAGGAAGTCGCAATGCTGGATGAATTCCCAGGGGGGCTACTCCACCTGAGACAAGTCAACAACGGGAGTCTGAAGAGGAGTCAGAGGAGGATGGTGTCGGGACAGATGAGGAGGAGCAAGAAAAGCATGCTTTAAACCTTTCTGGGATCCCTGGTGTTGTCTGTGCATGGGGGGAGGAGAACGAGGACGACATTATCCTGGATGATGAGCAGGAGCCAGGCCACTACACCGCTTCCAGTTTAGTGCAAATGGGGGCCTTAATGTTTCAGTGTTTTAAGAGGGACCCCTGTATAAAAAGCATAAAGGGCAAGGACCAGTACTGGGTGGCAACATACTTAGACCCCCCGGTACAAACAAAACATGGCGGAAATGTCACCACCATCACAGAGGGTTATCAGAATGCAGCACTTCCAGGCCTTGCTTCAAAAAAATGCTGCATTCTGCTTTTGTGTGTGCTGGCAGAGGAATTTCCACTCACAGAGAAACAGTTGTGGGTACCAATCCAACAGCGACTGCAAGAAGAGGGCGGTTTTGAAGATTTGTTGGTCACTAATGATATGAGATCATTCTTTCAGCCGACCCATCTACAGCTGTCCTCCGGATCCAGCATCAGGGAACGCCTAGACCGACAGGTGTCCGACTACATCGGGTTAACGGCCGATGTGGACGCACTGAGAAGTGATGAACCCCTGGATTACTGGGTGGGCAGGCTTGACCTCTGGTCAGAGCTTGCACAATTTGCAATGGAACTGTTGGCTTGCCCCTCGTCCTAAAATCCATTTCCATCTAAGCCACTAAAAATATAATCGGGACTCTGCGAAATAGCACAATGCCTAATGATATCATCCCCACTAAACTGCTGAAAGAATGTGCCGATATTTTGGCACCAGCTATCATGCAGCTCATAAACCAGTCATTCAAGGAGGGCATGGTGCCAACCTTGCTGAAACAAGGTATAATCAAACCAATTAAAAAAAAAAAACACCCTTGACCCCAAAGATCCAAACCACCGTCGTACCATAACAGGCCTAAATATCTTCTCCAAGGTAATGGAGAAAGAAGTTGTACAACAGCTACAACACCATTTAGACACCCATAAATTACTCAAATCCATTCCAATCTGGTTTCCGTCCTGGTCACGGGACAGAAACAGCACTACTCAAAATATGGGATGACACTCTCTAAGGCAGCAGACGAAGGAGAATCTTGTCTTCTAGTGCTGTTGGTCCTAAGCGCAGCCTTTGATACGGTAGACCACAAATTATTGCTGACTCGGCTAGTTGAAGTAGGCAGAGTTGCGGAATGCAATTTATCTTGGTTCTCCTCCTTCTTAGAAAACCGATCACAAATAGTGACATTGGGCCCTTTCACTTCTGAAAAACGCACAGTGTCATGCGGAGTCCCCCAGAGATCCCCTCTGTCACCTGTTCTGTTCAATATCTATCTCCGCCCTCTTTTTGAAATCATCAGTAACCAGAAGTTACTTTATCACTCTTATGCAGATGCCACACAACTTTATTTTCGCATCTGCAACAATAAGGATCATTATCTCGGACTAGAGAAATGCCTTACTTTGATAGAAAATTGGACGACAATTAGTTATCTTAAACTCAACGGCTCAAAAACAGAACTTCTCCTGTTTCACGCCAATCGAAAGAATAATCCTGCAACAACATCCCTGCCCATTCTGGGTCAACCCATCACTCCTAGCACCAAAGTCAAAAGTCTCTGAGTAATTTTCGACACCTACATGACAATGGATGCACAAATAGGCACAGTAGTCAGCGCCTACTACGCAGACTCACTCCCTTTATTCCAAAAGAAGACATAGCAGTCGTGGTGGGAACGATTATCGACTCCAGACTTGACTATGCAAATGCCCTCTATCTCGGACTCCCAAAGTACCAAATCACTCGTCTGCAAGTCGTTCAAAATATGGCCGCTCGACTTGTGACTGGGAAAAAAACATGGGAATCAATCTCACCAGTGGCGGCCCGCCCATAGGGACGCACGGGCGCTGCCCCCCCTCCCGCAGTCACAAAAAAAAAGAAGTTCTTGGCGGCCGTCTATAGAGGGCGCTGCAGCGCCACCCCCTCTTGCAAATAACACACGTTCAATGCAATGCATTGAACATGTGTTATTGTTGCCAGCTGCCTGGTCTATTCATATAACAGGACATGGGTCGCCGGTTACCTGAATAGCGGCTGCTGGTTGGCTGAGGGGAACTGCCTATCAAAGCCAGCGGCTCTGATAGGCTTTTCCAGTACCGCCCTCCGGCTCTCGGAAGTCTATACTTGGAGCGCAGGCAACCTGCGTTCCTTGCATAATACTGACGGCTGTTTCAGCCAATCAGGTTCCCGGATTCTGGTTATCAGGAACCTGATTGGCTGAAGCTTCTCCACGGCGGCAGAAGACATTGAGGGAGGACATGGAAGCGTCAGGTAAGTGTTTTTTTTTACAGGGAAAAGGGCATCATGGGGGACAGTGGCATCATGGGGCACAGTGGTGACAAAGGGCACAGAGGCAACAATGAGCACAGAGGCATGGGGCACAGTGGTGACAATTAAAGGGCACAGTGGTGACAATTGATGGCACAATGGCTGCATATGATGGCATGGCACAGTGGTGACAATTGATGGCACAGTGGCTGCATATGATGGCATGGCACAGTGGTGACAATTGATGGCACAGTGACTGCATTTGATGGCATGGCACAGTGGTGACAATTGATGGGCACAGTGGTGGCATTTGATGGCATGGCACAGTGGTGACAATTGATGGCACAGTGACTGCATATGATGGCATGGCACAGTGGTGACAATTGATGGGCACAGTAGCTGCGTTTGATGGCATGGCACAGTGGTGACAATTGATGGCACAGTGGTAGCATTTGATGGCATGGCACAGTGGTGACAATTGATGGCACAGTGACTGCATATGATGGCATGGCACAGTGGTGACACTTGATGGCACAGTGACTGCATTTGATGGCATGGCACAGTGGTGACAATTGATGGGCCCAGTGGTGGCGTTTGATGGCATGGCACAGTGGTGACAATTGATGGCACAGTGACTGCATATGATGGCATGGCACAGTGGTGACAATTGATAGCACAATGACTGTGTTTGATGGCATGGCACAGTGGTGACAATTGATGGGCACAGTAGCTGTGTTTGATGGCATGGCACAGTGGTGACAATTGATGGCACAGTGGTGGCGTTTGATGGCATGGCACAGTGGTGACAATTGATGGCACAGTGGCTGCATTTGGTGGCATGGCACAGTGGTGACAATTGATGGCACCGTTGCTGTGTTGCATGGCACAGTGGTGACAATTGATGGCACAGTTGCTGTGTTGCATGGCACAGTGGCTGCATTTGATGGCATGGCACAGTGGTGACAATTGATGGCACAGTTGCTGTGTTTGATGGCATGGCACAGTGGTGACAATTGATGGCACAGTGGCTGCATTTTGTGGCAAGGCACAGTGGTGACAATTGATGGCACAGTTTCTGTGTTTGATGGCATGGCACAGTGGTGACAATTGATGGCACAGTGGCTGCATTTGGTGGCATGGCACAGTGGTGACAATTGATGGCACAGTGGCTGCATTTGGTGGCATGGCACAGTGGTGACAATTGATGGCACAGTTGCTGTGTTGCATGGCACAGTGGCTGCATTTGATGGCATGGCACAGTGGTGACAATTGATGGCACATTGGCTGCATTTGGTGGCATGGCACAGTGGTGACAATTGATGGCACAGTTTCTGTGTTTGATGGCATGGCACAGTGGTGACAATTGATGGCACAGTGGCTGCATTTGGTGGCATGGCACAGTGGCTGCATGTAATGGGCACAGTGAGGCTGCAATATTTTTTTTTTCGTTTGTGCCCCCCAAAAGTTTGAGCACCAGCCGCCACTGAATCTCACCTTCACTGAGATCCCTTCATTGGTTGCCAGTAAAAGACAAAATAACTTTCAAGGCACTCTGTCTAACGCATAAGTGTATTCTAGGAAATGCCCCCCAATATCTATGCGAAAAACTAAAAGCTCACAACCCCAATCGCGTTCTGCAATCCACCAACCAAAATCTACTCCAGATACCCAAAGCCAGATACAAGTCCAAAGGAGAACTAAGATTTGCGGTCCAAGGACCCAGACTATGGAACGCGCTCCCAACCAGCATCCGGTTGGAGGTAAACCACTTGGCCTTCCGAAGAAAGATCAAAACCCATCTCTTCTGAACGCCGAGGGAATGGATACCAAGCGCCCAGAGGCGATTCAGTTCGCATGTGTTGCGCTATATAAGTTTCTCACTCACTCACCCATAACAATTCATGGTCCCTGTCTTAGGTAAATACAGCAGCATAAAAGGCCTTTTATGTCCATTGAATGCCGAATTTTCGGGGCCTGCACTTATTTATCCTGTGAATGCCTAATATACCCAGGATTGCAGGAGCACGCACCCCCAGACAAGAGGGCCACGAGGTGGTGGGACGACAGACCAAGGATCGACGACTCCAGTCCAATGGCTAATTTTTGGGGACTGTAATGGCCGACACTTACTTCTGTTTCCGGTGAATAGCTTAATGTACCTCCAGCCACAGAATACAAAGTTGTTTGTTGTCAGGTGAACGCCTGTCGGCTAATTTTTGGGGCCTGTAATGGCCGGCACTTACTTCTGTATCCGGTTTTTCGCGTAATATTCTGGTAGGTCAGTGCCCATGTTGTGGGACTATTTGTGCACAGCTAGTAAGTATTTTGTGGCTGCAAATATGACCTGCAGGTTTTTAATGTTTGCCTGCCATTAAAGTCAATGGGGCCCGCCGCAAACTTGCGGTTAGCGTTCGCGAAACCATCCCGTCAGATGTTCGTCCATCACTATATGGGAGGAATTGTGCCCCAATGTTGGTGTCATTGGAAGGAATTGTGGCCCATTTTTGATGTCATTGGGGGGAATTGTGTCCCATTTCTTTGGTGTCATTCGGAGGAATTGTGCCTCATTGTTATTAGTGAATGAAAATAGTTCCCAAAGTGCCAGATAAAGGCAAGCAAAGGGCCGCATCGGGCCCCAGTTTGGAGACTGCTGCCCTTGAGAAACATTTGTTCTACAGAGCACTGTCACTTGTCACCCTGTGTTCAGGGTATTCTTAGGCGGACATGGAATTTTAAGATGGAAGTGCTTGTCAGTGTTTATTGCTGCAAATACTGCAGCTGCTGAATTTTAATATATGGACACTTACCTGTCCAGGGAGCCCGCAATGTCGACACCGCAGCCAATTTTTCACATCGACTGTAGGGTGCAGCCATTGCCGGTAAAGAAACCCTTTCGGCTTCACAGCCGGCTCCCTACTGCATATGTGCGAAGCGCACTGCGCTTTCCAATTACATAGTTACATAGTTAGTCAGGTTGAAAAAAGACACAAGTCCATCCAGTTCAACCATAAAAAAATAAAAAACACAGTACATCCCATACACCCAACTCCATACCCACAGTTGATCCAGAGGAAGGCAAAAAAAAACAGCAGAGCATGATCCAATTTGCTACAGGAGGGGAAAAAATTCCTTCCTGATCCCCCGAGAGGCAATCGGATTTATCCTGGATCAACTTTACCTACAAATCTTAGTACTCAGTTATATTATGTACATTTAGGAAAGAATCCAGGCCTTTCTTAAAGCAATCTACTGAGCTGGCCAGAACCACTTCAGGAGGGAGTCTGTTCCACATTTTCACAGCTCTTACTGTGAAAAAACCTTTCCGTATTTGGAGGTGAAATCTCTTTTCCTCCAGACGTAAAGAGTGCCCCCTTGTCCTCAGTGTTGACCTTAAAGTGAATAACTCAACACCAAGTTCACTATATGGACCTCTTATATATTTGTACATGTTGATCATATCCCCCCCTATTCTCCTCTTCTCAAGAGTGAATAAATTCAGTTCCTCTAATCTTTCCTCATAGCTGAGCTCCTCCATGCCTCTTATCAGTTTGGTTGCCCTTCTCTGCACTTTCTCCAGTTCTCCGATAACCCGATATCCTTTTTGAGAACTGGTGCCCAAAACTGGACTGCATATTCCAGATGAGGTCTTACAAATGATTTGTACAGGGGCAAAATTATATCCATACCTCTCTTAATACAAGAAAGGACTTTGCTCCCTTTGCAAACCGCAGCTTGGCATTGCATGCCATTATTGAGCTTATGATCAACTAAAAAACCCAGAATCTTCTCCACTACAGATCCCCCCAGTTGGACTCCCCCTAGCATGTATGATGCATGCATATTCTTAGCCCCCAAGTGCATAACTTTATATTTATCAATATTAAACCTCATCTGCCACTTAGTCGCCCCATTAGACAGAGCATTGAGGTTGGCTTGTAAATTGGAGACATCCTGCAAGGACGTTATTCCACTGCATAGCTTGGTGTCATCTGCAAAAACAGAAATGTTACTTTTGATCTCAGACCCAATATAATTTATAAATATATTGAAAAGTAAGGATCCCAGCACTGAACCTAGGGGTACACCGCTGATAACCTTGGACCATTCAGAGTATGAATCATTAACCACAACTCTCTGAATCCTGTCTTTCAGCCAGTTTTCTATCCATTTACAAACTGATATATCCGATCCTGTAGACCTTACCTTACACATGAGCCGTGTGTGGGGAACTGTATCGAACGCTTTTGCAAAATCCAAGTATACCACGTCCACAGCCACGCCTCTGTCCAGGGTTTTACTTACCTCTTCATAAAAGGAAATCAGGTTTGTCTGACAACTTATGTCTTTAAAGCGGAGTTCCACCCTTAAAACCACTTGGTTTCATCCCATCCAGCATACTGGCGTCAGCGCCAGTATGCTGTTTTTTTTTTTTTTTTAATGCATGTACTTACTTTATAATAAATCATTTAATTTCGTGCGCACCGCGGTATGTCGCCGCTATAAGGCGTCACGCCTTCCGGAAACAGCCGATTAGCGTTCGGCTCTTCTCGGCGCCTGCGCACAGACCCAGGAGCTGACTGCGCAGGCGCCGTAAATAGCCGGTCCTAGTTCGGGTTTTTTCGGAGGGCGTGACGCGGCTATATACGGCGCCTGCGCAGTCAGCTTCTGGGTCTGTGCGCAGGCGCCGAGAAGAGCCGAACGCTAATCGGCTGTTTCCGGAAGGCGTGACGCCTTATAGCGGCGACATACCGCGGTGCGCACGAAATTAAATGATTTATTATAAAGTGAGTACATGCATTCAAAAAAAAAAAAAAACAGCATACTGGCGCTGACGCCAGTATGCTGGATGGGATGAAACCAAGTGGTTTTAAGGGTGGAACTCCGCTTTAATAAATCCATGCTGTCTACTGCTTAAATACAATTGGCACAACGGCGGAGGAAAAAGGAGGGGGGGCGGGCTTCGAGGAGATGACGCAGCACCCCCCCCATCTCCTGAAAGTGGGAAAGGGGGCCTGTCAAACACAAGTCCCCCCCACCCACCTGAAAGGTTGCCAAATGTGGCACTGGAGGAGGGGAAGAGACGAACAAGCGGAAGCACCACTGTTTGGTGGAGTTATGCTTTAAGGAGATTCATCCTCTCTATTTGTCCTGTTTACCATTGTCATTAAAAGTAAAAGAAAACCCTAAATATTGGATTGTCCCTGAAAAAGTAATACAGGTGAAATCTGCCAATTCGGACACTAGTTCCGGTGACTTGGGGGTCCCTAAAGAATTCCATTAATTTACAGGGTTTCCTCTCCCAGACAGGAAGTGAAGGGAAAACAGATGGTGAAAATAGATCTGACAGGGGTTAAAACCCTTCTTTGCTCTACCCAAATTAAAACAATTTTTGCTTATAGTTCTACTTTAAGTGGAGCTTTGTGGACAAAATAAAATAATAGACACACAGGATTTTTAATGCAGAAAATACATGCTTTGTCTTTTTTCTCCTTTAAAGTTACTTACCTGCTTGTCCGCCCCTGTAGGGTGAGCGGCACATGTGCAGCGCATTGTACAGATTTGGTGTAGCACCCTCTAATGTGCTAAGTGTACATAGTTTATTTAAGGTGACCAGATTTTTTAATTGAAATCCGGGGACATATTTTTTTTTACTAGTAATGGTGGCAATCAGCGACTTTCTGCCCGTCGCCACACGCCCACCTTACAGCCTGTTAAGTCTTACTCTCTGGGCCCCACCTACTACTGGGTGGGGAGCAGGGAAGATCACTCCACCAGGGAAGGCAAGGAGATAAGCAGGCAGGCGGCTGGCCGGGACTTGAGCCAAGGCAGAAGAACATGCGTACGTAGCTGAATGGGCATGCGCCCGAAACTGAAGAAATATTCCCTCCACTCCGACCAGCGCATTTTAATCAGAAAGGGGCACAGATAATGTTGAAAAATACATCCCCTTAAGCTAGTAGGAGTGGCGGAGCAGGGTTGTGTAATTCAGAATTCTTTTTTTTTTTCTGCGCTGTCTGTCTTTGAAATTGCCCCAGCCCCTGTTTAAATCCAATCCGGGGACAAAACTGGGGACAGACCTGGTAAACCAGGGATATCTGGTCACCCTAACATAGTTGAAAGCAAAAGACCAAAGGGCAAGTCATGGACTTTTTAGGCACAATAGTATAGTAGGGATACAGTCAAAACAAGTTTTTTTTATTTTATAAAAGATTTATTACAAAATGTACATATAAAAGACCAGTTCCATAGGAACTGTACATAGTCACAAACTTAGCAGCATTGTTTAGCCTTCAAAACCCACAGGAAAATACATAAACAAATGAAAATATCCTTCAGAGGTAAACGCAACCTCCAGCTAGTTGTATAATAGGTAGATCCTGAGAGGGATTGAGGAACAGTATACTTGATGTCTGTAAGTTGGTATACACAATGCTGTGGCTTGACATGTTTCGCGCCGAGCTAGCGCTTCTTCAAAAATCCTATATTTTAAGTTTGCTATAATAACAGAAAAAATATAGATAGGGTACAAAAACATCAAAATGTATTCATATTAATAATAGCAATCATTGTATGTGCAAGTAAGATGGAGGACAAGCTGCGCAACTCATGTGAACTCTATAGTTATGATAACACAAAATGATACCATTAAATTTACATGGAACAAGAAAATTAGCCCCATGAATGAGATATGAATCCCATAAGTGACAAAAATATAAATCAAAGGTGAAAAAGTCTATAGTTCTAACACATAAAACCATGAAAACGTGCGTCTGATGATATTGATAGCAGTAAAATATCTTTCTCCTTCAAGCTGATAGTGACATCAAATGCAAGAAAACCTCAGGCGCCGTACACACGGCCGAGGTTCTCGCTGAAAATCAGCGAGAACCTCGCTGGAATGCACATTCCAGCGAGGACCTCGGCCGTGTGTACGGTCTCAGCGAGCTTCCCGTCGGGAAGCCCGTCGAGCCGAAATAGAGAGCACGCTCTCTATTTTCTCGACGGCCCGCCTGGAAGAATGGCTGGTTGCCATTCCCGACGGGCGGGTCGCCGAATCCGACGGCCGGGAGAGAACCTCGACGGGCGGAACGATGTGTTCTGCCCGTCGAGGTTCTCTGCCGTGTGTACGGCACCTCAGAATAGTGCTTAGATAGACAGGACACCTCCACCTTTCAATCACAATGCCCCTTACCAGAGGGGAAGATCCCAACCAGAGATCTTCTGACAGCAGATGGCTTACTTCCCAGCCAGGGGGTTTGCGTGGCAGGATATCCACGAGCCAAAAACTTCTCTCACAGTGGACCGATGATCAGTGTAGTATGAATGTGGAGAAGGAAAGAAGCTATATAGTGTGAACCCATATAACAAATTTATTGTAAAAAATTAAAATCACACTTACAAGAATGCAGATAAAAATCGCTTGTGAAAATATAGCCGGCCGGCTAACACAACCCGTTCACTCCGGGACACAGTATGCGGTTTAAGACGTCATCACGCCGCTACCCTACGTCGTTTCGTCTCATAAGACTTTGTCCAGGGCGCCCCTCGTTTGGTCTCGTTTTGATTTCGTTGATGCCTGATATTTCCTCACTAAATGTGAGTAAACTGTACTTTTTATGTTGCAATAAATCCCTGGTACCTACGGAAGCTCTTAGATGTTTGTCTCCTCTCTCTTTGTTTTGACACTACCATGTTTGACATATGAGGACTTCATAACATCCTTGCCCGGGCTTCCTGTTGGATATTCATGCGCAGTATGACCATCTGGTAAAACAGTGGTCGTCCTTGGAGGTAATAGTAGAATATCCATTTGGTGGTGGGAGCACTGTTTATTATCTTATCCAGTCTGCACCTTGGTGGATCTGATCACAACCATTGGATTAATTCTTATCTCATTCACACTCCGGTGGATTCCTATTAGATCAATTGGATCATTGGATTTACAGCACAGAATATTATATGGACACTTATTAAGATATTTTATGCACTTATTAATTGGTGTAATATATCACTTTTATTTGGGTTTGTGTTTTTGTTTTTGCTTTTTAATTACACATGTTATTTGGTGTATGAGAAACACCATTATAGTCATCACATTGCATTGTTTGCGCTGCACTATTTTTATGTTGTATCATTCCCATTTAAACCCTAACATAGTTGTTAGCGTAGGAAAATTTGGCCTGGCTGAGAGCTGTATCAGGGTCAGGGCTAAGTGTCTCAGGGAGGCTGGATGATTCATCTAGCAGCACCTCTGGTAACTCCCCCTGCTCTCTGGAACCTTGGAGAAGCTTCCAGAAGTAGAGGATGAAGTCTAGGAGGAGCTGCTTGGAGTATTGATGAGGGTCGCCACCTCATCCCTTTAAAACAGAACACATATGAATTACACAGGTTCTGAGGATCAGGCTAATGCAGATTAGGCACCGAGTGAGTTTAATTACCACCATAATCAGCCACAGAACCTGTGTAAATCATATGTGTTCTGTTTTAAAGGGATGAGGTGGCAACCCTAGTCCCAGCCAATCCCCAGCAAAGTGGGCTGGCAAGGGGCAGAAACCTTTTTAAATACTCTTGGATTATGCCAGCAGTGGCAGTCAGGTGGAAGATGGAGTGCTGAGGAGGCTGCCAATGGCCCTTAAGAGGGCCCCTAATCGGGAGGGGTGGCCTCAGGTGCTGGAGAGACCCTCTATAACACACAGAGGAATGCTTTCCTGAGAGAGAGAGAGAGAGAGAGAGAGAGAGAGAGAGAGCGCGATATCTCCTGAGTGTCAGCCTGGAGGAGTGGGAAGCATCAGGGGGACTAGTGAAAGGGGCTGCTAAAGCCAGGAGGGCAGGCAGGGCCGGAAAAGGTAGTGCGGGGATCAGTGACAACAGGAGGAAGTGTGTTAGTGCTGTTTTGGACTAGACCAAGTGTTTAATGGGTATCTGCCCCCATCCTGATTCACTATAAGATTAGAGTGCATGCACCAGAAGAATCACACTGAAGCCATGTTCAGACGAATGATACTTCCTTTAATCTAGAGTTTTTATAGGCAGTTGGTGTCGTGTGCAGAGGTCACATAAGCATAGCATCACCAGCTTCTGATTGGTGGGATCCATATGAGGTAAACTTCCTCCAGGACTCGTGCATCATCATCTTGGGTGTAGCCCTGGATGGAGCCGACATCTTAGTAACACATTCTTCACTCGATGGGAGGGGGTGCTACTAGCGGCCATTTTGAGAAAGGAAATTAAAGCAGTTTGATATACAAAAATATAGACTTTATAGTATAGAAAAGATACATAGAAAATAGGAAATTTTACTTGATCCATCACAGTGGTGTCACGCTACATTCCACAAGTATAGGGTCTGCGAGTCCCTGCCTGTAATGAGCCAGTGCTACAGATTTTTACAGAGTGACTACTACTAGTGATTCTCCAAGCAAGTGAAGTCCCAGAGGAAGGAAAGGAGTTGTATATAGGACTGTATATACTAGGAGTTGTCCCTGAAGTTGTTTAGTCAAGTCGGCATCCCATAATACCCCTAATCCCCATCCAAGTTGTATTTCCTCAATAAAATACAAAAACAAGCACTGGACTGTTTCCTGACTCAAGTGTGCCTGTGGAAATTTGGTGTGTCTGGCTGTACAGGGTGGGGGATCCCATTCTACTTGCGGCTCCTACGTGGTTGCACTTAATTTGGGGACGTTGTCCGGGATATAGCCCACAGTAACCTGCAAAGCTGTTGCTCTTAGCAAATGAAGATTCATTGAGCTGGGGAACTGTGCTTTGTTCCAGGACCATGGAGGTTTAAAGGGGTTGTAAAGGAAAAACATTATTTCCCTAAATAGCTTCCTTTACCTTAGTGTAGTACTCCTTCAATTACCTCATCCTTGCTTTTAAATGTCCTGTTTTCTTCTGATAAATGCTCACTTCCTGTTCTTCTGTCTGTAACTCACCACCGTAATGCAAGGCTTTCTTCCTGGTGTGGAGAAAGCCTCTTGAGGGGGCGAGCAAGAGTGTCAGGACGCCCACTAACACACAGCTCCTTTCTCTATCTGCAAAGTAGAGAGTGTCCTGACTTGCCTGCTCGCCCCCTCCCCCTCAAGAGGCTTTCTCCACACCAGGAAGAAAGCCTCGCATTACGGTGGTGAGTTACAGACAGAAGAACAGGAAGTGAGCATTTCTCAGAAGAAATAAGGACATTTAAAAGCAAAATCGAAGGATGAGGTAAGTGCAGGAGGACTGCACTAAGGTAAAGGAAGCTATTTGGGGGGGGGGGGGAATCCTTTACAGCCCCTTTAAAGCCAGGGAGAAGGAGTTATGTTATCTGCCTATTTGTAACTGTGCGCTTAAAACCAAGTAACTTTGTCCTTAGCAGCCACTAGGAGCGACTGCCGAAACGAGTGCTGCCCTGCATACCCAGTTGCCCTAACCACGGCTGGGACAGCCACTTGTGTTGAAACCTGCTGTTTTAGGGAGAACTGGTGTAGCGCTTACCCCCGCAGGAGCCGCTGGTTAGATTGGGATGGCAGGTTATCTCGTGGCTCTGGTGAAGTGTCTAGGGGGAATGATGAATATAGCAGCAATGAAGGAATGTCCGCCAAATAGGAAGTCTCTTTCTAAGTGCTCTTTATTACCCAGCCGGGTAAAAACAGTTAACAAGTGATGGGAAGGATAGACAAAGATTTGAGGAAGAATAGCAGACTCAGGCCTTGGATATTGAAGCAATCCTGCTTCCGACAAATAATTAGTAGGGTTGTCCCGATACCACTTTTTTAGGACCGAGTACAAGTACCGATACTTTTTTTCATGTACTCGCGGATACCGAATACCGATACTTTTTTTAAATGTCATGTGACAGTTTTCAAACCACAATACAGACTAAGGATATTTCCTTTAGAATTATGAAGAACTCTAACTCAAGACATTATAAAAGAATAAAAATGAGTAAAAATTAATAAAAATGTTTTATTTGCTTGTCACGCAGTAGTAAAAAAACTCAAAGAATTGATAAATACAAAAAAAGTATTCTATTTAGGCATCGGGAGCATTTGCGCGAGTACAAGTACTCCCGCAAATACTCGGTATCGGTCCCGATAACGATACTAGTATCGGTATCTGGACAACCCTAATAATTAGTCTTTCTGCGCCACTCCAACTTGAGCGGTTATAGCGTACCTGGACAGGTCTCTCTCACAGACCTGGCAGCCAGAGTATCACTCGAACTTGAGAAGAATGCCTCTGCCACAGGCTCTTCTAAATGACCGTCAGGAAAGCGCCTCTGCCACCAGCCTTCCTTGAGTGTAATACGGAGGTAATATGGAGGTACTCCTCCTGAGTGAAGGTTTTCCTGAGTCTTCCTTTAATGTCGCCAGAGTACTGAGTGAGAGAGGAAACAATCCCTCAGTGTACAGTACCTCGATCCCCGAGGGATTGTCTAGGCCCTATTGGATTGCCTGCCTCCGGGCTCTCCTCAGACTAACTCCCCACCGAACAGCACAACTCGCTTGGGATATCCGATGGTAGGAACCCAGTAAGTCACTGGGTCCCCATTGTGTTCCAAGTGCTCCAGACCAGCTTGGCTCCGGAACCAGGAACACCGCGTCACCCTAAAGGTGAGTGACGCACCAGGAACCAGAAGACAAGACCAGACCCCTCAAAATGGCCGTCTGTCCCATAAGTATCCTCTCCCAGCATGCCCAGCGAGGCCCAAGCCTCCCGATTGGCCGCTGGAAAAGATCACCCGAACCTCAGCTTCCACTTCTGCCACCTGCTGTTTCGGGGTGGAAGAACGCCCCAAACACAGCAGAGTGAGCCCACAGCACAGGCAAGCTGAAACAGAGAGCCCTACATAATCACAATTGAGATCAGAGTAAGTTTACACTCTGATCTTTCCCACTAAATTTCAATAGCATCCGTACTTGGAAGTACAGGGGCGCTACACACTCCCCCTGCAGTGTCATAGTAAGGGCATTCAAGCCTAAATGCCAGTCCTGAGTCTGCATGACAGTAAAGAATGGAAAGATAGAAAGAATTTTAAAACTTTAAGATATAAAACAATACTTTGTACAATTATCCACAGTACCAACTATGACATTACACATTCCTAGCTATCTAATCTGCCCCATTCTCCGACAGCGTTGCTAGAAGGTCAACAATCTTGCAAAATAAAGAGAATATGCACACAAACAAAAACAATATTCTCATAGAATAATTATACTATATACAATCACTAAGGTTGGAATTGAAACTGCACCCTCTCTTCAGAGGACGAAATTTCCCTTCCTGCCAAGGGAATATCAGTAAGTGCTAAGCATTTTAGTTGCAAAACCTAGAGGGAAAAAATAAAACAAGTATGTACACTTAGGGCCAGATTCAGGTAGATGGGCGCTTCTTTACTGTGGAGTAACGTTTCTCATTTACGTTACTCCGGCGAAACTTTAGCAGCAAGTACTGTTATTCACATAGCACTTGCTCCTAAAGTTGCGGCGGCGTATCGAAAATGAGCCGGCGGAATTCAAATTGGGCGGGTAGGGGGCGTGTATTATTATAACTAGGCGCGATCCTACGGCGAACGTACTGAGCATGCGTCGACTGTCAATGCATCCCAGTGCGCATGCTCCAAATTCTGTCAGTGAACGTCAATGACGTCAAATCCCCATTTATGGACGTTTTAAGCAAAAGCGACGCAAATTTTTATTTTTTCGACGCGATGACGACGGCTATACTTAACATAGGATACTCCACTAGGGGGCTGCTTTATCTTTACTCCGCGTATCGCTTACGGAAACGTCGGAAAGTCACTGCGTCGCGCCCGAATACGATCGTGAATTGCCGATTCCAGCTGATTAACATATTTTCGGCGTTAATCAGCGGGAACGCCCCCAGCGCCATTTTTTAAATTGCAGTTGCGATGCGACTGCGAAATTCAATTACGCCGCTCGTATCGGAACTCCAACCCGGCGTTTCTTGTTTTCTGACTAAAGAAAACAGAAACGCCGGCTCAAAGTGAGAGTTAGGCTGGAGTATCACTGATACTCCAGCCTAACTCTACCTGAATCTGGCCCTTAGTCTCTGCTGCAGTAGAAGAGATCTGCAGAACACTGCCCCTGGTGGCCAGGGCGCTGGTACTACAACGGCAGTCAACTTGTTCATTTTAGAACAATCAGCAGAAGAAGTGAAATGTAGAAAATAGCATCTTCTTCACTGAACTTTTTCCTGGTGCTTTGAAGAAACCCACAAGACCCTATCCTAACTAACTGAACAAAACCCAACCCGAAGTTCTGCACAAGCACCAAAACGTGGATCCGGGAAGGTGAAAACATAAACTGGATAGGGGTAGAAGTCCTTGTCCATGTCTTCCTCAAAAGCAGCAGCAGGCAGGAAAATAAAGGCATGAGGCCTATCTGTAGAACCTTGGATCCGGTAGAAGAATTTTGTCCCCGTAGGAGTTAATGGCAGTAATGGACAACACTTGATCAACCCTCCCGGGACACTTGAGAACCACTCGATCATTGAAAATGTACTGGCCAGGGCTCCACTCTTTTTAACAGCTCTCCAATCGATTGCCTACACAGAGAAAGGCATACTCTGTTTTATGATCTTTGACTGGGACATTCAAGTATTCCCAAACAGCGTTCCGGTACCAGCCCTCCCTCAACTTTTCAAGCTCAGACAAGAGGGATCGAGGTACATATGGGTATTCGTACCAGTAATCGGTAGCCACTCTCCGCATAAAGACACAATGCAAACGGGCCAGTCTGGGCAGCATGCAAGGGTCTCCAAACCCTGGCTTCACGATAGCGTCAGGTGCCCGTTTAAGTGTAGGCAAGGCAGCAGGTACTGGGGTAGGCTCCGGAACAGGGAGACTAGGCTCTCCAACTCCCCAGGTTAGCTGTGGGACACTTGAACTTTGTGCACTCAATGCACTTGGTGTGCTCCAGCTGGAGCGTTTCTTCTTTCTACGAGTTTTGTAGGCCTGAAACCCTCCATAGCCTTGGGATTCGGGAAACTCGAACTGTTGATCATCGCCGACATCAGACGAGGACTCCAGCTCGGAAGAATTGTATTCTTCGGCGGGCAAATAGTTGCACTGCCCGGACGAAACAGGAGACAAGTCCGACAAGTGGGCAGGCAGGCCTTGATCGCGGCTGCCAAAAGCCTGTGCGGGGCCCACTTTGGCAATAGCACGCCATAAAGAGACTACATTAGTGGGGATAGTCTCCGGTACAGCATTGGTTTGAGTACTAGACACACCGGCCACACAGTCTCTCAGCACAGTCTCATCCACTTTGCTTACCTCCGGTGATCTGGTTGGTGAGGTAGCCGTTAGCAAGGTTAGCGTGGACGAGACAGTCACAATCTCTGGATCAACGACCTCCGGTTCAACAGTCTCCACGGATGGGGAGGGTTCCGGCCAAGGGGCCTCTTCCTCCGCGGTAACGGTCCCATCGATCCAGTCCACCTTGTACTCCCGGGGAGCTTGGGTGGGTGGCTCGACCTGGAACAGATAAACTCGGCACTTTTTGCACCGGGCAAAGGGCAAGAGCCGAACAGCCAGCTCCGAGCAACGTGGGCAGGACAGTCCAAGGGCCTCCACACCTCCACTGGAAAATAGCACAAACTTTCCTTTGGTCTGCATCCGAATCCCAGTATCGGTCAAGGGGACTCCAGTTGCAGCAGACATCGCGGGGACTCCCGGGTTAGACATCGGGGGTCTCAGCCTGGAAAAAGAGGTGGATGGCTCCGACATGGCTCTGGTGAAGTGTCTAGGGTGAATGATGAATATAGCAGCAATGAAGGAATGTCCGCCAAATAGGAAGTCTCTTTATAAGTGCTCTTTATTACCCAGCCGGGTAAAAACAGTTAACAGGTGGAAGGATAGACAAAGGTTTGAGGAAGAATAGCAGACTCAGGCCTTGGATATTGAAGCAATCCTGCTTCCGACAAATAATTAGTCTTTCTGCGCCACTCCAACTTGAGCGGGTATAGCGTACCTGGACAGGTCTCTCTCACAGACCTGTCAGCCAGAGTATCACTCGAACTTGAGAAGGATGCCTCTGCCACAGGCTCTTCTAAATGACCATCAGGAAAGCGCCTCTGCCACAGGCCTTCCCTGAGTGTAATACGGAGGTACTCCTCCTGAGTGAAGGTTTTCCTGAGTCTTCCTTTAATGTCGCCAGAGTACTGAGTGAGAGAGGAAACAATCCCTCAGTGTACAGTACCTCGGACCCCGATGGATCGTCTAGGCCCTATTGGATTGCCTGCCTCCGGGCTCTCCTCAGACTAACTCCCCACCGAACAGCACAACTCGCTTGGGATATCCGATGGTAGGAACTGGGTAAGTTACTGGGTCCCCATTGTGTTCCAAGTGCTCCGGACCAGCTTGGCTCCGGAACCAGGAACACTGCGTAGCACCCACGCCCCGGCCAGGTAGGCCAAAACGCACGGGGCGCGGTGATGTGCGGTCACCCTAAAGGTGGGTGCCGCACCAGGAACCAGAAGACAAGACCAGACCCCTCAAAATGGCCGTCTGTCCCATAAGTACCCTCTCCCAGCATGCCCAGCAAGGCCCAAGCCTCCCGATTGGCTGCTGGAAAAGAGCACCCGAACCTTAGCCTCCACTGCTGCCACCTGCTGTCTCGGGGTCGAAGTTCTTCCAAACACAGCAGAGTGAGCCCACAGCACAGCCAAGCTGAAACGGAGAACCCTACATAATCACAATTGAGATCAAAGTAAGTTTACACTCTGATCTTTCCCACTAAATTTCAATAGCGTCCGTATTTGGAAGTACTGGGGCACTACACTGGTATGTGCTGTCAGCCTTGGCAACCACGGCGGGCGATCACACCCACAGATTACTAAATATCCAGTAGTCTGCTTGAAGCTGGAAAAAATGACTGTATGCTAAAATGTCCTGCTGAGAACAGTACACCAAAATGTCTGCTGTTACCCATTGTGATCGGGGTAAGTTCCCTAACTATCAGTTGCCTAACCATGGCTGATGTTAATCGCTGTCCTATACCTACTAACTACAGTATGATGTGTGTTACAGACTTTTCTGTTGCTCATGGCAACCACAGTAAATGCTTGCTTTCACCTGCTCCCAGTTGATGCGCTCCCAGTTGGCAAGATGCGTAGCTTCGTCTAGACACGTCCAGACGAAGCTACGCATCTTGCCATTACGAAACACGTTGACGGACGCCGCAGCAGCAGACCCCACACCATAGCGGGAGATTGCAATCCTACCCGAGAGCCTATCGAGGCTTGGAGAGACTAGTCTTTCAAGGACCCAACTCATACCCACAACTGATAGGGGCGCACCACCACCAACAATCAGTGCGTATTCTGTGCCGGGCCCCATGCCTCACTCCCGAGCTCTGAGACCATGTAAAGAAGGGCCCTGATTGGTCGGCTACATGCATCTCGTGGGAACAGCAGCAACAAGACTTCTACTATTCCATACTCTGCTACACGGCAGACTGCCTGGAGACTGTGAATAACTGCACCCTTTACCTCTGAACACGGGTAAGATCGCTCCATACTATACCTACATACATTGATAGTTTGGTTGAGCATTGCCCCACTGCCGTCTCCTCATAAAGCCCTGCCTCTATGTAAACAGACACCTAAGATTGCAGTGTCTATGCTGACCAATACTGGAGTCTCACACTTGTGTGCCCCCAAGCCATTAGCTGGTTCAACAGCATTGGGACTCGGAAATAAATTCACTGTTTTTCCTTGGGAGAACCAGGCCATATCCAGGCCAATATAAATACATAAATGTCTCTCCACATATACATCCTACAATTCCCAATAATATTGGACATTGCTCTTTCTGGACAGGTGGATTCTAACCATCTATTTTACATTACATCTTTAGGGTACATTTTTATACCCCCACCAGTATCAATAATAGCCAGCATCATTGCTAGTCCATTTTTTGAACTGTACAGCCCCGCAAAATTTTGCATCTCCCTAGGGGGTCCCCCTGCCAACATTCCCTCAATACTTCCATGATATTGCCCCATATTTACACGGCAATACCTTTGGGAATATTGACGGGGTCACCTTACTGCAGCGTCCGGACAGCTGTCTACTATTTGTGTTGTCTTGTCTGTCCCTGTTTTTGTCTTGTGCGTTTTTTTGTCAGCACCAGCTAGTGAATAGCAACCTTGTTCTCACGGGTGCAGCTTTGGCCGGCCATCACTGGTTGATAATAATTTTTACATACACAGGTTCAAGATATTGAACCTTTTAATGCTAGATATTGTCTTTAATATTTATACATATTTCTTATTGACTCTATAATAAAATGTACTATTAGTTGTACTCAGCTATTGTCCATCACTACCTTGATAACCGCTAGGTCCTGAGAGGCACACTGTCTTTGTGCTCTCTTTAGGATTCAAACCTTTCTTATGCGTATGTTTTTGGTTATGGTGGTGACCTCCCCACAGGAGGAGTGACTATCTGAAAGTTTATGTTTTCATAATTGCTTATGAGGGGGTGTTCTATTTTGTTACAAATATATGCCTAAACCACTCCCCTGCCCCCAGATCAAAAACAAACAGGCCTAGCTTACAGCAAAGGCCTGCTTACATTTACCCTCAGGCCCCGTACACACGACCGAGCTTCTCGGCAGAATCCAGCGAGAAGCTCGCTGGGAGACATATTCTGCCGAGGTTCTCGATCGTGTGTACACTTCCGACGAGCGTCCCGTCGGGACACTCGTCGAGCCAAAAAAGAGAGCACGCTCTCTTTTTCCTCGTTGTTCAATGAGGACTTTGGCTCGACAAGCTTTTTCGACCGCTCATTAGGAACCTCGTCGGACGGAACGATGGGTTTAGCCCGACGAGGTTCTCGGACGTGTGTACGCGGCCTTACACTTAGCAACTACCCAAGGAAGAGTGGATCGGATGTAAACGGACAGGCAGTCCATTTCAATCCAATTGCCTCATAGACGAGAGCGGGCCGTGTCCGTGCCCATTCTGCATAGCGGAGCGGACACAGACCAGTCATTTGCCTACTCAGCGGGGATCAGTGGAGAGATTCCCCACTGAGCAAGTGGATCTCGCTTCATGGAGGCACTTGTGTGAAAGGGGCCTGTTGGCTTGTTTACACTTGCAATTAAGGGTCATTTAAAGTGGTTGTAAACCCTATTACACCACTAGTATCTACAGGTAAGCCTATATATAAGGCTTACCTGTAGGTACTGTAAATATCTCCTAAACCTGCATGGTTTAGGAGATAACAACAAGAGCCTGGGGAATGCCCAGGGAATAACCAAGCCTACTTACCGACCAGCTAGCAGAACAACCAATTAACCTGTCTAACAATGTGCGTTAAAAACAGGGGTTTTGTCCGCACGCATTTGCAAACGCATGCTTGAGCCACAGAACCGCGCCAAGGCACCCCATAATTCTGTGGTCCTAACACTAACAGTGAGTGTCCTCACAATGGAGGCACATGCATTTTAATGGATAGATAGGGGCAGGTGGACTGAAGGGGAGCCATCCCTCCTTAAAGGTGCAGAAGCACACCAAGCACCCAGCATATAGCACAATGGCTGCAAAGGTGTTGGTGCACTGCTGGACCAAAATAAACACCACAGGTGAAACAAAACGTATCCACCGCCCCCATCTATGGCTGGCAATCACAGTAAGTAGCAATGGAAGGCTAAAGCAGATAACAACAAGAGCCTGGGGAATGCCCAGGGAATAACCAAGCCTACTTACCGACCAGCTAGCAGAACAACCAATTAACCTGTCTAACAATGTGCGTTAAAAACAGGGGTTTTGTCCGCACGCATTTGCAAACGCATGCGTGAGCCACAGAGCCGCGCCAAGGCACCCCATAATTCTGTGGTCGTCGAGCCAAAAAAGAGAGCACGCTCTCTTTTTCCTCGTTGTTCAATGAGGACTTTGGCTCGACAAGCTTTTTCGACCGCTCATCAGGAACCTCGTCGGGCGGAACGATGGGTTTAGCCCGACGAGGTTCTCGGACGTGTGTACGCGGCCTTACACTTAGCAACTACCCAAGGAAGAGTGGATCGGATGTAAACGGACAGGCAGTCCATTTCAATCTGATTGCCTCATAGACGAGAGCGGGCCGTGTCCGTGCCCATTCTGCATAGCGGAGCGGACACAGACCAGTCATTTGCCTACTCAGCGGGGATCAGTGGAGAGATTCCCCACTGAGCAAGTGGATCTCGCTTCATGGAGGCACTTGTGTGAAAGGGGCCTGTTGGCTTGTTTACACTTGCAATTAAGGGTCATTTAAAGTGGTTGTAAACCCTATTACACCACTAGTATCTACAGGTAAGCCTATATATAAGGCTTACCTGTAGGTACTGTAAATATCTCCTAAACCTGCATGGTTTAGGAGATATTTATCATATACGCATGCACACTGAAGAAACGGCTCGGCTGTTTTTTCAGCAGCGTGCCGTGACCAGCGGTGTTTCCCATGCATGTGCGGGAGTGACGTCATCGCAGCCCCCGGTCAAACACAGCGCCGGAGGGCGTGAATCCGGGAACATCTCCGGGGAGACATGTTGCCGGTCACAGGGCTGTGTGGCGCCACTGCAACAGCTTTGATCTAAGGTGAGTATTTCATAATGAGCTAGTATGCAATGCATACTAGCTTATTATGCCTTTGTCTTACAGGTTTTTTTTTTTTTTTTCGGAAAGACTGCACATGATCAGAAACAATAAACAAAGAAATTACTTTTTTCGTATGAGAATTTTCGTTCATCAATTCCAATTTGCTGTGAAACAACGAGGAAAATCAGACGATTGTTCAATATTCTTATATTGTGTACCCCACATAAAACACTGTGTTTGAGGCAGCCCTCTACCGCTCCCTCTTTTGCTGCTGAGGCAGCAGCCAGGCTGTACACAAACCACGGTCGGAAATTTGGATTCATGGATAGAATTATACCTCTTGTTGCGTTTTGCGGGTGGTACTACCTGCCAGGTGTGACCCATTCAAGTGAATGGGGCTTTGCTGCAGCCTGTAACACATTTGTCTGTATTTATGGGGTTAAAACAGGCAGTGAGGGGTGATTTTTATGGGGTTAAAACAGGCAGTGAGGGTGTGATATTTAGGGGGTTAAAACAGGCAGTGAGGGGGTGATACAACACATCACGCCGCTGTCTAATTCCGAATCCCAATTGCTGTCTAAAGAGCTTCAAACAGAAAAGCAAGTGTAAACAAGGCCTAGGAAACAATGTATTAAGGGCAGGGCCCATATGTAGTGGATGTGTATGGATTATTTCTGGAGAATAAGGATACAGTATAACCACTTTCACACTAAGGCAGTTTTCAGGCATTTTGGTGCTAGAAATAGCCTCTAAATAGCTTTTGAAAACAGCCCCCCATTTATTTCAGTGTGTCTTTTCACACTGAGGTGGTGTGTTGGCAGGACGTTAGGAAAAGTCCTGCAAGCAGCAACTTTGAGGCGATTTGGAAGTGCTGTATACAGTGCATTGAAATGAATGGACAGCGCTTCCAAAGCGCCTGAAAAAGCCACACAGCATTTTCAACCCCTTCTTTTGGGTTAAATGCGCCCGGCTAGTGGCTGAAAAGCAGCACAAAAGCGTTGCTTAAACAGTGCTAAAGCGCTACTTTAGTGAAAACGGCTGGTGCTCACATGTTAAAGGGATCTTGACCCCCAGTTTTTTATCCATAGGAAAAATGTAAAACATGTTCTATTTTTTTTTTCACTGATGGAAAACAAACCGATGGGGCCCACACACAATCGGTTTGTCCATCGGTCTATTTTCATCGGACAAACCGATTGTGTGTACAGCGCTTTAGGCTACTTTCACACTGAGGCACTAAAAATAAAGCGCTGGCTTGACGCTAAAAAAGTCCTGCAAGCAGCACCTCTCCTAAAGCACACCTTCCATTGAAATCAATGGGCAGTTCTGCTGAATCGCTGCTTTAAACCCTTTTACGGTTCCCAACAGAGGATAATGGAGCCCAGAAAGCGCCGCTAAAAATAGCGGCGCTTTACCGCCGGTGCCTCAGTGAGAAAGTGCCCTAAGGTTTGACCTCATATTATATGTTTTTTTGTGAATCTGGAGACAAAAATCTGCAGAAAATCTACTTGTGTGTATGGGGTGTGTACCACTTTATTTAGATTGATTACAATGCTAAGTTATATATATATATCTATCTTCCTAGTATTCGGTTTTAACACTGCATCCTATAATGATATTTCTGCAGCCTTTTACAAGTTTATTTGAGTACTGCCCGTGTGCACTATGAAACCCTCAGTCCTTGCTGGCACACGTCCACCTCTATGGCGGGATTTTTAACACCGGAACACCACCGTCCGCCATCTTATCTGGGGAGGCAGTCATTTGGGCGCCAATGACGTAACCAACCAATGAGACGCCGGCACACGCTAACCTCCGAAGCCGTGATTGGCTGTAATGAGGGGCGGGAAGTCTATTCTTCTACCCGCCGCCATTTTATATGGCACAGAGGCGGTAATAAGGAAGTGCAGTCAGCGAGGTACATTAGTGTGAAGTCCGCGCAAGGCGGAACGGTGTTTCTTCACGGCGCTCTCGAGCCTCAGCCACAGTGCCGTTTCCCGGCAGTCTAGCCGCTATGAGTTACGGGCGGCCTCCGCCGGATGTTGAAGATATGACGTCCCTTAAAGTAGATAACCTGACTTACCGAACCACCCCGGAGACCCTGCGACGAGTGTTTGAGAAGTACGGCCGTGTGGGCGATGTCTATATCCCGCGTGACCGTTACACCAAGGAGAGCCGCGGCTTCGCTTTCGTTCGCTTCCACGATAAGAGGGATGCCGAGGATGCGATGGACGCCATGGACGGAGCCGTGCTGGACGGCCGGGAGCTCCGGGTGCAGATGGCGAGGTATGGTCGACCTCCAGATTCCCTCCATGGACGCCGGGGACCCCCGCCCAGAAGGTACGGGGACTACGGGCGACGAAGCAGGAGGTGAGTGCTGGTTGGATACATAGGGAAGGGGCGCAGCGCCACCTATAGAGAGGGCTGATGTAGTGCGGTGGCCCAGGCTTTGTACTTCATCCCTGTGCGGGCCATGTGAGCCAAGATGGCGCCGACCGCCAGGAATCCAATGTGCTCTGTCCCCTATGGGGCTCCCATTGTGTGCTAGGCAGGCCCCAGTTATTATATGTATCCTGGAGGTGATCCCTATTTTGCATGCACATTCATTTATAAAGACTAGACAACTAATGTGCATAGCTTTTGCAGGCAGATGGTTATTGATTTTTAGTCGTATCCCAGCGCTCCTTTCTTTGCTCAGGCATGCAGTAACAAAGATACACTTATGAATGTTAATGTAAACAAGAATTTATTTTGTGAAAGATGATACGCCCAGTAAACAGATACCTAACATGTTATGCTTTAAAATTGCGCATGCTCGTGCAACGGTGACAAAGGCTGGTACCCTTTATGATCTAGGTGACCCTTTAAGGGCCTCTACACCATAGAAACGCAGTCCCAATGCTCTTCTGAATGCATGCACTTTTTTTTCAATGTATTCCAATGGCTCTAATTCACACCATGCGGTCAGGTTCTGTACCGGAAACTGTATGGTGTGAATTGGAGCCATTGCAATACATAAAGAAAACGTCCTGCGTTTTTAGTGCAGGGAAACGCACATGGAACTGCATGTGGTGTGAAAAAAGCACATGGAGCTGGAGATTCGGTGTGAACTGGTCCTAAATATGTACATGTACCAGTGCAGGGAAAATGCAGTGTTCTATACTTGCCGCCCCCCTCCACCTCCTGAAAAGCACTGTTGTGAACAATGCAATCACATGAGAACCATATACAGGCGTGCCCCACTTTTAAGTGCACAATGGGGGTTATTTACTATTGCCGGAGTGCATGATCGGGCTCACATCTGCATTGAAACCAATGAGCTTCTAACCCCAGCTTGTTCAAGCTTTGGTAATAAAACATGGAAGCTCACTCTCTATTTTTTTTTTTTTTTTTTTTTTTTTTTTTGCACTCCAGCTATACTAAATAAACCCCATTGTGCACTTAAAATTGGGGTATGAATGTAACCTACGTTCCATGTGTGTTTGATGCAGGAAAAAGGCTCTGGATTAAATGTGGTGTGAACTGGCCCTAATGGCTTTTACAGGTTACCCCTGTAAGTGCTAGAATTGCTGCACATAAACTGATGGTAGCAGCAATACTTCATATGTGTGGGGCTTTTGTGCAGGGGGGGGCACAGAAGGCACATTTATAAAGCGCAGGGATAGGATTTTACAAATCTAGTTTTGCTTCCGGACTGCAAAGCAAGAAAGCTCTATTGATTTTAATGGGAAATGAGTGCAGGCAGAGAACCCGATCACGTGACGTTTCAAAGGCATGCCTTTACCCCAGAGTTCCTTCTGCAGCATTATGCAAAGGACGATGCAGGGCTTCATATGGCCATTGCCTGTACACACTTCTCTACTGGCTAGGTAATGGTACATACATTTTATGTGACTCGTCAAATGCAGTGATAGTGTGGAGCAAAAACTAGTGTTCAGAGAGCAGACATTACAAATGAGCCCCCAGTTCTACACCCCTTTGTCTACCATCACTACCTGAAATTTCTGTGTGTGCTCGCTCACTCTCTTACCTTCTTAAACAGGAACACTAAACTGCGGCCCGAGGGCCAGATTTGGCATTTTGCTAGCCTTCATCCAGGCACCATTCTTCCCAATGCCACCAACAATGGGCACAATTTCTTGCACTAATGGCAATTATGGAGCACTGTTCTTCCTACTGCCCACCGGCAGTTGGGGGGGGGGGGGCACATTTATTACTAAAATGTGTGTGTGTGTGTATATATACACAATTTTTTTTCTCTCTGTTCTGCAGTGGTTACTGGGCTGCTTTCAAACTGATCTGCAGGTGTGGAGAAGAGCACATGTTGGTTACCTACACTGAGCCATAGAAGTCTATTACCTGTGAGTTTGTTGTGCTTTCTGAAAGTGCACCACACCTACAGGATATAATAGAAATCTATGAAAGTGCAGCTAACCTGCATAAAAGCCACTGTTTAAGTGTGCTGCACCTGTGATGTGGGTTAACAACCATGCATCAGTGTGAAAGCAGCCTTGGGCCCCTTTCACATGGTCAGACCGACCTCTAAGGAGTTTGAAGATGTAAATGGCCTTGTGGTGTTTACAAACATCTACCTCAGGGGTCTCACACGTAAATTACCTGAGGGCCAAACGACAAGTTTTCATATCCAATGGGGGCTGCGTTCAAACTTCCAAAAACGGCACTGGTGTCAGCAGATGCATTATTAACACTGACCACCAGGATACATGGGGCACAGGTCAGCATTTACTTGTTGTCGTTTTCTTCAAATGCAGAGTAGCGCAGGAAACCGCCTGTCATAAGTTCACTTCTCTCTCATGTCACGCTGCAGCTTCCCCCCCGCGGCCCCTACTCTCGTCCATGCCAGATGTAGCAAGCCAATGGGGATGGAAGAGGGGGGCGGGAGCAGCCGCAGCGTGACATGAGAAGTGAACTTGTGACAGAGGCTTCCTGCACTACTCTGCATGAATCTCAATATACTCCCTTCCACTGCACTCCCCGCCCTGCCTGCAGGCCATTTATAACCGGTCTGCAAATGGCCCGCAGGCCAGTACTTTGAGACCCCTGGTCTACCTCCAATCCACTCGGCTCTATAGAGCCCAGTGGGCTGCCATCCAACCGCTCCACTCATTGTGGCCCATGACCAGTTACCAAGTCGCTTAAGTGGCCTTTGCTCTTCAAAAGGATGGGCACCTCTGGACTTTAAGTAAAATCTTAACTGTACTTAAACTTGCTCCCACCTCAATTCTAAGACCTATTCTATCTACCCTGTAAAGCAATGGTTCTCAGCTCCTGTCCTCAGGGCCCACTAACGGGTCAGGTTTGCAAGATAACTGAAACGCATCACAGGTGATATCATTTTCTGCTCTGTGACTGCAATATTCTAGTCTGCATCTTTCCAGGGTAATGCTTAAAGCAGTTGTATACCCGCGATTGAATTTTTTTTTTCTCCCACCTAAAAGGCATAATTGGCTAGTATGCACTGCATACTAGCTGATTATAAAATGCTTACCTAGGAATGAGGTGAAGCGCACTTACCTGGTCCACACCGAGCGTGATGTCATCTTGCTCCAGTGTGTCTTACGGGTATCGGCACTCCAGCGCTGTAATTGGCTGGAGCGGCGATGTCCTCACTCCTGTGCATGCGCGCGGGAGACTTCAGCAAGGACCGGCGGCTACTGGTCCTTTCGCCGAGGACCCCCGCTGCGCATGCAATCAGCGGCGCATTGCGGGGGGGAATATCTCCTAAACCGTACAGGTTTAGGAGATATTCTTTATACTTAGTTAAGCCTCATTATATGCTTAGTTGTAAGTGGTAGTATAGAGTATACTACCACTTTAATTCTGGCCTGTTGCAGGTGGTCCCTGGGTTACGAACAAGTTAGGGTTTGTTCTTGCATCAAATTGTAAGTTGTGATGTGGGATGTTCCGCATCAGTCATGTTTCAGGCTCTTGTGGCCATACAGTACTGCATTGTGGGATGTCTGGCGCTGCAAGATGGTTGCTTGGCTGTATCTGTGTCCAGTGTGGAGCGCAATTGGCCGCCAGTGATGTCATGCCACCTCCTGTAACTCGGATATTTGTAACTCGGGGACTGCCTGTAGTGGGTCTTGAGGACAGCAATTAAGAACCACTGCTGTACAGGAAAGATGCATATACTTATACTGAGGGTGTTCTGGTCACATGATCTCCCCAGTGTTAAGCATAGACATCTTTCCATTACAGGGTAGTTGGGATAGTCTTGGCAGGGGAATGGGGGAAGGGTTTTGTGTAGTTAGGATTTGACGTGACTTTAGGAGGTTCTGTATTAAACAAAAGGTCATCAGCTTTAAATTCTCTGACTTTTTTAATAAATTGACACTTGTCCAAGGATCCATCGGCAACCCAGGATAGTTTATCACTAGCCTCCAGGTTCCTGTCTGTGTGGCTTTTAGTGTCACAGCTGGCGTGTCACAGCTGGCTTGCCACTGCATGTGAGCTGCTTTGACTGTCCCCAGTCTTCTGGGACCTGTAATGTTCACTAGAAGAATGCAGAGGTGGGGAAGGTGGTTTTGGAGAACTAGGTACCTGCTACTCTTTCAAATTGCCTGCTGAGTTAGGCAAAGGAGGTGGGGTGTCTTAAAGCGGAACGTCCACTTTTGGGTGAAGATCTGCCTTAAGCAGACACTTGTAGGGTTGTCAAAGGAGGAGCTACATTAACTTTTTTACTTACTGAATATATTCTTGCTTTTCAGCCCAAGAAGACGAAGGTATAGCAGATCCAGATCCAGAAGCAAGAGCCGGTCAAGGTCACGCAGCCGGTCACGTTATAGCCGATCAAAGTCTCGTTCACGAACCAGATCTCGCTCTAGTTCTAAACCCCGTTCTGTTCGGAGGTCTCCCACTGTGTCCAGATCTCGCTCTCGCTCCAGGTCTAGATCAAAGGTTTCTCCTCCACCAAAGACCTCCAAATCAAAATCGAAATCTAAGTCCAGATCCAGGTCCCGGTCCCCATCACCTCCAAAGTCTCCTGAAGAAGAAGGAGCAGTGTCATCTTAGACTAAGGTAATGCTTTCCATAAGCAGGTGCTCAGGATGTAATTGAGGGGTTAAGTGCAGACTGTTTAGCCTAGTGTATATATGAGAACTTGCTTTTTATCTCGCTAAATCACCTCTTGGAGAGAAAGGTTTGTATATATTTTGATGCCGTTTAAATTGCAGGGGATTGTGGGTTTTTATTTGTTTGGGGTGTCATTTGATGACTGTTTAAACCAGTATCTGCATTTTCCCCTCAAAGCTGCGGGCTCCAGTTGCTTAAGGAGTAGTGAGCTGTATTGCAGATATTAAGTGGTTTTTCCTGATCCTCCAGGGAGCAGTTTCTGTGGGCGTATATTGGAGCAGGTTTGTGTCTGTTGTTAAAGATGCACTATCCTGGATTCTGTCAGACTTGCTGCTAAATTTCTGTCTGCTACTTTCCATTCATTATGGCCAAAATGAGCTTTAATTCTTAGGGGTCATTTATAAAGGGGCAATTGTGATCTTTCACACTTAACTGTTCACCATTGGTATTTCCCAGTTTGCGTTCTATTATTCTGAGTTGGATATCTGTCCCTTGAAAACAAGGATTTTCCTAGATCAGATTTGTGCAGCCAGCAACCTTTTCTATTGGGTTCATTGAGGTAATTTTACCTAATTTTCACTGGTTTATAAAGAATGGGAATGTTACCAATGTATTGGGGCATATTCAAGAAGCTGAATCTTCCTGGATTTGTCCAGACTTTTTTATAAATGGGCCCCTAAGTAGCTAAAAAGGGTTATAGTACTATGTAGACATGCATCACACTTTCTAGTCACAACTACATTCTTGGCCCTATGCAGATTTGAACATATGCTATGTAGCTCCACCATTAGATTATTGCCTACAGTTTTAGACTGACTTACTGATATCACACTTGTTAATCTTAGTACTGCCTCTTATCAAGGATAGTGTGTCTTTTGTACATTAACTGTTTGGTCTTTTCAGCTATAACACAAGCTTTACTTAAAGTCTCGTTAAAGCCCTCAATCTCAATGCACATTCAAACGTTCATATGAAGATGTTATCACTGCAGATAAACTCCTTCTGATTCATCACAGTATAGATTGATCACCTCCTGGTGGTGAACACTCTCTTGTCAAACCCCCCCCCCCCCCCCCCCCCCAAGTCAACATTAAATATCCCTAAAAGATTTCCATCTTGTGCATTGAGTTTGACTACTGTTAAATGGAATATTCATTGTCTTCTATTCTCTACCACCAGTGTCGGCTGAAAGGATGCAACGCGCTGTATACGTCTAGGATGATTACTCGGTAGCTAAGCAGTCCTTGTGAATACCCACGGAGCAAGCAACAGCCTTCCGAAAAGGTGGTTATTTGTATTTTTCGTTTAAGTTTTATCAATTTCACTTGCGCCTTGTCTGGCAGACTATATGTGCCATTTGTTGCTCTTATTCAAATTCCTTGTAACTTGGTTAATAAAGTTTTTTTTTTTTTTTTTTGTTTTGCTTTAAAAAAAAGAGAACTTGTTAATAAAAAGTATCTTTCAACTCCCATGTGGGTTGCTAGATGGTATTGACAGTTTTACTGAACTGTAAATGCCTGTGCTTGGACATAAAGCATCAGTAATCATTTAATTAATTTTGAAATGTTTCCTGTATGTAAATGCATTTTAATAGACAATGCCTGAAAGCTATTGTATTTTGTATCAAATGTTGATGTAACAATGTTTGCAAGGGAGTATTTTTATTTGACCACAACTCTAATCTTTTCTCTTGTGTATTTTTTGTGCACTAGGCGCAGTTGTGTAGCAGTTGAGTAATGCTGGTTAGCTGTTAAGGTGGCGTGTTGCAGTGCAGAGTGCTTGGCTGTTTCCTGTTTTCTCCCGATTGCTCCTGTGTAACGCAGAAAACAAATGGCTGTCCAGTTTGTTAGAATTCCTGACAACTGCACGTCCTGTCGCCTGGGCCATGCATAAAATAATGGAGCATACAGTGAGCACCTCTGATGATGTACACCTTATTTTTCTGAAAATGGTAACTCCAAAAATTGTAATATCATGCAAGTGTTTTGTTTATCAATTTGAATATAACATGCTCTAACATTCTGTAATATAACCACTGTTTATGTAGTAAATAAACTTGTTTAAAAAAAAAAGACTGACTTTATTTAAGGAATTGTATGCAACTGTTGTATTGCTGAGTATTTAAAGGAACACGAAAGGTTCGTTTTTTATTAGTTCAATTGATTGCCTTAAGCTAGAGCATTTAAATACCACTTACCTCATTTTTCCTTTTGACTTCCAAAATACAGTAATCCGGGTTTGAAAATGCCATTTCCTGTCTCTCCTCTTCTTGCTTTCCATCAGCACCTGCTTGGTGGAAAGCAGAATGTGCTCACCACCTCCCTGTGTGAAGATGCTCTCCTAACCCTCATAGGCATGGAGACTAAGCCTAATAGGAACTGTAGTTCCCATTAGGCCGTGATGTAGCAAGAATGAACATGCAATGCAATCCAGGAAGTCAGTGAGAATAATGATTCAGGAGTGACAGAGGTGAATGAAACGGCTCAATTTCAACAGGTATCAAACTAGTTATAATGCAAAACATTACTTTTTACTTTATCAGCTACTGTCAGACTTTAATTTAAGAGGAAACTATTTTTGTCTTTACAACCCCTTAAGTACAATTACTTGGTAAAATGTAGGTATAACTATTTCACCAGAAGAATGTGAAAATCATGCATGTTGCCTCTGCGATTTAGTTCCACTGCGTTGGATTTATATAGGCATCTAGGAGAATTTCTCTTGACTCGGGCCACCTAGAACCCTGCCAACCTCTGCCTCTCTCAGAGAACATGCCTGCCGCTGGGGGGAAGGCAGGGTGGCTGGGCTTAATCCATCATGCTGTTGGGGGTCTGGGCCAACTGCCCCCCCCTTCCTGGGGTATACCAGTGGAGACTGAAGTCCCATCCACTGGTGCTTGGTGAAAACCCCCCCCGGTGCTTGCAAAGCAGACATCCTCCTGTCCCAGTCCTGTACCATTTTCTGGGGTTGTGCCAGTGGAGACTGAAGTCCCATCCACTACCCCCAGGAACCCCCTCTTCTGTTAGTGAGGAGCAGAGGCCTATGACACTGCTCTGTTGCCAGCTCTTCCGCTGGGTTGCTGTGAGTGAAGACCACAGTCCCATCCACTACCACAGTGTCCCCCTCTTCCGTTAGTGGAGAGCAGAGGCTTGGGGTACCCTGCTCTGTTGCCAGTGATTCAGCTGGGGGTAAAAGCTTTACCACCTCAGCTTGTTGCTGGAGAGGGGGGCCAACCGCCCCAGCTCCCTGGAACTCCACACCATCTGCTTCGACTTTAGGGATGAAAATCTCCATATTTTCCACTGCCGATTCATCAGCCAGGAGTTCACAGTTGTCATCTGAACTTTCCTCATAGTACCAGGCAATGGGAGCCCCACCCTGCTGCTGAGCCTCCTGAGATATTAAATTTTTCCTCTCTGTGCTCCATTATGTCCTCCAAGCGCCACTCCCGATCATCCCCAAAGTCGGGATCACTGGACATCCTCCAATACAACAATCCCAGGCCATCATAGTCATAGCCTTCTGTGGGGCTGTCATCCGCTGACCATGGGCACTCTTGGGCTACATACCACCGGAGGGCTCTGTAGCTCTCATCCAGCTGCATCTCTGCCCGGATCAGCCTGCTTAACTCTGCTATCCACTCCTGCTTCGATTGTTCCCCCAACAACAGCATTCGTACGTCATACTGCGGCCAGTACCTTGCATAGAGGGAGGGCAGGACCTTTCCTTGGTGTTGCTGCTCCAGAGCTAACGCTTCCTTCCAGAGTTGGCACCGAATCACATCCGACCATCCCAACAGGACCTCCTCTGATACTGGTCCTCTATGCTGTATCCGCATCTCTTGTAACCTCCTTTGGAATTCCTCTTCCATGGAGACTGGTATCTGCACCTCTCCTCTCTCTTCAGCTGCTGCAGCACTTTTTCGCTGTCGCAAGGTGGCATCCACAGCCGCTATAACCCTGTCTATGATCTCCGGCGGAGGATTAGGACCATATTGTGCCAATCCATGTTTAACAGCCCGATCAAAAAATTCTTCCTCGGGTGTCCTGTCTGTTACGCTGGGCCTCTTAGCTCTATTCATTTCAACAAGTTCTGCGATAATGTCCCTTTTCTTACGGTTGCTGGCCGGTCTGCCCCGGCTCTCCAGTAAGTCCATGAGGGAAGAGAGCTTCATCCGTTCATACAGCGTCTCCATTGTCATGTGTCCTTGTAGCCGTCCTTCTGAAGATGGAATCATCCCACTGCTGCCACCAATGTAACGGTCACCACCGCTTACAACCTTCCATCCATCCACGACAAGCTTATCTGACACACTCCGACAATATTGCATACACGATCCATATCCTTTACCAGAATAAGACGAGACAGAGCTCCGTTCTTGCTTCCAAAGATATCACAATTTATTGGTATTTTTCTCAGCTTCTTATACAGTCTCAAGCATAATGCAGTTTATCACAGGACAATGCAATCTCCACCCCCCTATTCACTCACTGAGGATAATTCTTTAATTGGTAGCTAGACATGACCGCACCGTATCATCAATAGGGTTCAATTAACCTTGAATAGTAACACAGACATCTAGTTGAATAAGTTCTCTAAGACAGCTTTATCACACAATGGCAGAGTCTTGTGAGAGTGGGTGTAATCCACACATTCAACGGAATGTCTGTACAGTGAATAGCTAACACCTTAAGGTATTTCAATAGCATATTATACAAAGTATATTAATCAAAGGGTAAGGGAAGCAAGGGGAAGCGCAAGTATCCACTAGTGTACTGGCGATGATTGTCACCACTTGTACTGGATCATATACCTAATTAGGTGATGTTGCTGTAACCATAAATATGATATAACAAAGGGGAGAAAAGGACCGGGGAAAGGGACTGTATGGCCCACTAGGGGCCTAAAGGGGTTACTTGAAGCAACAAAAGTAATGATCAAGAATATTTAAAGATACAAAACGGTATTTATTAATATGTATCAAAGTTAAAATTATGTACAGCACGACTATATTGGAACTCTTAAACTGGTCGCCTACCTATGTAGGCTGACCACTATGCAAATCAAAAAGAAAAGAACAAATAACACTTAAACAAGACTATGGAGAAACACATACAGACTATGCGCGCTGTCCGGACACCCTAGTGTTCAGCCCGCACTGTGGATACACTCTTGGAAAAATATTTTGATGCGGTCATCATGGTAGATGAAAATTATATTGAAAGGGGGGGGTTGTGTATATCCCCTCCCAGGAGGTCCGCCAAAAAAAAAAAAAATTAAAGTGTAATCCTGTGTGTAAGGGCTGGAAACCGGCTGGATGGATGGGGGTAGGGAGGAGAGGGGAGGGAAGTATGGAGGTGGGAAATTAGCTGCGTGACTACATTTAGTCATGTAACTAGATAACCAAGATTCATATTGAGCTGTTGTATATAGGGGAAAGTACCAACTGAAATGAAGGGCCACGGAGGAACAATAAAAAGTCTAACAATGATTGGCTCTGTAAGTATTTCCAAATGGCCAGCGTCTATTGATTGTCCTTAGGCAGTTGTAGATTCAGATGTAATCAAAGCTCAAAATGTAAAAAACTGGTAGCAGGTTACAGTCCATCATAAACATATATTATTTATAGGCAGATTTTGGTCATTCACAGTATTTTCGTGTAACGACTACTTTCAGCAAGGCTTATTCCAAGCTGTTGAAATGATTGAACTCATTGCATACCATTCATTGGTTTTGTGGTAGTAAAAGGAATAACACCAATAATACATTACCACCTCCTTAGCTGCGGTCTGCCTCACTCTTTTAAAGATCCATGTGTTAGTGAAGCTGTGTCAGGTGACATATTTAGCCATGAAGCTGGAATTATATTATACAAAGGTATGACTCACTCTGGTCTTGTAGACCTGAATTAACACCTTTCAAAAGCATGTGTGCCCAGATTGCATAGCTAACAGCTTTTGATATTTGAAGACATCCTGCAAACATGAATTATTATTAATGTCCCTTATTAATGTCTTCTGTAATATATGAATTATGATTCTTTGTCACCCTATGGCCCTAGTGGACATAAGGTGACCCTAGACATAGGAATATCTCAGTCTGTCATGGGCCATTCCGTTACACTTACCATCAGGGTTTGGAGGGAGAGTGAAAACAAGGGAAGGAAAGAAAGATACAGAAAACTTTCCAAGGGAACCTAAGTTAACAAAATACTAACCTTGGTCAAAACAGCTGCACTAGTATATGTGCCAAAGGGAAGGAATCTATGGTGATGGATCTTAAGGCTCCATGCACACTAGGAGCAGAAAAAACTTCAGCGTTTTTAGCTTGAAAAACGTGGTATAAAAGATACAAAATTAAACCATATTGTACAAAGTTTAGGCGAGTCATAGTTTAGTTTATAGGCGTTTTTGGCACTACACTCACCTCTGCAAAAGTTTTTACTTCCACAACACACTTAAAAAAAACGTTGGCACTTGACGTTCAGAAGAGTTTAGGAGAGAATGACATTTTTACAGCTCCTAAACTCCTCCAGGAAACGCGATAGAGAAGGTTTTTTTTTTTTTTCCTGCCTCTGAACGTCCCTGACAGAAAATGCCTGTAGCAGTCAATAATGTGCAAAGACACATAGAGCACAATAGAAGTGCTTTTAGAGGCAGGAGAAAAAAAACGCCTGTAGAATCAACGTTTTTTAAGTCCAGTGTGCATGGAGACTAAAAATTATAAAACAATCCCTTTCACAAGGAGCAACAGGAAAGCACTTGGAAAAGTATACACTAATATAATGTTTCGCAACTCTAGTCCTCAAGTACCCCCAACCGGTCATATTTTAAGACTCCATTATTTTGCACAGATGATTTGATCAGTTTCACTGCCTTGGCAATTACCACAGCAGTTTCATCTGAGGGAAATCCTGAATTCCACTAATACACACAGGCACTCAGAGGGAAACCATATCCCAAAAGGGGTCCAGAAATGGTGTTCCTTGGGCACTGAGATAATCTGGTCCATTTTCTTTTTAGCTTTTCTGTATGTTTTTTCATTAATCAGTTATTGGTTGATGGTCTCCTTCCTATTGTGTTATTAACATTTCTGTTTTTGGCACATTATTATGCCATATTTTAAGCGGTTGAACTTTATATATTGTGTTTGTATTTACTGAATTTTTTTATTTATATATCTATTTTTGGTAAAGGAGTAGTAATCACATTTTAGGAAAATTTAGCACTACTGCTTTAGATTATTTTTGACGCAACTGGTATCACGATTGTACAACACCAGCTTTACTCTTTATATTTGAAGTAAGTTTATCACAGCACAGATTATTTTTTAACTTGTTAAAAAAAAAATCTATACCTGGGGTTCAGCTTTATAATGACAAGAAATAATTTTTTTCTTCTTTTGGGTAGAAAACTCCTTTCCTCGACTATTGGTAAATGTTGTCTGCAGCATGGTAAGAATAGAACCAGATGGTGGGCAATGTAAGTCCTGTGTGCTCGTACAGGAGGACCTGGAAGAAATGGTGACAAAAAGGGAGGCGAGGCAGCGACTAGATCCATCATTGCTAAAAGACAGCTTAGTAGGAGCTAGGTGTGCTACAATGTGAAAATGTTGCTGTGTGTACTAAACTGTGTGTTTATTGTTGTTCCTCCCTGAGGGAGCCTGTGGTTACTGGTCAGAGTTAACGGTCTCGGTCCAGGTAATGGTAAAGGGGTGGTTGCATGTAAACCACGGACACTTTCTGGTGGTGTTGGTTTTTCACTAGGTGTTTTAAAAAAAAAAAAAAAGAAGGGGAAATATATACATGGATGTTCTTTATTATCTTCTTGTTGCAGGAAAAAGCTGTAGGCAAATATAGGCACTTAGATACACCAAGGAAGTTGTCTGTCCTGCAAAAATCCTTTAAGGGATTCATGGCAAAAGGCAATGTGCAGGTCTTGCATTAAAAATTTGGTTGAAGAAGAAACCTTGCAACAATACAAGGATTTATTTTGTTCAGTACAGGAACTCACAAGCTCTTTAAGTTCAGTTAAAGACCTGCTCACGCAAGGTCCCGCAAGTCAGGGGGAGCCTGAGCAACCACCACCTAGCCCGAAGGTCCCTGTGTCTAGGCAAACAGAAGGGGACGAAGGGACTAGCACTCTCCCCTCCATCAGAGATTCGGAAGAGGGGGAGGACAGTAGCAAAAGCTCTAAGTTTAAATTGTCCTTAGATGAAGTTGACGATATACTTAATATGGCAATATACACTACCCTGGATATCCAGGAAGAGAAGGTTCAGCTGTCCATACATGATAAAATGTATCAAGGTCTGGATGACTCTAAACACAGAGTCTTCCCGGTTCACAAAGTCCTATCGGACACAATTAAAAAGCAATGGAAATACCCTGAGCGGGCCCTTTTTTTTCAAAAACCCTTAAAAGAAGATTTCCTTTTGAAGATAATGACACAGAGGTTTGGAACAAGAAGCCAAAGGTAGATGCAGCTTTTTCACAAGTGTCACGTCGCACAGACCTTGCCTTTGAGGATATGGGGGTCTTGAAGGACGCTATGGACAAGAGAACTGATTCTCTCTTAGGCCTCGTACACACGAGCGGATATGTCCTCTGAAAACGGTCCGATGGACCGTTTCAGCAGACATCTCCGATCATGTGTATGGGCTAGCGGACAGATTTGTCCACCCGACAGATTTCAAAGCATGCTTTGAAATCTATCGGGTGGGAATGTGTCCGCCCGACATGTCTGCTGGTTAGTACACTTACCAGCAGACATGTCGTCCCGCTCCGCCGCCGAATGGATTCGGCGCATGCGCGGAAGTGTTTTACTTCCTGGTGCGGTGACGTGGCGGCGTCAACGTCACCGCGCCGTCCGCCGGCGGGGAATTTGATCCGATGGTGTGTACACGCCATCGGACCAAACTCCAGATCGGACATATCCGATGGAAACGGTCCGCGGACCGTTTTCATCGGATATGTCCGATCGTGTGTACAAGGCCTTAAGGAAAGCCTGGGATTCTACATCAACCAGTTTGAAACCTGCTATGGCCGCCACAGTGGTCGCCCGCAATCTAGAATGCTGGGTTGAGAAACTTAAGGAGTCATGTAGAGGCAGGCACTCCAAGAAAGGACCTTTTGGAGTCCTTTCCCTTAATATTGAAAGCTGTCAAATATATGGCAGATGCGTCTGCCGAATCTATTAAGCTGGCGGCAAGGTCAGCAGCTTTGGTAAATTCAGCCAGGCGCACGGTATGGTTAAAAACCTGGTCAGGAGATACACCCTCTAAAATCAAGTTATGCGGGTTGCCATTCTCTGGGGATCTTCTGTTCGGTCAGGACCTGGAGAAGGTGCTGGACAGAACGGCTGATAAAAAGAAAGCGTTCCCCCCTAAAAAGAGTCAGAACCTAAAAAAGAATTTTCGTCCTTTTCAACAGGCCTATAAAAATAAGGAAGAAAATAAAAAGAGGTAGGGGAGGTATCCTTTTCAAATCTCCCTCAGATCAAACTACCAAAAGTAAGTGACAATCTGACTCCAGTAGGAGGAAGGTTAACTGCTTTTCTCCCACAGTGGACTCAGATGCCCGTAAGTCCTTTCGTGGAAAGAATCATCACAGAGGGGTACAGTCTGGAGTTTTCAGAATGTCCCCCGAGGAGATTCTATGTCACAGCCCTCCCTCTGGACAAAGAAAAATCTTCCGCAATGATGAGCCTATTGCAGGATATGATAGTCCAAGTCCCAAAACATCAAGAGGGCCAAGGTTTCTGTTCCCACATATTTTTGGTAAAGAAACCCTCAGGCAAATTTCGCCTGATTTTGAACCTGAAGATTCTGAACAAATCGATCAGATACACGCATTTTCGTATGGACACCATCTACTCCATAACGAAACTGTTAACCCCTGCCTGCTTCATGGCATCCCTAGACCTCAGGGATGCCTACCTACACGTTCCGATTGCCCTAGCATCCCAGTTTCTCCGCCTGGCCGTGAACTTGGGGTCCACGGTGTGGTATCTACAGTTCAGTGCCCTTCCCTTCAGTCTTTACTTCTCCCCCAGGATCTTTACAAAGATCATGGCGGAGGCATTGGAACCTCTGAAGCTGAAAGGGATTTCAGTCATTCCATACCTGGACGATCTGTTTTTCTTTCGCGGACTCCCGGGATCAAGTTGCGACGAATCTTCAGGTCTCACAAGTTCATTTAGAAGTCTAGGCTGGTTACTAAACCTGGAGAAATCAAATCTAGTTCCAACTCAAGAGACAAAGTTTCTGGGCAATACCATAAACTCGGTCCTTCAGAAGGTCTTTTTACCCCAGGAAAAAATAGAGAAGGTTTTAGTCGCTGTAGCTCAAGTTCAGACAAACCTCGGGGTATCAGTCAGGTCAGCCATGGCAGTGTTGGGTCTGCTCACAGCCTCAATTCCGGCAGTCCAATGGGCAAGGTTACATTCTCGTCCCCTTTAAATGAACATTCTTCAATCCTGGTCGCACCAAGAGTCACTAGAGAAACGCTTCAGATTGACATCAAGCGTAAAGAGAGCACTCAGACAATTTGACAAAAGGTCTTCCCTGGGTTTTTCCAGTAGAAAAACGCCTAACAACGGACGCAAGTTCCTGGGGCTGGGGAGCCCATCTAGACGGGCAGACTGCTCAGGGCACCTGGTCCAAACCAGAAGCCAGGAGATCATCGAACTGGAGGGAGTTGAAGGCTATATTCCTGGGGCTCCTGGCCTTTCAACGGGTAGTGAAGGACCGCCACGTTCAAGTCCTGTCGGACAATACTACAGCAGTGGCTTATGTCCTCAAACAGGGGGGAACCAGGAGCAGAGGCCTCATGCAGTTAGCCAATCATCTATTGTCTTGGGCAGAACTAAACGTGGCATCCCTGTCAGCGATTCATCTAAAAGGGTCTCAGAATCTGTTAGCGGACCTACTAAGCAGAAGGTGCATAGTAGAGGCAGAGTGGAGCTTGAATCCAGAAGTTTTCACAGCAATCACTCAGGAATGGGGGCAACTACAAATAGACCTGTTCGCCAGCCAGCGGAATACGAAAGTTCAGAAATTCTTCTCCCTACACAGAGAGGATCAAGCAGTGGCCAAAGACGCACTAGCCCAGCAGTGGCATTACCTACTGTGCTATGCTTTCCCCCCCTTTTCACTAATACCGCTAGTTCTAAGAAAGTTCAGGGAAGAAAGGTCCAGTCTGATCCTAATCACTCCCTACTGGCCAAAAAGACTGTGGTTTGCATGACTTCAGAATTTAGCCACCAAACTACCTCTCAGGAAGGACCTTCTGTCACAGGGTCCTGTAAATCATCCGGAAGTGGAACGTCTACACTTAACAGCTTGGTATCTGAAGAAGATCTCTTAAGGGCAAAGGGACTTTCTGATAAGACTCTACTAGCGAGCAGAAAGTGGGTAACCAGGGCAATTTACCTGAAGGTTTGGAAAAAATTCAATTCCTGGTGTTCTTCCAAAAATTTCCAGGTTATTTCTGTTTTAGAATTTCTCCAGGCAGGAATGGAGAAAGGGTTAGCAGTCAGCACCCTGAAGACGCAAGTGGTGTCTCTTTCAGTTTACTTGGAAAAACCTTTATCTAAAGAAGATTTAATTTCAAGGTTCTTTAACCACTTCAGCCCCGAGCCTGTTTTTCATATTCGGTGCTTACGAGACTAAAACATTTTTTTTTGCTAGAAAATTATTTAAAACCCCCAAACATTATATATTTTTTTTTCTAACACCCTAGAGAATAAAATGGCGGTCATTGCAATACTTTTTCTCACACCGTATTTGCGCAGCGGTCTTACAAGCGCACTTTTTTTGGAAAAAATTCACTTTCTTGAATTAAAAAATAAGACAACAATAAATTTGGCCCAATTTTTTTATATATTGTGAAAGATGATGTTACGCCGAGTAAAATGATACCCAACATGTCACTCTTAAAAATTGCGCCCGCTCGTGGCATGGCGTTAAACTTTTACCCTTAAAAATCTCGATAGGCGACGTTTAAAAAATTCTACAGGTTGCATTTTTTGAGATGCAGAGGAGGTCTAGGGCTAGAATTATTGCTCTCGCTCTAACGATCGCGGCGATACCTCACTTGTGTGGTTTGAACACCGTTTTCATATGCGGGCGCTACTCGCGTATGCGTTTGCTTCTGCGCGCGAGCTCGTCGGGACGGGGCACTTTAAAAAATTTTTTTTTGGGTTTTCGTTTTTATTTTTATTTATTTTATAATTTTAAACACTGAAAAAAAAAAAAAAAAAAAATGATCACTTTTATTCCTATTACAAGGAATGTAAACATCCCCTGTAATAGAAAAAAGCATGACAGGTCCTCTTATATATGAGATCTGGGGTCAAAAAGACCTCAGATCTCATATTCAGGCTTAAATGCAAAAAAAAAAAAGAAAAAAAAAAAGTCAAAATGTAAACAAATTAAATGTCTCTTTAAGACGCTGGGCGGAAATGACGTTTTGACGTCACTTCCGCCCAGCAGAGGGAGGGGGACGGCTGAGGGACATTTTTTCCCTCAGTCACATCCCCGGACAGACGACGAGCGGACCCGATCGCCTCCGCCGCTACCGACGGCTACGGTAAGCGGCGGAGGGCGCGGGAGAGCGGCGGGAGGGGGGGGGCACCCTCTCCCGCCGCCGGTAACGGCGATCTCGCGGCGAATCCGCCGCGATGACCGCCGTTATCGTTAACAGGACCGCCCCACGAAGAGATGGATATCTCGGTTGTGGCAGCAGCTGCTGCCGTTACCGAGATATCCATCTTCAAAAAAATGACGTCTTTGGACGTGGGGCGGAAATGAAGTGGTTAAGGCACTGATTCAAAGTAGGCCAGTAGCCCTTAAAACCTTTCCCAGTTGGAATTTATCCATTGTGTTACAGGGGCTCCGTTTGAACCCATAGGAGACATTTCTTTGAAAAGTTCAAATTTCCACAGGTCTCAGGAAATAATCCTCCCTACATTCTCTTCAGTTCCCTCTAATGCAGGGGAAGAAGCCTTCCTTACTCTTGACGTGAGAAGATGTTTACTTCAATATCTCTCAATCACCAAAGAATTCAGGAAGTCAAACGCCCTGTTCATAATATTCTCGGTCACGTAAAGGGGAGAAGGCTTTCAAGAGCACATTAGGCAGATGGCTTAAACAAGCTATTATGGAGAGTTATCAAGTCAAAGGAAAATTACCTCCCACAGGTGTTGCTGCCCATTCATTGAGATCTACGGCAGTTTCCTGGGTCGAAAGGGCCGGTGCCACGCCTGACCAAATCTGTAAGGCGGCTACATGGTCCAGCTATTTAACCTTTCTTCGGCATTACAGGCTAGACCTACTGTCTGCTGCAGAGCAAGCCTTTGGCAGGAAGGTACTGCAAGCAGTGGTCCCACCCTAGGGTAAGTTACTCGGTTATCCTCTCCAGGGTTGTCCTGAAAGGCGATTTGAGAAAAATATAGTTAGACATACTGGTGGCGGTATTTCTAAGAGCCTTTCAGGACAACCGCTATTTCCCTCCCTAGGTATTTGACTAGACGTATGTGTTAAATGTCTATCATGGTTTGTTGTGGTTCTTCTGTGCTTTGTTTTCCAGTTGTCGGAGACCACACAATAACTGAGGCCATGGTGGAAGAGGAGGGACTTTAAAAGATCACATGTGTTTCCTGAAAAAGAGGCGGAGCTGCGCTCTCTCCAGGGTTGTCCTGAAAGGCTCTTAGAAATACCGTCAACGGTAAGTCTAACTATATTTTTTTCCACTACAGAGAAGTAGTTCAGACTTTCTACTTAATCCAATGTATCCTATTAATCCAATTAAGACTATTTAGTCCTGTATGAGAAATGTAAAAAAAAAAAGAAGGAAGGAAGAAGAAGGTTTTGCTGCAAGGCTTAACTCAAATTATGGTGGCCCTGCATCAGCTTTTTTCTTCCACAATGGTCTTCTGGCTGAATGATCCTGCACACAGGTGTACCACATCATGGCAATCTAGGCCCAGAATATTACTGCATGAAACAGCACTCACATGAGCGAGTCACATGTCTCTAAAAAGTGTCAATATTGCACTCCCGCTAATAATTGCAGATCGCCACTGTTACTAGTAAAAACAATTAAAAATATGAAGCAGAATACAATAAAAAAAATTTAGGAATGTTTTATAGCAGAAAGTGAAACGTTTTTTATTTAAAATTGCCGGGCTTTTTTGTTTATAGCGCAAGAAATAAAAAGCGCAGAAGCGATAAAATACCACCAAAAGAAAGCTCAATTTATGGGGGGGGGAAAGGACATCAATTTTATTTGGATACAGCGTTGCACGACTGCACAATTGTCAGTTAAAGTGACCCAGTGCCCTATCACAAAAAAATGACTGGTCAGGAAGTGGGTAAAACCTTCTGGAGCTGAAGTGGTTAAAGTGGAATGCTAATACCTGCAAAAGGAATGCCCCTTTTGCAGGTATTACTATGTAAAATATTAAAAATAAGCGTCTATACTGTTTAAAATCCTGTAATACCCTTCTCTGCACATGCTCAGTTGCAGACACAGGAGCCATGCTGGAGCCAATTTACAGCACACACTATTGCCTTGTTTCCACTGAGCAGATCGGTTAGGGTCAGTAAATTTGGAGCAGTTAGAATGGGACCGGTCTATTCGCGTCAGCGTTTCCACTGCAAATCGGACCGTCAGGGACCATTCAGGGTTTAGAAAAAATTCAGAGGGCGTCCACAAATCAGTGAGATGTATTTGTAGGTCCGCCCTAATGGAACCGTTCCATTCCCTCTGGACCCACATGAGAAGCAGGACCCTTGCTGGTGCGGTACGGTTCGCTTTTATGGCACGCTTTCATAATGGAAACACCCAAAATAGCGTACCGTACCGAACCGATCCGCTCAGTGGAAACGAGGCATAATTTTGGCAGCATAATCATTAATGTGGAATGTATATTCCTAGCTAAAGACCATTATTTTTTTATAATTGTTGTTATGGGTAAAGTTCTGTTTTCAGCTTAGGAAAAACAGCATCATGACCAGCACACATTTTAAGGTGCAGTTTTAAATAAAAATATGAACATTAAAACATTACTTGACTAAAATTGGAGGAAAAACAAGCCAATAAATGGAAATAAAAAACGTACAAGTAAAAATAAGTCTCTTAAATTCACCTTTTTAAGGAATTGCATATTCCGTAAATATATTTCAGTCCACAATCTACTACATTAGTTCATATATAGTCAGAGTTTTAGATGATCAGTTTAAATGATCTAGATCTAATGTGATGATCATCATTTGAATACTATGCCGTCCTGGAAGGTTGGATCCAGCCATGCATTCCTTATCAGCATCAAATATCTTCAGTGGAACGTTACTACACTTGAGATTCCATTTGTGGAGCAGAGGTTCAATCGACCAGTCCTCACTGTAAACAAATATTAATGATTTTAGTTAAACAGTTCTAATATATGCTTTAGCTACACAAACAATTCAAAAAATGTATTTCTTATGTCAAGAGATATATGACTTTTCTTTCTTCAAAAAAAGATTTACTCAAGCAGTGGTTTGCAAATCCAATGTTAAGTATCACTAAATCCTGAGACTTTTTTTTTCTTTTTTTAATGTCATTAAAAACTATCGTGTGTGGGCTCCAGAGCATTTTTCATGATGTAAAAAATGGGCATTAAAAATTTAGAGCATGCCTCCAGTGAAGGTGAACAGTAACAACTAGACCCTTCTTAGCAATGTCCTTAGCAAAATCCGAGGAGTTTTCCAGTCAGGCTTCATGAGATACTAATTTAGCCAATTAGTGAACCTGCTTCTGTTCTACAATTTTATGCTTCAAGGATTCTGCATTATTCCCAATATAGCCATCTTTATCATCGTATGGATCATAACTGCCACTGTGCAAAGAATATTACAATCCATGAAAGCCCAAAAAATTTAGAGCATGCTCTATTTTTTGCATAATTTTTTTACGTCATGAAAAACGGTCGTGTGTATGCTTTAAAGCGGAGCTACACCCTAAAGTGGAACTCCCGCTGATCGCAACCCTCCCCCCTCCGGTGTCACAATTGACACCTTTCAGGGGGAGGGGGGTGCAGATACCTGTCTAAAGACAGGTATTTGCACCTACTTCCGGCCACGCAGTCTCGGGCAGACTGCGGGCATTACGTCACCTCCCGCCGCCCCCCCAGCTCCCAGTACACAGCCGAAGCCAATTGGCAGGCGTAGCGCGACTCGCGCATGCGCCGTAGGGAACCAGGCAGTAAAGCCGGAGCTCTTCACTTCCTGGTTCCCTCACCGAGGATGGCGGGGGGAGCAGCAGAGTGACGAGCGATCGCTCCTCCTCTGCTGAGAACGGCGCTGGACTCCAGGACAGGTAAGTGTCCTAATATTAAAAGTCAGCAGCTGCAGTATTTGTAGCTGCTGGCTTTTAATATATTTTTTTTTTCAGCGGACATCCTCTTTAACGACGTGAAAAAACTGCGCATGCTCAGAAGTTATGAGACGGGAGCACTCGTTCTGGTAAAACTAGCGTTCGTAACGGAGATAGCACATTCGTCACGCTGTAACAGACTGAAAATCACGAAGACTGAAAAGCGCGAATCTTCTCTCACCAAACTTTTACTAACACGAAATCAGCAAAAGCAGCCCCAAGGGTGGCGCTATCCAAATGGTACTTCCCCTTTATAGTGCCGTCATATGTGTTGTACGTCACCGCTCTTTCCTCAACCTTTTTTTTTCACGATCGCGTGTAGGCAAGGCAGCTTTACAAGAATTGGGTTAAAAAAAACATTGTTTTGTTCTAGACCAGTAAAAATGGTCGTGTGTACGTGGCATTAGAACTTTGGCAAAGATTTGGAGTAAAAAAAAAAATGGCTTGATGGTTATAGGGTATTTATATGATTGGAAGTATGTCTGCAAAATATATTTAGGGGAGAAGGTGGATGTGGTAGCAGGAATTCCTGTAGCTCGTGGTTTGAGACATCTCAGTCATGTGCCAACTAGGTCTTTGTTGTGATAAGTGTCCTGGCCAGTTGGGCATGTGAAAGGGTAGTTGTCAGGGTCGTAAAGCATGATGTGACTGTACACAATGGAAGTACTGTAGCTGAAGAGAATTTATTTCAAAAGAAACCTGTATAGTTAGCTGCCACTAGATTGAAGATGTACACAAGTGATTTTAACCCTTTCACTGCCACCAATGTAAGGATTTCACTTGTTAAGCCGACTGTTGGCTCTCTGTTGAAAGTGCAGGGCCGCTGATAGAAATCATGGGGCCCCGTACAGCCTACCTGGCGGGGCCCCTTTTGCAGCCCCACCCTCAACTCCGCCCCTGGTCCCTCCCCCATCAGCACCTTGAAACAAAGTGCAGGAACAGGCTGGATAAAGTACATATATGTGATCCAGCATACCCTGCTGCAGTAAATGGAAAGGAAAACGTTGAGGGTGGGTTCACATGACAGGTCTGATCTGAGCCTCCCATTACTACTATAGAGAGATTGATCTAAATGGACCTGTGTCCATTTACACCTGCCTACCTCCAATCCGATCTGCTAAACAAAACAGAAAGGGATCCGTTCCCCTCCATCTAGCGGATTGGATTGGAGGGCAGTCAGGTGTAAACAGACAGCTATTTTTTTTTTACACCAACCTGTCATCAGCCCACTCCACTCAGCGGGGGATCAGTGGACAGATTCCCCACTGAACAAGCAGATTCTACTCAGTGTGAAAGCCTTGATCGCAAAATGCAACACAGGGAGTTTAAAATCATCAGCATTATAACACACAGGCATAGCTATATAGAGGGAGACATAGGAATGTACAGTGCACTGCAGTATATCATTATATTGACCCACCCCCAGCAGTAGCCATGAAATTCTTCCTCCTCTGCCTCTGGACCCTGTCAGCTGCCTGCTGCCACCTGCCTCAAACTCTCAGTCTCTTACTGGCCGACTACAGACTGAGTGGAGAGCTGAACAGACGCAGATCACTCCGCCAGGGAAGGAAACAAGCAACCTCATCGGCAAGCTGACGGCTCATCAGATCGGGCGCGGGATGCAGTGCGCATGCGCCCGAAACAGAGAAAAAAGTCCCTTCACTCCCACATCAGAGAGAAGGGGCCCGGAAGATCGTAGCAATAATACACCCCCCTAAGATAGTAGGAGCGGCTGAGGGGGGTGTATTTCAGAAAGCCATGTTTTTTATTTATTTTATTCTGTGCTGTCTGTGAGGCTGTCCAGGCCCCCTTTTCAGAGCCGAGGATGTCGGGGCCCGGTACAACAGGGCCGGTCGTACTGGCCTATCAGCGGCCCTGTGAAAGTGATTCAGGTTTCTGTAATACCACCTGATCAATTCCACACATTCCAGAAGGTACTTCATCAGCTTCAGTGTGGTCCAGAGGTGACATTATGGGTCTAATAGACAGCAGGTCTTCCCTAAGAAGACATCAGCAGTCAATTATAACTTTAGTATATTTTTTTGCTGAAAATGTGGGTTTGCGCAAATATTGTGACATAAAAATGTTTTAACTACCACCATTTTATTCCACAGAGTCCCTGCTTTCCAAAAAGATATAGAATGTTAAAAGTTTTTTTATTTTTACTAATCTTCAGGCCTAAAATATGACTTTTAACGTGTGCAAAAAAAATTGTGCTAGTGCTAGGGATTGGCAGTAAGGTGTATATGAAGGGAAAGTTATTTTAGCTATATGTTATAGAGATAGGGTATAGCGTGGGGAACATAGGTGCATATAAAAACGGAACATATATGCTGGGAGGGTGGAGTGTCTGTATCTCTGCTAAAAAATATGAAAAAGAAGACCTAGAATTCTGTCTCTGGGATTATATCCAAAAAAAATGCTACACTCCTTAAAATAACCTAGGCTGCCTGGAACTTACTTGAAGGTTGTATTCTACACTCCCTTCCCCACTACTGTATACATATATTATCACAACAGATGGCACTGTGAATAATAAAAGTTTGAGAGCCTTTGGAGAGGCATCACTACAACTTTTAAATGCTTATGGAACCCCCAGAGGACCTACTGCATGGAGCACTTGGTCATGTTCTGATCCGTGGCCACATTGTGTACTAAAAATACATTTTTCTATAAATGTTTCTTTCTGCTGGCTGCAGCTCCACCCCAGGCAAAGCCCAATTTATGAATATTATTCCTATCGGTGAACTACAGCACAGCTTTTTGGCCACTGCCCCATATTTTTATAAAACAATGCTCTAATCAAATCTGCTCTTATTCATGCTAGGTGTTGCTAGCTTTCTGGAGATGCCCAGACACCAGGCAGGTAATGCAGACATACTCTATAGCAACGTTTTTCAACCAGTGTGCCGCGGCAAAATGACCCCAAATATTGGCAGCTATGGCTGCTTTCTAATGTAACACTACTGCTGGGCACTTTGTTATCATTTGACTTTACAGCGGTGTCGGTCCGCCGTGTAAAACTAATTTCCCGGAACTCAGGAAGCTGTGCTGGCTGTGCGGGCCTCCCGACCGCGTCTTGCCAACCGAATACATCATCGGTTGCTATGAGAGGGTAGTGTATAGTAGAGTAACCGTGACCAACACTGCTCCCCTGCCCGCAGACATTGCCACCCGCTCAGAGAGGGAGAAGGCCCTGAAGCTGAATGAGCAGCACCAGGCCATCCTGTCTCGTATGCTGAGGGAGGAGGACAACAAGTACTGCGCTGACTGTGAGGCCAAGGGTAAGGTGGTGAGGGGGGCTCTGCTATGAATAACCAGCTGTCTCGGTCACTGACACCCCACATCCTCCATTCATAGCTACAGCACTCTTGATCTGATTGGTTGTTGTGCAGCTCTGACAGTTCTTCTTTCAGTGTATGTGTACATATGTCTGTTAGTGTGTGTGTGTGTGTGTGACAAAAGTAGTTCTGATGGTACAGGAGTAGGGGGGTCAGGATTAAAAGTAACATACATACATACAGACAGATGTGTACGCACACAGACACACGTACAAACACACACACTGTGTGTGTTTATACGTGTCTGTTTGTGTGCGTGCGCATTTGTCTGTATGTATGTTACTTTTAATCCTGACCCCCCTATTCCTGTACCATGAGAACTACTTTTGTAGGGTTCGAGATAGCAAGGACTGCTGCTCCTCTGAAAAGCAATTTGTGTTCATATCGCTTTTCAGGGGCATTTGTCAGCCAGTAAAGAGGCATATCTTGCCTCCTCACCACAGTTTTTAAGCCCGTAAATGCAATGCACACAGTTGCGGGGTGGTTGCAGTGCAGCCCCATTATCCCTGGGTATACCTCCAGCTGCAGCCACAGCATGTTTACACCCCCAGCTGTTGCCTCTGCAGCTAAAGGGGCAAAAGTTGGGGGTGGTAAAAACAGCTCAACCATGTGGTTTTACTGCCCCTCCAGCCTAACATGTCAACAAGCTCTGTGTGGATGCTGCGTGTAGAGCAGCCCATTCATTTCCCTACCTGCAGTAATGCGGGGAAAGAAGTCCCCGACCCTTTTTTTTAAATTGTGCCATAACAAAAGCAACCCATGTTTGCCAATGGATGGGGCATAATTAACAATTAATGGCACCCATTAATGACACACAGAGCATTTGTCTGTGTGTCAAGAACGAGCGCGATTTTGCGCGTGTTTTGCAACACACATCGACGTGAACTAAGTCTTGGACAGGGGTGCCTCAAGACTGAAAATACTTTTCAAGGGCGCCCCGACTGGAAAAAGGTGGAGAAACACTGCTCTATAGAGCTCAGTGCAGAGGCCCTGGACACAGTGGTCCCATCCATAGGCTGGTCAACCATGCTGCTCAGCAACCATTGCACGGATCAGAATGGGATCCATATACTAGGTTCCCTGATAATTCCATAAGGATTTAACATTTTTAGTGATACTTCACCCTTAATCTAGACACTCAAACACACATGCAGTAAATTGTTAGAAAGACGATTAGGGGTATCTTAGTACACAACTAGGGCTACCAATCCTGAGCAATTAATCAAACTGCCTGGGGCCAGATTCAGGTAGATGGGCACATCTTTGTGCCGGCGTAGCGCAGCGCATATACGTTACGCCGACGCAACCTAGAGAGGCAAGTACAGTATTCACAAAGCACTTGCTCCCAACGTTGTGCGGGCGTAACGTAAATGTCAAGGCGCAAGTCGGCGTAAGTGGATGTGGGTGTGACCTTATGCAAATGATGGCCTGAGCCTGGAGCAGAGACTTACGCCCGGCGTATAATCCAGAGAGCATGCGCAGTGACGTCGACGTATATTCGCTTCCCTGTGCGCATGCTCACAACTACGCCGGCCCAATTTCCTGGGATACGCCAGGCGTACCGTCTTACGCCGAGCGCATAAATACGACCAGAAATGCGCCCGTCCAATGCAAAAGTTCATCCTGCTCCCCCCCCCCCCCCCCCCCCCAGCAAGGTACTTTTTGCTGTGAGATGGCTGCTCGCGTTCCCCGGAGGGAGAGGAGGAAGAAAAAAAAAATTCACCCCAGGAGATGGCAGTCCTCATCTCTGGCATGGAGAGGTATGACGCCTTCCTTCATGGTGCCCAAAGTCGGGATACCAGTCGGGCCAGGAAGCAGGTCATCCTGGAGACCATCACCTCTGAAGTAAATATCCAAGGCAATGAGACCCGGACAGCCACGGATATTAATAAAAAATAAATGATGTCAGGCGCAAGGTCTGGGAGAAGGTGGCCAGCATCAAGAGAGGCACGGGGGGTGGACCCCCATGTGCGGTGAGCTTGACCCCGGGGGAGGAGGTGGTCGCCCGATGTCTGGAGAGGGAGCAGGTGGAGGGCTTTGATTCCGTTGCTGAAGCCTCAAAAACAGGTAAGTTGTTTATCCCCCATCCGGTGTGTAGCATGTAAGGGGGTGGAAGGGGACATGTGACAAGTTCGTGGGTCCACGAACATGTAAATGTTTTGTGTCATCCACAGATGTGCAGGATGGAGCGGGGCTATCTGCTGCCGGTGCCCATGCATCCCACATCATCCCTGGAACATCAGCCTGATCCTGACCCCCTAGGAGGCCAGGATCCAGCGGTGGAGGGGAGTGGCCACACCTCTCCTCTGGAGGTGGTTAAGGAGGAGACGGTGATCTCAGATGAGGCTTGGCTTTATTTGGAGGATTCCTCCTCTTTGCCCGGGCCCTCTCACACGCCCTCACCCATCAGGGGAAGCCCCTCTTGCTCTGCCACCATCAGGGTTAGCCCCTCAAGAGCGACACCTTACACCCGGGTCCAATTCTCCTCTGCCCCCAGGAAGGCGACACGGAAGACCAGGGGTGTTTCTGATGCCGTCCATGATGAAATGGCAAGGGACCAGGGCTGTCAGATTTGGCATATGGGGGAAATAGCCAGACACCTGAATCGGGTGGCTGACAGCCTGGCCACCGTGGCACAGATAATTAATGGCGTGCAGGATATAAGCACCAACTGTGCTGCAGCGGTCACCAGCCTGGGGGAGCTGCAGGCAGAGGTACACACCCTTACTGGGGCGGTCCAGGCCAACACGGCTGCCATCCGGGATGAGGGGAGGCAGATGCAGCGCAACCAGCGTCATAATCTGAACCGCCAGCTGAGGATGCAGGCCCAGACGAACCACTTCCTCAGCCGCATTGCCGTGGCCTTGGAGGGCAGGCAGCCATCACCTGCCAGGAGTGGCCCACCTGGGGATGATGGCAAAACAATGATGATTCTCCTGCGCTCCAGTATTTCTTTCTTATGGGGTCATGCAATTCAATTTACAAAGTATCTTCCAGAGTCTTGCAGCCCTCCTCAGAATCGTGGGAATTCAAAAGAAACTAAAAAAGAAAAGAGAATGGAGGGCCCACTGACCTAGTGTGATACTGTAACAAGATTTTTATTAAAATACTAAAATCAATGATCATACTCAAAAAATGAGTTAAAAACAAGCCTTGAAAGACAGTTCAACAGCACCAGCAGAACAGGACGGTTACTCCTGTGGGCGGGGCGGCCTGTGACCTTCCAGCACATGCTCTTTCTACCTGTGTGTATGTATATATACTGACAAGCTGTACAGTGAGGGAGCAGTGCAGACCACCGGGGCTCTGAGGAAATGGGTACGCCCCCATACTGTGTGGGTCGGGGGTCAGGTCATCACATATGTCCATCTGCAGGCCCTTTCTCATGGCAAACTTGTGCCGCATGCAACATGCACCGATGATCTGACACACGAAGTTTGGGGAATACAACAGGGCCCCCCCAGACTTATCCAGGCATCGGAAACGGGACTTCAGGAGGCCAAATGTTTGTTCCACCACTGCACGGGTACGTATGTGTGCAGCATTGTAGTTTCTCTCTCCTCTGGTTTGGGGATTCCGGAATGGAGTCATGAGATGGGGCCCAAGAGCATATGCAGAGTCACCTGGAAGGGAAAAGACAGGAGGATGTTAGTCATGCATGTGCACCTCGTGATGTCTGCATCATGGGGTCGGACAGTCATGCCTGACTCCCATGTCACTCACCAACCAGCCAGCTGTCCCCATACACGTTCTGTTCGAATTCTGTTGGGATGTGGCTTTGACGGTATATGTAGCCGTCATGGCTGGACCCGGGGTGTTTGGCACGGACGTGCCATATGAGGCGCTGGGCATCGACTATCACCTGCACGTTGATGGAATGCCAGTGCTTCCGATTGCCACGACTCCACTTGTACGCTGGAATGATCCACTGGCGAGGAAATGGAGTGTTGCCAGTACCTTGACCAGTGGCTGCACTGCTTGTGAGCAGTGTGTCTTGCTGGTGATGTCATCTTTTAGGGCTGTGGTTATTTCCAGGATGGCATCAGGGCTGAATCTGAAGATCCGAATCACCCATGCCAAAGAGGCTCACGCGCATGCGGTATATCCTCTCACATCCCTTCCTCCTCCGTACCGGTGGACCCATTAGTAGTGCTAGGACCACGGCTGCCCCTGGCATGTTGGTAGACAGATGTGTTGTCCTGCAAGTGGGGTTACTCAGCTTGTTAAGTTCGTCCGTAACGGTGCTGCTGTAGCTGCTCTCCAGCTGACCTGTGCACGTCTGGTGCAAAGATAAACCAGCTATTTGTTGGAATAACTTTACGCCCGACGTACGACTTACGCGCATCGCGCCGGGCGCGCGTACGTTCGTGAATCGGCGTATCTCCCTCATTTGCATATTTGAATCGAAAATCAATGGGAGCGCCAGATGCGTCCAGCGTAAATATGCGCCCACGATATGCCGGCGTAGGAAAGTTAGGTCGGTCGGAGGAAGCCTATTTTCAGGCGTATCTAGTTTTGTGGGTACGGCGCATATTTACACTTACGCTGCGTATCTCTTTCTGAATCTGGCCCTTAAAGCGTATCTAAAGTTTGTGGGCACAACAGGAAAGAAGATAAAATGCCCCCTTAGTTGTCACTGGAGCAAGTGTCTCCATTAAATGTTGTTCTAGTGTCAACTGAAATCTATTTCCCTTTCTATTTCAATCTAAAAAATTTTTTTATAAACTCCCAAATGTTATACTACGTTTAAACTTCCAGAGATGGGTCAAAAGTGAGAGCTTGTTCAGGCCGCAGGAAACAGTGCACATTAGTTGTGGTTATGTACTGTGCTCTGTGAACACTACAAACTACACAGTTCATAGGCCATCTTGGGATTGAACGAGAGAATGGCTACTTTCCTACATACAGTGGGACTATTGCCGCGTACACACGGTCGTTTTTTGCGATGAAAAAAAACGTCGTTTTTTAAAACGTCATTTAAATTGATCGTGTGTGGGCAAAACGTCGTTTTTTGTCTTAAAAAAAACAACCAAAAAAAAATTCCAACATGCTTGAATTTTTTGTGTCGTTTTTCAAAACGTTGTTTTTTGTTTCACAAAAAGTCACCGTGTGTAGCAAAAACGTTGTTTAAAACTACGTTTTTCAACCCACGCATGCCCAGAAGCTAGTTATGAAGCGAGCTTCAATGGAAAAGTGTGGTGAACGTAACCTCGTTTTTTGTGAAAAAAACGATGGTGTGTATGCAACATCGTCTTTGAAAGTGACGTTTCAAAAACGTCGTTTTTTTACTTCACAAAAAACGTCGTTTTTTTTTCATCGCAAAAAACGACCGTGTGTACGCGGCATAAGGGGAACGAACGTAGCCACCCTCTAAGATAAATTTGGATTACAGCAGCAAAAAAAATAAGTACTTTGGTGATTTGGAGGACCAACAGAAGGTACTTTGAGTGAAGACTACATGCTTGGGATAGAATTTTTTTTAAACCGAAGCTTAGTGTCACTTTAAAATCATGGCTGCCTGTTTTCTAAGGCTTCCCAGTGCCTGTAAATCATAGTATTGGATGCTGTCGTGTGAAACAATAGTAACAAATATATAGTTCCAGTATGACTAATATCAGAATTCACTTTGTCAGGACCTGGATCTTGTCTGTGTCTGGGGGGTAACTCTTCTTGCTGAGCCACTCAAGATGCTGTCTGATCTTATAAGACAACCTTGCCTTGTGTCTTGTTTGTCTTGAACCTTGAACCCTTTGCTCCTCCCATTAACTTCCCATTAAAGCCATGCCTTTGCACTTTTTGTATGCCAGATTATTGTGCTCTCTCCAAGTAATATCTTGCTCTTGTCACTCCTGCTGCTGTCCATATATTCGCTACCACTCAATACCGATCTTTGGCTTGTTCCTTGACTACACTTCTGCTTGATGCCAACCTGCAATCACTTCTTACGGACCTTTGGCTTGTTTACTGACTACACTTCTGTTTGATCCCTACTTGCTATATATGCTACTGAACCCCAGCTTACTCATCACCTGGTGGGGTAATCCTGAAGACCGTGTCCTGGTACCAATATGTACCAAAATCAATCTCCACCATCAGAAGCTCTGGTGAATACCAATTAGTACTTAGACCCCGCACCTCAGATGAGCCTGTGACCTGCTTGTATACCTATTCTGCTGGCCAGTGGGAGTTACTCCATTGCTATAGCTTCTGGTCTCCAAGCCTGACTGCAGACTATGACACCCCTTATTTCTCCAACATATATACAGAATGTGAGGCACCAGGCTAATATTTCTTTCTATAGATAGAATTTTGATAACTATCATCCCATTGGGGTACACACATACCATTTTAGCGATATTTTTACCCCCGCCTTTCGGGTAGTGAATCCCGCAGGAGTGAGCATTCCTATTAACTAACAGCCTTAGTGATTTACGTGCTTCCGACTGGCGCATACAGCGCGTCACGACTTGCCGAAAGAAGCCGAACGTCGGTGTGCAGGCGCCGTATATCGCCATATAGAGCCGACTCGACGTTCGGCTTCTTTCGGCAAGTCGTCTGCAAGGAGTCTGCTCAATGTAATGATAGAATTTTTTTTTAGGGTGAACCCCTGCTTTAAAGGGTAACTCTACCTTTTCTAAGCATGTTTTTTTATCTAAATTTATGTACAGGGTTCTGTTCCCCGCCAGGCCTTGTCAGATTTGAAATCTATGTGGCTGTGCATCTCAGTGGAGCACAAGTGTATTCCATCTTTCCCTGGTCCCACAACTAAAGGTTTGTACAGACCAGAGTACCAGCGCCTGCAGGAATCAGAGCACTGCCTCCATAATCCACTTTTTGAAGCTGTATTGCTTTCCAGGTTCTCGTGTAATAAAATAATTAATGCATGTTTTATTAATATGGGTGCATTTTTTTTTTGGCAAAAGGTGGACTTAGCCTTTAACAGATCAAGATCTTAAATTAGCAAAGCACCTTCTAACTTGATAGGTTGTCCAGAACTCAGCCTTGGGATTTCTTTCCATTATAAACTGAACAGTTACTAAGATGTCTTCAAAATCTGCAAATAAATTCAGACTATTAGGATACAGTATAGTTTAACAAACAGTTACTTATACAGCAAAAAAAACTTGTGGCACTGGTTATTTTACATCATTCTAAGTATTACAATAAAAAATACAATAAATATAACAGTACAATTATCCTACATATGCTCTAGTGGAAAACCCCCTTCTTCAAGTGTATCTTTTGTTATGCTAGTTACTTTTCTGATGATGCTGCCATTGTCTAAGGCCGCGTATACACGATCAGTCAAAACCGATCGTGTGTGCGCCCCATCGGTCAGTTATTCTTCGGTCAAAAAAAAAGAGAACTTGCTTTAAAATTTAACCGATGGACGCCTAACCGATAGGTCAAAACCAATCATTAGTATGCGAAAGCATCGGTTAAAAAGCCGCGCATGCTCAGAATCAAGTCGACGCATGCTTGGAAGCATTGAACTTCGTTTTTTTCAGCACGTCGTTGTGTTTTACGTCACCGCGTTCTGACATGATCGGTTATTTAACCGATGGTGTATAGGCACATCAGACCATCAGTCAGCTTCATCGGTTAACCAATGAAAGCGACCTTCGGACCATTCTCATCGGATGGACTGATCGTGTGTACGCAGCCTAACTCACCACCAGCATGATAATTTCAGTACGGCACTTGTTCATTATGGGCCAGATTCTCGTAGATTCGCGCATATTTATGCAGGCTTAGCGCATCTCAGATGCACTACGCCGACGTAATGCGCAGAGGCAAGTACCGTATTCTCGGAGCAAATGCGTTCCAAGATGCGCCGGCGTAGCGGAAATTCATCGGCGTAAGCCGGCGCAACTCCAAAGTAGGAGGGAAGTGGGCGTGTTGCATTCTAATGAAGCGTGACCCCATGCAAATGAACGCCGGGACGAACGGAGCATGTGCCATGACTTGGATGACCCACGCCGTGACGTGGATGCCTTCTGCGCATGCGCAAAGCCTCCCTACGATTCGCCGGCCCAGCGTATTAATAATGCGCCCACACATGCGCCAGGGCAGCGCAAAAGTCTCCCATTTTTATGTTTGGCCTGGGAAAACCTTTGCAGGACCATGGCTGCTATTGGGAAGGACAAGAGGAAGAAGAATTTCTCACCTGAGGAGAGGGCCATCGTGATCACGGCCATGGAGAAATATGATTTGCGGCTCCATGGTGCCGACAGTGCTCGAACCAGCAAGTCACGTAGGGATGAGATCCTTATAAAGGTGGCTTGCCAGGTTAATGCCCTATCACATGAGGTCCGGACACCCCAGGACATTCAGAAAAAAATGAATGACCTGCGGCGTCTGGTTAAGTGCAAGCTGGCTGCGATTTCTCGGCATGCCAGGGGCACTGGAGGGGGCCCACCCTATAACGTCCGCCTTACTGAGGAGGAGAAGGTTGTTGCCCGCTGCCTGCAGAGGGAGCAGGTTGAGGGAGTCAGGGGCTACGACTCTGTTGAGCCAGCCATGAGGACAGGTAAGTGTGTTTTATATACTATCTGTTGTGTTGCATGTGAGGGGGTAGAAGGGAACATGTGCCAAGTGTGTGGGTCCCCCAACATGTGCATCTTTTGTGTCATCCACAGATGTGCAGGAGGGAGTGGGGCAATCTGTTGCTGCCAGGGCCTGTCCGGTTCCATCCCCTGAGCATCCAGTCCCTCTGGCTGCCCCCCTGGAAGAGGACTTGTTGGAGGGAACTGGGCACACCTCTACGGAGGAGGTGGTTGAGGAGGAGGTTGTTGACCAGGACCAGGAGCTCTACCTTATTTTGGAGGAGGGCCATGGGTTGCCCGGACCAGCCCAAGCCACCACCCCATTAATCTCCAGCCCTCCAGTGTCCACCCCCAACCTCTCCAGTCCCTCCGTTTCCATCCCCCTCATCTCCGGCCCCTCAACATCCTCCCCATATGCCAGGTCCCCAGCCACTCCCAGGAAGGCGACTCGCAAGACGAGGGGTGTTCCACAGTTCCTGCCTGAAGAGCTGGCCAGGCAGCAGGACCAGCAGAATCGGCATCTTTCTGAGGTTGTTGGGGAGATGAGGCACCTGGCAGACAGCCTGGCCTCCTCGGGTCCCTTAACGCATGCCATCCAAGATGTCGCTGGCAACAGCGCAGCGACAGTCACCAGCCTGGGGGAGCTGCAGGCGACCACCTCCGACCTTGTGGGGAGGTCAAATCCCTGCGAGTTGCAGTCCAGGACCAGACAGCTGTGCTGACCTGCATAGCGGTGGCCTTGGAGGGCATGCAGGCAGCCAGGATGGGACGTGGGGATGCTACTCCTCCACCTGATACCCCACCCCCCCACCTGAGGCTGCCCCCAGGCAAGTGAGGGCCAGGAGCCTTGGCACCAGGCGGAGCCCACGCCAGGCCAAGTAATTTTTTTTCTTTTTATTTATTGCTCTGGTGAAGAGCTTTATATTTTATTTATTGCTCTGGTGAAGAGCTTTATATTTTATTTATTGCTCTGGTGAAGAGCGTTATATTTTCTTTTTGCTCTGGTGAAGAGTGTTTTTTTTTTTGGATACTGCACACGGTGCAGTGTGAATGTGGGGGTGACACTCCTGCCAGTAAAGGGTGTCACCCTCGGCCGTTGGGGAGAAGTTATCCCCACGGCTGTGTGAATGACGTGTGAATGGACAGCGACATCATTGGGGCCTTGATGCGGCGTTGCTGCTCCCAAGTCCTGCATGGTGGACTTGGGCTAATCCAATGTGATGTGGATGTGGTGTGTGTGATCTAGGGACCACAGTGGTGTGCATGCGTGCATTGTCTGTGTGCCATGATGAATGTGTGTGTTTAACGGTCAAAGATTCGTAACACGAGGACCCTCCTGACTGCTCTTCAATCAGCAGACGGGGTCTCTCCTGGCAGGGGGGGGGGCTGTCTGGTTGGGGGGTCAGGTCATCACGTAGGTCAATCTGCAGGCCCTTTCTCATGGCAAAGTTGTGCAGAATGCAACATACCCTGATGATCTGACACACAAAGTTTGGGGAATACAACAGGCCTTCCCCCCAGACTTATCCAGGCATCGGAAACGGGACTTCAGGAGGCCAAATGTGCGCTCCACCACTGCATGGGTTTTTATGTGTGCTTCATTGTATCTTCTCTCTCCTCTGGTTTGGGGATCCCGGAAAGGAGTCATTAGATGGGGTCCCAATGCATATGCCGAGTCACCTGGAAGGGAAAAGACAGGAGGATGTTAGTCGTGCATGTGCCCCTCGTGATGTCTGCATCATGGGGTCGGACAGTCATGTCTGCCACCCATGTCACTCACCAACCAACCAACCAGCTGTCCCTATACACGTTCTGTTCGAATTCCGTTGGGATGTGCTTTGACGGTATATATGTAGCTGTCATGGCTGGACCCGGGGTGTTTGGCACGGACGTGCCATATGAGGTATTTGGCATCAGCTATCACCTATACGTTGATGGAATGCCAATACTTCCGATTGCGGTATATGTGCTCTGTGTCATGGGGGGGGGCTGTAGTGCCACATGTGTGCAATCAATGGCCCCGATGGTGCGTGGGAATCCATAAATTCTGTAGAAATCTGTCATTGCCTTCTGCCGTAGATGCTCAGTGATGGGTCTGATGATGTGGTGGGACATGCGTCTGAGGATTGCGGGGACAACCTGGTGCAGACATCTGCTCATGCTGGTTTGTGACATCACAGCCACATTGCCACTTGTACGCTCGAATGATCCACTGGCAAGGAAATGCAGTGTTGCCAGTACCTTGTCCAGTGGCTGCAGTGCATGTGAGCGGTGTGTCTGGCTGGTGATGTCCTCCTGCAGGACTGTGGTTATTTCCATGATGGCAGCAGGGCTGAATCTGAAGATGCGATACACCTCCACATCACCCATGCCAAAGAGGCTCATGCGCGTTTGGTATATCTTCTCACGTGCCCTCCTCCTTCTATGCCCCTCTGCATATAATAGTAGTGCTAAGACCATGCCTGCCCCTGGCATGTTGGCACACAGATGTGTTGGGTTGTTGCTCAGCTTGTCCGGTATGGTGCTGCAGAAGTTGCTCTCCAGCTGGCTTGCACACGTCTTGAGCAAAGTTTACTCCAGGCTTTCGTGTTACGCGCACCACGCGTAGCCTACGCCGAACGCGCGCAGTTTCGGGAATCAGCGCATCTCCCTCATTTGCATATTTGCATGCTAATTCAATGGGAGAGCAAGATGCGCACTGGGTAACTATGCGCCTACGCCGCGCTAGTGTAAAAGATTTACGCCGCTTAGAAAAAGCCGCTTTTCAGGCGTATATGGTTCTGTGATTATGGCGCATAGATACGACGGCGCACATTTACTATTACGCCGCGCATATCCATTTACGCCGGCGTAACGTCTTTGAGATTCTGGCCCTATCAGTGCAGCTTGTAAGTCAGACAATTGCAGTTTCCAGCAGACTGGTAAATTAGACAGTGGTAACTTACAGCAGGCAGGGATGTAGAATAAAGGCTTACAGTAATTTTGTACATATTACTTTATTATTCTCGGGACTAAAGTTTTCAAAGAATAATTTTCCTTTTTTTAGTCAGGCAGATATAAAATATTGCACTTGAATAATTTTATTGTTCATTAAAGGGGTTGTAAAGGTACAATTTTTTTTCTTCTAAATAGCTTCCTTTACCTTAGTGCAGTCCTCCTTCACTTACCTTATCCTTCCATTTTGCTTTTAAATGTCCTTATTTCTTCTGAGAAATCCTCACTTCCTGTTCTTCTGTCTGTAACTCCACACGTTTCGCAAGCAACGTTGCGTCATCAGGAAGCCCTGACTTCCCGATGACGCAATGTTGCTTGCGAAACGTGCAGAGGCTTCTGGGTAACACAGGTTGGGGTGAAAATACGTTACGCGCCAACCCCCCTGTCGCTGAACCGCATAGAGATCAAGACATGGAGCGCACACCGTTAGACGGAATAACACACGGATGAGCGTTGATGGCGCTCGGTACTGCTAGAAAGACTGGTGCAGGTCTGGAGGCACAATATCATGTGAGTGCATTTAAAATGTTTTATATAAATAAAGCATTTTTTTGAGAATACTACACTATAATAAGCCCCTTGTTTTAAGAAAATTAAGGTATCACCCCCTGCATGTAAGGAGGGAAATGGCGTGCGGGCTGTAAAGAGAGGAGACATTCATCCTAATTTCTATACCTGGGAAACAGCATGTTGGCTATAAAAAGAGGACATATCCACTCCACATTTCAAAAGGCGATTATTATATTTGGGTCTGGTGAGTGTGCATTTTGGAAGTTGGTGGCGGTGGCACAACTTGGTGGAAGATTCACTACTTATCCATTTACCCTAAGGAGCACTTTTGAGTTTAGGAGTATTAGACTTTTACACATTGAATTATATATTTTTATATTTTTTTGGAACAGTTGTGTTTATATTTAGTCACATTGAATTTTTGGAGCATCGATTTATTCATCCATAGTGGGTTTCTAATTGGGGGTTTATAATATGCTGTTGGTCCATTTATTATATGTTCACTAAAATTAATATTAGGCTTGGCGCAGTAATATATTTCGCTTAAATTTTTCACACACCCCATATCTTGAGGTGTTCACAGTACTGCAACAGATCAATAATACTTATATTTCACTATTTTTATACATATATTCACAATATTGTTGAGCGCCGGTGACACAAAAATAGGATTTTTTGTACTCACCGTAAAATCCTTTTCTCTGAGTCCATGGACGGACACAGCTCCTTAAATCTTGAGAAGTGGGTTATGTTCCCTGTTTACAGGAGAGGACTAGGCAGAAACATGTTAGATAATTAAATACATGTTACATTAACAGAGTTAAACAGCCCTGTCCAGGGGGCGGTCCCTCCAGACATAACCCTCCTCACTGCAGCTTGCAGCCACAGATCGTGGAAGTTGTGTCCGTCCATGGACTCAGAGAAAAGGATTTTAAGGTGAGTACAAAAAATCCTATTTTCTCTTATCATCCATGGACGGACACAGCTCCTTAAATCTTGACAAGTGGGACGTCCCCAAGCAGTGTCAAAAACGAGGGGAGGGAAATATAATCAGTAAAAACTATTTTAACTTCACCCCAAAACAAGCAGAGCTCCTCAGCGGAGGAGGTGTAACTTTAAACAGCCACCGGCAAAAACTGGCAGCCGAAAAAAGCATCAGAAGATGCACTCACAGCAACCATGTAAATTCTGGAAAAAGCATGAACGGACGAGCAAGTCGCCGCCTCGCACACCTGCGAAACCGACTCTTGATGTCGGAAAAAAAACCCAGGAAGCACCAATTGCCCTGGTTGAAAGTGCTGTGACCTGAAAGGAGGGCCCGCCCCTTAAGAGCATAGGCCTGTATGACAGCCTGCCTGATACAGCGAGAAATGGTGGTCGACGAGACCGCCAGGCCCTTTTGTGAACCAGAAACCAACACAAAAGACAGTCAGAACTCCGAAACGGAGCCGTAGCAGGCTGGTACGCCCACAAAGTGCGTACCATGCCTAAAGTATGAAAGGCAACCTCCGTAGGATGCACCGGCCAAGGACAGAAGCATGAAAGAACAATGTCCTTATTGCAGCGAAAGGCCGAAACCACCTTATCCTTATGTAGGATCAAGCATGGCGGCTTGCAAGACAAGACCGTCAACTTAGAAACCCCTCTAACAGAGGTAAAGGCCACTAAAGGGGCCACCTTTTGAGATAGTGTCAAGAGAAAATCTCTCTGATGTTTTCAAAAGGAAGGTTCCTGAAGAACTGAGAGCACCAGGGTCAAAACTCATGGGGGAAGAGATGGGCCAAGAGGGGAAAGTATATGACAACCCCCCTGCACACAAAAAGGGACCCACTAGGGAACAGGCCGCAAAAAGGCCACTGAAAGAACACAGCCAAGGCTGAAATCTGCCCTCAAACGGTGCTTTAAGCAATTTTTAGATCCACTCCAGGCTGTAAAAACAGCAGGACCCTGGACACAGAGTACGTCCATGGACGTCACTCCATCCCTTCGCACCAAGAGACGTTGGTCTGCCAGGTATGACGGTAGATCCTCCGGAAGAAGACTACCGTGCCCTCAGAATTGTTGAGATGACCGAGTCACTTAAAGTCTGGCTTTCAATAGCCATGTTGAGCAAGTCAGTGACTGTACAACAGGAGGAAGTATGGTACCTCGAGACAGAGGGACCTCCCACCCTGGCAACCGACAGGGTACCCCTGCTACCAGGCACCCGATATTGGCGTACCAAGGACGCCGAGGTCAATCTGGAGCGATTAGAATCGGGATCTCCTCAGCCTCCACTCTGTGGAGCAGCCGATGAAGCAACTACAATGGAGAAACGGCAAAAAGTCGCCAATATAGACCCCACAGGGCCACCAGCGCGACTTACGAGTCTGTACCAGATCACTAGACCTGGCCACTGACTTTGACACCCTTGTGGTGGAGACGAGCGGCCAGGAGATCCATGCCCTGTGAGGCTCACCTCTTGCAAGGGAGCTGAAACACCCCAAGCACAAAGATTAGTCGCCCTGGTCCAGCATCTGGCGACTCCAGTAGTCCGCCTGCCGGTATACTTGATGGTAGACCGAAGCCACGGGCGTGGCATTGTCCAGCTGAAACCAGATCGGACGACATTGCAACCTCCTCGACCACAAGGAGAAGCATAGCCTGATCGCCTAAAATAGTAGGACAATGAACGGTAGACAGCACCTGGTATTCCCCCAGGCGGTCTCCCACCCAGTGAGTGAGTGGTAGGGGGCGCTACCAAGTATAAAGTGTGGGCCACTTGTGGGTGGCTGAACTAATCCTAAACTAACTAAAGTGATAGGATAATTACATCAACACATAATGAAGTGAAAGACCCCCCAGGAAAGGGTAAGTGTGTCAACACAAAAAAAAACCAATCCAATAGGTGTTTGATTTATTCAACCAGAACTCTTTTCTTAATGTTCGTGCTTTTGAGTGATCCTTCACCAATCAGATAATAGACACCTAAAACGTGTGTAGTAGTGGTAATGCGCTTACCAGAGCGATATGACCCTTTGGAAAAAAAGGTCAGTCTCGCATGTGCAGATCAATGCCTGCAGGCATATAATACGTCCACAGCTGCTTGGATACACATCTCTCCTTCCAAAGATTTCACAGATGGAATGTAAAACGAAAAAGACAACTCATCGTGCAACCGAGACCAGACAAGAGCAGGCACATTCAGGGAGGTGTGGCCGTAGATCAACGCAAGTCCAGCGACTCAGGGCCGACTGGACCCACCAGGTTCACAACCCGCGAGACTGGCATCCATCGCAAACACCGACCACTGGAAGGAAAAAACAGCTTCCTGGACCGAAGCACCGGAATCTGATGATTTCAGAGACAAGAGATTTTTACCACCTGGACAGTATTTCTGGTGGAAAACCCGAGTGTGGAAATGGGCATACAGTACCGCCTCGAAGGAGTCTACCCACAGGCGCCCGGAGAGAAGACAGATTGCGTGATGCCAATACCTTCATCGCAGACTGAAGAATCTGCAACATCTCCAGGGACCTTCGCCACCGAGGAGTCCGGATAAACCCTAGATACTACAACACTGAGTCGGAATCTAGCATGCCCAGGATTTGAACCCTGGGTCGCACACATGGAGGGCAGGCTTGCTGCCACTAAGCTACACCTTTTATCGTAAACGTTTAACACCCACCCGAATCTTCGGAGGGTCTGAATGGGAATAACGCATCCACTAGGACAGAAGCTGCTCTCAGAAGAAAGTCGTCCAAGTAGCCAATGAGGCAAAGCCTCGCTGTCCCAACAAAGTTAGGGTAAGTGCGAGCTCCCAGCTGAAAACCCATGGTGCTGATGCCAGATCAAAAGGGAGGGCCACAGGCTGACAGTGACCCTCTCTCATCATGAAGCACAGAAAAAAACACTGACATGCGCAAAACGGGACATGCATGTATGTGTCCCTGATGTCCGAGGACGCCAGGACGTCCCCCGGATGGAGCGCAGCTACCCTTGAACGAATGGATTCCATGCGGAACTACCCGACGTTCACAAAAGGTATTTAGGGCCCGAGGCCTATAGAAAACCCCAAACCTCTCGTCCTTCAGGAAAGGTAAAATTTCCCCGCAGCTTAGCAAGTCCCACACTGCCCAGGGCAGACCGACGAGCTAGGAGAGGAAGACACAAGGAAAGAACTTTGTTCTGTGGATAGGAGGAAACCCTATCTAGTACTCTGAAGAGACCACCTCGCAGACCCACTGGTCGGAGAGCAGGGAGGTTTCACTGAATTGTGAACCTGCAAGCCGCCCCACCCACCTAGAGACAGGGAGGGAAGGCTACATACATTGGCAGGATTTGGGTGCCGGCGTGATCGGCTTACGCACCCAGGGACGGATTAGTCCCCCAGCTGGGCCTTTGACGGCCTGGGAGGGTTGCCCCTAAATAATACATACACACATAGTGTGTATGTATACTATGTAGGTGTATGCACACATGCCTTTGGAGGAAACTGGAGTACCCGGAGGAACACACGCAGACACAGGGAGCGACAATGCAAGCTCCAGGCAGATTGGCATCAGTGTCCGAATTCGAACCAATGACTCTCTTGCTGCCAAGTAATGGAGTTAACCACTACATCTCCGTGTGCATAAAACCATTCTGAAACAGAAGCCCTGGATAACAAGGGTGCAGCATTCAATGAGGCATCACAGACCTATATGAGGCCCTGGACCTCCACTGCCTGGTGCAAAATGCTCACTCCGTGACTTGTATACAGCACTAGGGGTCAGGACTACTCCAATATGGCCGCCGAGCGTTCAGAACGCAGCCACAGGTAAATGGCAGACCACAATGTAAGCTGCGCCATAGCGCGGCTACGACAAAATGACCGCCAAAGGGAGTTTTCAATGTAATTGAAAAACCTCCCATAAAATGGTGCCAGCGCCGACTAAGACCCCAGAGTAGTGGCCACAATAGGCCGAAAGTCAGACCCCAGCATGGTAAACATGGAACGGGTCAGTACTTTGGATATTCTATCAGTCAGATCCATACAAGTGGGGGTTCCCGCAACAGGGAGTGTGGTCACCTATACATGACACCACCGGAGAAGAAGCCCACCTTTTGCAAAGGCTCTCCTCAAGGGGGCACTGAACCGCCCAGCGGTGAGGGACTACAAAAGCCCTTAGCGGCTTTTCTCATCCTGCCTCTTAGAAATCATCAAAGAAGGGCACAGAAGGAAAAAACCTACACAGAGCGGTCTGATTTGTGTCATCCAAAAAAGACCGAACCCTTGGCTGAAACCCAGCTGCACTATCCAGCTTAAGAGTCCCTTGCAGCAGTGAGAAGCGCACCCATAAATGCCTTATCCTGATTATTATTTTTTTACTACCCAGGTACCTGGTCCATGGCTCCATAACAGAGCATTCCCCAGGGGATAACGGGGGAAGGGGGCACTCTTTTACCACCCGTCCGTAGTCTGCCCCTACCCTGGCACAAACGTGTCCAGGACTAACAATAAAACCTCTGTGGGAATCCCAGGTGCTAACACATGCTGCCACCACCAGCATGTGGGGAAGGACCCAGATACTGACTCCAAATATTAATAATATTTACATAGGGCCAGATTCAGGTAGATGAGAGCATCTTTGCTCCAGAGTAACGCTTCTCATTTACGTTACTCTGACGACCCTTTCAGCGCAAGTACTGTTATTCACATAGCAGTTGCGCGTAAACTTGCGCCAGAGTAACGATAATGCGCTGGCGTAACCCGACGCAAGGGGAAGTGGGTGTGATCATATGTAAATGATGGGCGGAGCCCAGCGCAGAGGCTTACGTTCAGCGCATCAACCACGGAGCATGCGCAGTGAGTGAGGCTCCACTCGCCCCCTTTGTGCGCATGCTCACAACTTCCGTCGGCACCACTTCACGGGAAACGTCAGCGCAATGCCATCCGTTGGGCGTTTAAATGCGCCCGTAGAAGCGCCATTTCGGCACTAAAGTATATCCTGCTCCCCTCCCCGCAGTGATGTTACTTTTGTTTTGAGATGGCTGCTCCCGTTCCCCGCAAACACACAGGAGAAAGCTGAACTTTAATGGCCAGGAGCTGTCAGCCATCATCTCGGCTATGGAGACCTATGATGTCTTCCTCCATGGCTGTAAAATTTGACAGACAAGCATGGACAGAGGTGTTGTCCTGCAAGTGGGGGTGCTCAGCTAGCTCTTATCGTCGGTAACGCTGCTGTAGCTGCTCTCCTGCTGACCTGTGGCCATCTGGAGTAAAGATAAAGCAGCCTTTTGTAGAAATAACTTTGCGCCGGACGGACGAGATACGCGCGGCGCATGTAGCCAGCGTATGGTGCTAATCCGTTCGTGAATTGGGAAAAATCCCTCATTTGCATATTTGCAGGGGAAATCAATAGGCGCGACTGATGCGCCCAGCGAAATTAAGCGCTGACGATACTCTGGCGTCGGAACGTTCCGCCGGTCGCAAATGACCCGTTATTGGGCGCATCTAGTTTGGTGGGTACGGGCACATAGAAACGACGGCGCATCATCACAGTTATGCGGCGCATATCGAAATACTCCAGCACAAGTGTTCCTGAATCTGGCCCATAGTGTGTATGTATAATATGCACACCTGTCCTTACAAATAAACAAAAGCTCCTAGAGCCCTATTCAGGGCCTTTCACCCACTTGCTGCGCTCATCAGAGTTACCTAGGAGAAAAATTTGCGTCCTTTTCCTCCCACAAATAGAGCTTTTTTTTATGGTATTTGATTGTCTCTGTGATATTTATTTTTTGCGATATAAACGGAAAAAGACCGAAATGTTTGAAAAAAAAAGATATTTTCTACTTTTTGTTATAGGAAAAATCGAATAAACAAAATTTTAGTCAAACATTTAGGCCAAAATGTATTCAGCCATATGTTTTTAGTAAAAAAATAAATAAATCGCAATAAAAAAAAAACTAGCTACCTAGCGGCAACAGTGACAATAAAGCAATCAGAAAACCGATCGCTTAGTGACACTGGCAATAGGGGGTGAAAGGGTTAACTAGGGCGGTGATCAAGGGGTTAAAACTTTATATGGGGGGGTAGGGGGCTACCCTGGACCTAACACTAACTGCCTGTCACACTAACTGTCACACTGACACTAAATGCAGTGATCAGTAAATATATCATCACTGCATTCAGTGACAGGGGACTGGGGGGGGGGGGTGATCGGGGGGGTTGTTGGTGCAAACTCACTATGTGATGTCTTCTCTCCTCAGCGGCGGTTGAAAAGACCGCCACGAGGAGAGATTACATCACTTCCCCCACAGGCAGAGAGCGGGGGAGTGCGCGGATTGGCTGGGAGCGATCGGCTATAAACGAATAGCCGCCCCCTCATCCCGGATCGCTCCTGCAGCCACGGGGACCGCTGCAAGTACCGGGGGGGGGGGGGGTCCGATTGGACCCCTGACCCACGTCTAGGCAGGTACGTACAGGTATGCCAATGTGCCTGTCCGTGCCATTCTGCCGACGTAAATGTACATGCAGCGGTCCTTAAGGAGTTAATGTAACATGTATTTAATTATCTAACATGTTTCTGCCTAGTCCTCTCCTGTAAACAGGGAACATAACCCACTTGTCAAGATTTAAGGAGCTGTGTCCGTCCATGGACGATAAGAGAAATATAAATTTCTTCCCACCTTTGCCTCTATTCCTTGCAGTCATATGATTCAGAAGCAGCCGCATCCCAGTGTCAGTGAGCTTCTGACAACAGGGGGCAGTGAAAGCCGGTGGCTGATATCCCAGTTCTGCAAATTTCACCCAAGCTGAAGAAAAGGATATTCACACTGCTCTCTTTTATAAACTGTTTGCATCATAGGTGGATGAGGAGGGAGGCAACATTTTTAAGCAGCCTTTTATTAGTCTTTACTTCCACTTTAAGTTTGGTAAGTATTTCTAATTCATAGTTTCCCTTTCACGCCCTGTCATGCAACCTGCTATAGTATGGTTATGTCATTAATATTAGACTTTAGCGGAATGGACTCCTCCTAACGGACCACTTAAAGGCCAACTCCACCTTCTACACCATAATACATGTTATAGCTATATTTAGGGTGCAACATATAACATGGCTGCAAGCTGACCTCCCCCTAACATTGCGCATGGGTTTATTTCCCCTGTGGCAGCCGGCACTTTTGAATTTTACATGACTGTCCCCTTCTGCTCTCCACCATTAACAGAACTATTACTACAATGCCACATTACATTGTGTTCTGTAAATGAGCGCAGTAGGTCCTGTCATTTAATTGCTCCACTACCTATTCACAGAACACAATGCATTGCGGCACTGTAGTGAGAGGAGTTCTGCCAAACAGCAGAAGGGGCAGGCGGGTGTCACAGCTTTTCTATGAAGCCAACCCAGATAGCCAGAAATTGTGCTGAAAGTTTGAAAATGACTTGCTGAGCTATCACTAGACTTGTCAGGCTTCACAAGTTTGCTGAACAATTCCAACAAGTCTGCATTGCATGACTCCAGATCAAATTGCTTTGCAAACATTCTGCAAGTCTGCTGCAAGTTCTGTTATGTTGTGCAATAGTCATTCCACCACGGGGGGCACTGTGGCTGAATTTACATGCTGTAGACTTGCAGAGCTCTTGCTGTAGACTCAACATTGCAACTTTGCTCTTGCTAGAAACCTGCCACGCAAATTTGCTACAAATTGGAAAAAAAAGTGTCAACTAGAACTTATGCTTCAAGTCCTCTGCATGTGTACAACTTGTCAGTAGAAATGTGCAGCAAATTGGCAGACTTACAATTCAACACTGCCACAAATGTGTGGCAAGTTATCCTTGCTATCTGGAAAGGCAGCAGGTAACTTTTACAGCGCTGGAAGACAAATGCCAAGGATGGTACGAAGAGGCTTACGCGTCGTTAAAAAATCCCGCTTTTTGTATAGCCATTGTCGGCTATGCGGAACGCCAAACCCGCCCGATAGGCGCGTCGGAAAAGGGTCCGGAACTTTTTTCAAAATCGACGTTCTATCGGCGTACGGCGTTCGGAGATGTGAACGATCTCCATAGATAATAATGCAAATTCGACAGTACGGCGTATTGTAGCGTCGCGCTTCAGGCGACAAAACGCCTAGGTGTGAATGCAGCCTTAGTGGGGAATATTTAGCAGAAGCAGACACCTGCAGGTGATGAAATACACACAAATTTCACAGAGCATGTATTCTTCTGTATTTAAATAAAAAAAAGCACAGCTATAAATATGGTAAACATCAACTCTCTAGCTATGTCTTTACTTTGATTTTGACTTCGATTTCGACGATTTTTACTTTACTTTGATTTTAACGTTTTCAGAAAAAGTAGACGGAAAACCATTAAGGCCCCTTTCACACTGAGGAGTTTTTCAGGTGGTTTAGCGCTAAAAATAGCACCTAAATACCACCTGAAAAACTCCTGCACTGCATTCTCAATGTGAAAGCCCGAGGGAGAAAAAAACAAACTCCTGCAAGCACCATCTTTGGAGCGGTGTGTTGAAAACAATGGCAAACCGTGGTAATACCGCCATCAATGTGCCTCTGCAGAGGCGCATTGCGGGCGGCATTAACCCTTTTTCGGCCGTTGGTGGAGGTTAATACTGTGGCAATTCAGACGGTATAGCGCTGCTATGTTTAGTTATCCCGAAATAGTTGAAAAAGTGGAAATAGACTTTCACCGCTTAGCGACCACCCACCGTAGATATACTGTGCCAGATCACATACATGGTACGTGATCCGACACGTCCGAGTCTGGAGCACGAGACACCGATACCCTGCTCCCACTGTGATTGAACACAGCGGGAGCCAATCGGCGGGTCCAACGGATGCGATGTCCGCCGGGACCCCTGGATTGTTCAGGAGAAGAGCTGAATAGCGGCCGTTCTGTGAGAGGGGAATGTGCTGATCTTGTGTTCCTGCTAAGCAGGAACACGGATCTTTACATTCCCCAATCAAAGCACCCCTCACAGTTAGTAATCACTTCTATGGAACACATTTAACCCTTTGATAGTCCCTGATGTTAACCCCTTCCCTGCCAGTGTGATTAACAGTATATATTCATTTTAGCACTGATCACTGTATTAGAGTCACTGGTCCCCAAAAACTGTCAGGTGTCCGATTTGTTTGCCACAATATCACAGTCCCAATAGAAGTCACTGATCGCCGCCATTACTAGTAAAAAATGTAAATAAAGAAAAAATTACCATAGCTTGTAGACACAGTAACTTTTGTCCAGACCAATCAATAAACAGGTATTGGGATTTTTTTATCAAAAATATGTAGCAGAATACATATTGGCCTAAATCGATGAAGAAATTTGATTATTTAAATTTTTTTAAATTGGGAAGGTTTTTATAGCAGATTTTTGTATATGGCGCAAAAAATAAAAACGCAGAGGTAATCAAATACCACAGAATTTTTTTTTCCTATGTCCAGGAAATATTATACACATTTGTCTATGTACAGTTGCTCTTTAACCACTTAAGGACCGGATCAATACGCTGGTAAATGACCCAAGGGGTTTTTACAATTCGGCACTGTGTCGCTTTAACAGACAATTGTGCGGTCGTGCAACGTGGCTCCCAAACAAAATTAGCGTCCTTTTCTTCCCACAAATAGAGCTTTCTTTTGGTAGTATTTGATCGCCTCTGCGATTTTTATTTTTTGCGCTATATACAAAAATAGAGCGAAATTTTTGAAAAAAAATTAAATATTTTTTACTTTTTGTTATAAGATAAATTAAATAAACAAAATTTTAGTCAAACATTTAGGCCAAAATGTATTTAGCCACATGTCTTTAGTACAAAAAAATCGCAATAAAAAAAAAAAATAGCTACCTAGCGGGAACAGCGACACTAATACAGCGATCAGAAAAATGATCGCTTAGTGACACTGGCAATAGGGAGTGAAAGGGTTAACTAGGGCGGTGATCAAGGGGTTAAAACTTTATTAGGGGGGGTACGGGGGCTACCCTGAACCTAACACTAACTGTCACACGGACACTAAATGCAGTGATCAGTACACTGCATTTAGTGACACTGTGACAGGGGGGTGGGGTGATCGCAAGGGGTTAATGTGCCTGCGTGTACTGGTGTCAGTGTAGTGTTGTGCAGACTTATGGCCCATACACACGATCCGAATATCGGACGAAAACGATCGTACGATTTTCGGATCGTGTGTACACTACTTTCGAGAGCCGATCACGACCGTTCATCCGATATTTTTCGATCGGACAAGCGTGAAAATTTTCCTCGTCCGATGTCAGATCGTACAATTTTCGTTTAGTCAGTACAGCCGTCGTACGACAATACAATACAAATACATTACAACACGTGACATCACCTCCGATCTTTTTTTTCTGTCGTACGAGAATTTTCGTGAGTTTAAAAAACCTATTTTATTTTACTTGCGATTATTAAGCGAAAAAAGTCGTACGATCCGTCGGCTGATATTCGGATCGTGTGTATGGGCCATTACTATGTGATGTGATCTCTCCTCAGCGGCGGTTGAAAAAAAACGCAGAGAGCAGAGATCACATCACTTTCCTCTTCCTGTGTTTACACAGGAGGAGGAAGTGCACTGCAGGGGGAGCGCGCGCATTGGCTGGGAGCGATCCGGAGGGGGCGGACAAAAACAAATAGCCGCCCCCTCAGCACGGATCGCTCGTACAGCCACTGGGACCATCGCTTGTACCGGGGGGGCCCCGATCGGACCCCCGACCCACGTCAAGGCAGCCACGTACAGGTACGTTGATGTGCCTGTCCGTGCCATTCTGCCGACGTAAATGTACATGCGGCGGTCCTTAAGGGGTTAAGGCCAGATTCCCACTAAATTGACAGCGGATCACACAGGAACACTGTTCGTCCCTGTTCTCCATTTTTAGGGATGTATCTTTGCCTGAATTCAGACCTGAAACTAAGCCAAAGACATATCTGTGCAGTGCGCTCCACAGCCACTCAGAGATGTGTGAACCGTCTCCATAGGGACGGTCACATTCTCAAGCTATACGAATTGGATTTGGGAAAAGCTGCATCCAATTCGCATAGGTGTGAACCCAGCCTAAAAGATTGTATGTTTTCTTAGGCCCCCTTCACAGGGGCGATCTGATTAGGTCCACCTATCAGTTTTTCAGGCAGAGCAGATTGGATGGTCCAAAAATTCCTATGGACAGGCAAGTGTACACAGATTTGTGTCTGTTTACACCCACCTACCTCCATGTCCGATCTGGTCCACAAAAAAACAAAACACTGAACGATATCTGTCCTCTTCCATTTAGACACATTGGAGGGTAGTCAGATGTAAACAAACTTCCTGCCGACCATAGAGCAGAGCGGGCTCTGTCCATGCCACTCTGCAGAAACTGAGCAGACCTGTATGTGTCATCCTTCAGCTCTGTTCTGATCAGCGGGAGATTCGTGAGCTGATCTCCAGCTAATTGGAACTGAATAATTCTAATCTGAATACATTTTTGGCTTTTCCACATTACCCTTTGGTTCATAGAAGACATCAGATCCCAGCACTATATCGATAGGGGGAAGGTCCAAGAGATCAGGTGATATCTCACCCCACGTTAGTCCTATGACCGGTATTTCCGATAGATTATTCTGTCTGCAGCTCCTGGAACAATTCTGTAAGCACTGTGGCATATCTGCTGAATCCGATAATATAACATTAGCAGCACACTTTGCAGCGAGTACACCTGGGAGGCTCACACCTGATCCAACCTTCAAAAGCAAGTTAAAAATATATGAGCTGAAAGCAACACTTCACATTTCTTTCTATATCATATTACATATAATATATACCATAGGTTTCAAACTCATGGAATATGTAACCCAAGGACTACTTTTGACAGGTTTAGGGGGTATATATCAGTTGGAAAAAAGAACCTTTACTGCAGAATCACTTCAATACAGTGGGATCCAGCAGACTTTACCAAGACCAAAGGCACACTTCTGCATTGTGGTAACAGTACATGTCTTAGCGTGTCGCAGTGAAATTCTTGTTTCAATGTGATTCTGACACACATAATGTTGCATTGCACCACAATGCATGGTGGTTTTCTTTACATCAGAAAAATGCAGCATGTATGCTGTTTTGCATGTTAGCAGCCCATCCAAAATACATAGGATGCCTTAAAGGGTTAGTTCACCTTTACCAACTAAACTGGTTATGAAGGTAAGGGGCGCCTGTAGATACAAAGTACAAAACAGATTATAGCGCACACATGCAAAAATGACATTTATCCTGTAAGGCTAGTTAACACCTGAACACAAAAATACAGAGGTTTGGTCACTCTATATGGTCACATAGTGCCAAGCCCACTTACTGCGACAAAGTACCCCAAATTAGTGGGTCCTTAGATGTATAGCATTTCTAGGGTGTGCCCCCCAAGTATGTTTTTGTAGATAAAAATAAACTGTGCAGCTTTGACCAAATTTAAAGCATACAGTGCCTTGAAAAACTATTTGTACCCCTTTACATTTTCCCAATTTTGTCATATTACCACCAAACTTTTTACAAATAAATTTGTGAAAAGTGTGGTGTGCATTTGTATTCAGCCCCCCTGAGTCAATACTTTGTAGTTCCACCTTTCACTGCAATTACAACTGCAAGTTTTTTGGGGGGATGTCTCTACCAGCTTTGCACATTTAGAGAGTGATGTTTTTGTCCATTCTCCTTTGCAAAATAGCTTAAGCTCTGTCAGATTGGATGTAAGTATCTGTAAACAGCAATTTTCAAGTCTTGCCACAGATTCTCAATTGGATTTAGGTCTGGACTTTGACTGGGCCATTCTAAGGCGGCATACACACGTACGAGAACCTCGACAGGCGGAACACATCGTTCCGCCCGTCGAGGTTCTCGGCCGGCCGTCAAAATCGGCGACCCGCCCGTCGGGAATGGCAACCAGCTATTCATCCCGACGGTCCGTCAAGCAAATAGAGAGCCTGCTCTCTATTCGCTCTACGGGATTCCCGATGGGCGGGGCGAGCCAGGAGCGTACACACGGCCGAGGTTCTCGCTGGAATGCAGCTCTCAGCGAGGTTCTCGCTGGTTTCTAGCGAGAACCTCGGTCGTGTGTACGCCGCCTAACACATGAATATGTTTTAATATAAACCATTCCATTGTAGCTCTGGCTGTATGTTTAGGGTTGTTCTGCTGGAAGGTGAACCTCCACCCCAGTTTCAAGTATTTTGCAGACTCTAACAGGTTTTCTTCTAAGATTTCCCTGTATTTGGCTCCATCCATTTTCCATCAACTCTGATCAGCTTCTCTTTCCCTGCTGAAGAAAAGCATCCCCACATCATGATGCTGCCACCACCATGTTTCACGGTAGGCATGGTGTATTCAGGGTGATGTGCAGTGTTAGTTTTCCACCACACATAGCGTTTTGCTTTTAGGCCAAAAAGTAAAATTTTGGTCTCATCTGTCCATAGCACCTTCTTCCACATGTTTGCTGTGTCCCCCACATGGCTTCTCGCAAACTGCAAACGGGACTTCTTATTGATTGCTTTCTTTCAACAATGGCTTTCTTCTTGCCAGATTTGTGGAGTGCACGACTAATAGTTGTCCTGTGGACAGATTCTCCCACCTGAGCTGTGGATCTCCTCCAGAGTTACCATGGGCCTCTTGGCTGCTTCTCTTAATGCTCTCCTTGCCTGGCTTGCCAGGTTAGGTCAGTGATGGTGAACCTTGGAACACCAGATGTTTTGGAACTACATTTCACCATGATGCTTATGCACTCTGCTGCAGTGTAGCTGAGCATCATGGGAATGTAGTTCCAAAACATCTGGGGTGCCAAGTTTCGACATCATTGGTTTAGGTGGACGGCCATGTCTTGGTAGGTTTGCAGTTGTGCAATACTCTTCATTTTCGAATGATAGATTGAACAGAGCTCCGTGAGATGTTCAAAACCTAAACTTCTCAACTCCCTGACCTGTGTGGTGCGTTGCCTTCATGATGCGGTTTGTTCACCAAGGTTCGCTAACAAACCTCTGAGGGCTTTACAGAAGATCAAATTATACACAGGAGGGTTGTTTTTTTTTTTTACCAATTAGGTAACTTCTGAAGGCAATTGGTTCCACTCAATTTTAGTTTGGGGTATCAGAGTGAAGGGGGCTGAATACAAATTCACGGCACATTTTTCAGACATTTTTTTATTATTATTGAAAACCATTTATCATTATCGTTCTACTTTACAATTATGTGGCACTTTGTGTTAGTCTATGACATAAAATCCCAATAAAATACATTTACGTTTTTGGTTGTAACATGACAAAATTAGGAAAATTTCAAGGGGTATGAATACTTTAAGGAACTGTAAGTACACCTAAAAAAAAAAAAAAGTAAATGCACATCTGTCAGCTGCAATGGCTGATGGTAGTTGTAGTTCATTCACAAAACTGTGACAGCTGAGTATCTCCACCCACTCCCTCCTATGTTCTAGTATAAAGCTGGCCATACACTATATGATCTGATTGTGCAATCTCTGTACAATCTCCTTTAGATTTACCAAAACTATATAAATAGGAGGACAGACCATCTATTCAATCAGGCAGGCCTTTGCACTACAAAGTTGATGATAGATCTAAAGGAGATTGTACAATTAGATTGTATAGTGTGCTTTACAGAACCCAGGACATACTTCTCCTGTTTTTAATACCACAGCTCTGTCCACATAGGCTGTTATCTGATTGCTCAGCTCCTGCACACTCTGCCAAATGAATGACCTATGCAAGATGAAAGCAAGGTAGAAAAAAAATTGATGCCTGTGTATTAAGTGAGAACGGTGATCACAGATTGCCTTTAAAAAACGTGCACCTGCAGAGGTGGGTGGTAGCAATTTCCTGGAGTAGAAGAGCAGATGATGCAGGGTGTGCGTTAATGAGGCCAGCTGGTGAACTACTTCTTGTGTCTTAACATTTTTTGCGTCCTAAGGGCCATCAAGGAATAAAACATTGTTTTTATATAAGGAATGGGTGTGTAGAGAAGGGCGTGTAGGATAAATAGAAAGCTTTTTTATTTCTGCAAAAGAAGTACATTAATGCTAATTGGCCTGTTCCAACTCTGGCATGAGGCCCTCGCCCCATATTTATGTGGCGCGTTCGTGTTTCATTCCACTGCCCTTTCCCTCCCACCCAGTGTTAGGGGAATGATCGGTCTTGGCTCATTTTTGGGCGCTGTGTGGCTCTTCCTTTTTGCTGGGTGGTTGTCAGTGACAGCCGGGTCATCTTTGACCCCTCCCTACTGACTGAACCCTCCCTAGGATGTTCGGGCGGCTCTGTGAGGGTTGCGTGGGATGCCGGTACGTCATTTTCAGGGATGGTCTCACGTCTGAGGTCACTTCTGGTTTTGGCACTGGTGCGTCACTTCCGTGGGTGGTTTCCCATCTTGAGGTCACTTCCAGCTTGGGCGCTGCGGCGTGTCTACGCCAGGAGTCTCATGGATGTCAGTTCCCTCTGGACGTTCCTGTGGATGTTATCCAATAATATTTTGCTTCTCTCACCTCCCCAGGAATTTGTTCCATCAGCCTGACTCTCCCATAGAGACTTTGGGATTTTTTTATTCTCTTTTTTCCTGTTGGCCTTTTGAATTTTGTATTTTGTACCTCAGGTCCTTCCTGTAGTAAGTATACAGCCCCCCCCCCCTTCTTTCCAAATTTATATCTATAGCCTTGTTTTGCTTGTTATTCTGACTTCTTAACCGTTGGTCTTGAGGTCAGTTTACGAGGGGGTGGCACTTACATTTAAGAGGACCCTGTCCATTTTGGGGCGTCTTTTGTCCCACATTATTTGGCTTAATATCCTTATATTTATATATTTTTTTATTTCAAGGACAATTTTTAGACTTTTTCCCAATGGGAGGGTAAGACAAGGCTTAGCACATGGGATTGATAGTTTGACTTGACCTCAGTATCAAGCCATTTACTATCCAATCTTTTTACAGTTTCCTTCTTCTCTCCTCCCCAATTTGAGGTTGGGGTATTGATCGGTGGGGACTTTTCGTTTGGCATCCTTATTTGAGTCCAATACTCTGGGACTCCTCTATGAGTTGGAGTGCCTATGCGGACCTTTGCGGAACGCCCAAAATGAAGGGCTGTGTCTCTATTGAATGAACATAGTGACATGTAAGTTATTGATATTGTATCTTGTAATAGACGTTATTGTACACGCTGAAATATTATGTCATGGACATCTATATCCAGGCGCTAGGTCGCAATTGCGACAAGAAATTGTGACCTGGCGCCCGCCGGTAATTGAGGCCGCGGCTTTACGGCCTACAAGGCCGCGACCTCAATTACCGGCTGCCGCAGGCTCACCGCGATCGCGCGGTGGGGGGTGGCTGGTGCATGGAGGCACAGGATCCTGTGTCTCCGTGCGCCCCCACCTCCCCATACGTCACGGCGGGCCCGCGACGGCCGGTAATTGAGGCTGCGGCCTTGTGAAGACCCAAGCTCTTCCTTCCAAACATATATAATTTTTTATTCTAACACCCTAGGGATTAAAAAAATGGCGGTCGTTGCAATACTTTGTCGCACCGTATTTGCGCAGCTGTCTTACAAGCGCACTTTTTTTTGGGAACAATTACACTTTTTTGAATTAAAAAATAAGACAACAGTAAAGTTATCCCAATTTTTTTTCTATTGTGAAAGATAATGTTACGCCGAGTAAATTGATACCCAACAAGTCACGCTTCAAAATTGCATCCGCTCGTGGAATGCCGGCAAACTTTTACCCTTTAAAAACCTCCATAGGTGACGTTTAAAAAATTCTACAGGTTGCATGTTTTGAGTCACAGAGGAGGTCTAGAGCGAGAGCAATAATTCTAGCCCTAACGATCGCAGCAATACCTCACGTGTAATATGAATGCCGTTTACATATGCGGGCGCTACTCACGTATGTGTTCGCTTCTGCGCACAAGCTCGTCGGGACGGGGTGCGTTTTCTGGCTCCTAACTTTTTTAGCTGGCTCCTAGATTCCAAGCAAATTTGTCAAACCCTGTTGTAATACAATATGTATCCTATGCATTGATCTTATACTCTGCAATTTCAGAAATGGTTATTGGCCCTGATGAAGAACGCGTCGGGCTTCGCAACCTTTCATCTCTGAGAACACTCTGTATAATGTTCTTGAGTTCTGATGTAGCTACCTAGTATTATTGTCAGATGTTCATGTATTTTTATGCATTCAAGTTTTAACACTTTGTTGTTCTATATATGTGGAGTACCTATGGTCTCATGTAAATTTTTGTAATAAATATAATTTTTTATATATTTTTTTCTTCATTATCAATTACCTTTAACCACTTCCCGACCGCCCACCGCAGGTATACGTCGGCACTTTGAGGATGGATATCTCGGTAACGGCAGCAGCTGCTGCCACAACCGAGATATCCATCTCTTCTGTGGGCGGTCGGGTAAACGATAATGGCGGTCTCCGCGGCGGAATCGCCGCGAGATCGCCGTTATCGGTGGCGGACGAGCGTCCCCCCCCCCCCCCCCCTCGCCCTCCCCCCCCTCCCGCTGCGCTCCCGCGCTCTCCGCCGCGTACGGAGCCGTCGGTAGCGGCGGAGGCGATCGGGTGCGCTCGTCTGTTTCAGCGGGGATGCGAGTGAGGGAAAAAATTTCCCTCGTCCATCCCCGTAGCTCTGCTGGGCGTGGAAAACGTCGTCCAACACAGCGTCTTAAAGAGACATTTTTTTTTTTTTTTTTTTTTTTTTTTATTTTGCCAAGCCTATGGAGTCAGGTTCTTTTTGACCCCAGATCTCATTTTGGAGGACCGTCATGCATTTTTCATTCAGTGGGTCTTTTACATTCCTGGTAAAGAAGACGATTGTTTTTATTTTTTTTATTTTTTTGTGTTAAAA